>BKCP01005295.1:435037-498203 GCA_008636005.1 Striga asiatica | reverse complement strand
GAATAAGGAGATAACGTATTGGTTTTGAAGATATGGGAGGATACGGTTGATATTGGATAACTGGAAAAGTCTATGCTCATGGTTAGGTGAATGAATGGAGCAAAATTGATTGTTATTTAGCCATTAAAGGATTCGAACACTGGGTCATGTTCTCAAGGAAGGTTAGCCGGACTATTTGATACGTTTATTAGTTCACAAAAACGAAAATAATCCTGCACACTGTAATTCAAGTTGTTGGTTTGATGTTTACTAATATTTCTTAACTAGAACAATTTAAAATTGCAACTTATAAAAGTAATTCAAAGAGAGATAAACGAGCTAAAATGATGAAGATAAGTCCAAGAGATGAAAACGACTAGGGTATCGGGGACAATCGTCTTCGGTTTTACATAAATTTGACGGCAATCAACTACTCGGTTAAAAGACTCAATTAACTAACTCATTTAGCGGTTTATCCTCACTAACTCTCGTAATATGCGGAAAAACATAAAAGAGTAAACTAACAAGACGATTAACACAGAGACAATACGTTCCCGAACATGTCTATTCTAAACGAGTCAATTTCTACCAATTTCGCCCCTCTCGGTTTTGAAATCGATTGTATAGATTAAAATGGTGATCAAGCATTCAATCATAAAATAAGTAAAACTCGCAAAGATTGAGTAATTTACCTACACATAAACGAAAACGAACCGAACCGATTATCCCCTAACCCTAGCTAGAAGATTATTTATTCATTATAAATTCAACATAAACATTCACATGCAAATAAACCATTCTCAATATCATGAAATGAAGCAAATAACTTACTTGGTAATGTAAAATCCAAGAGCAAATGCAAACTTAATCTTCAATACAACAATGTTCTCCAAAATAGTTCTCCAAAACAACAAAACACAAACTAGAAATGAAAGGAAAGATGAAGGAAAATCTTGAAGAGAAATGGTGAATCAAAGTAAAGGATGCCCATAGATGGAAATGGAGGGTGTTCTTATAGTGTTTAGCCCCAAATTTCAGATATGAGTGCCCCAAAACAAGCCTAAAAATCTCCACTATCTTCCACTAAAGAGCAAAATGAGGGAAAAAGCCTTAAATTCTGCAAAATCTAGGTCTCGCAACCCGCGGCGAAGATGATCTCGCAGCCGCGACATGCTCCGCGGCACGCGACGAAGGCAACTCAGCGGCCGCGACTTGCCTCGCGGCCGCGACTTCAGTGAGCAGAAAAATCTTGTGGTTTCCTTCGCGCCCCACGATATCCTTCGCTGCCCGCGACCTCCTTACGCGGCCCGCGACTTTCCTCATGGCAAGCGACGAAGGAACTTTTCAATTTATTGTTCGGGCTCGTATGCGTTTATCCGGACTCGGAATTGACTTCCGTTTTTTGCTACGTGTTACCTACGAACTCTTTAATCATTTATGCTTTCGAACCAATTTTTCCTTGAAAAGAGTACTCACCCGAACTTCCAACCTACCATCATAAATGACAAAACACGAAACATAAAACGGGGAAAAATACACGAAAAACTCACACATACTCAAATAAGGAGAAAACACATAACCGAACACTAAACAAACTAAAAATGAAAGAAACTACATAAAACGGGGAAAAACAAAAGAAAAACAAGCAAGAAAAATATAACCAAAATGGGACAAACACCGACAGGCTGGGTGGTCGCATGTATCGACCACCTCTGTGAGGGTGGACATGTGTTAAAAGGCATTTAAAGTCATCGGGATCTATTAATTCATCAGGATTAATCAAGTAGATAAATGGTGTGACTTAAGTTATCGGCGAAAATGACATCGACACATAGCGACAGCGCAGGCTTGTCAACAACAAAAGCAGCATAGAAAGTAACATATTAGCAGACGCATAATCGAAAAATAACGAGAAAACTTCACACATTTCAACAAGAATGACATTCATTTAACGGAAAAAGGAGTACCGAGTTCAGCGAAAATTAAAGTGACAACATCTTCAAGAGCTGGCATTAGCAGGGTCTTCGGTAGTCCGCTCAACATTGGCATCGCTGTCGTTGAAAGTTTGCCCTGGAGGTGGCTCGACCTGCTGCTGCACTGGCTCAACTGGCTGGCTCGAGCTAGACGCCGACCCAGCGCCATCGAATGGCGGGTTCTAACGAGCAAGGGGACGAGTATAACCGTCGGGCAGCTTGAAGTTGCGCCTCAGCAGGTCATCCTAATTTATGACGAGCTCGAAGAGGCCCGACTACTAGTCGTGGTCGGCAGGTAGGTCGAGAGCACTTTGACAGCCGACGGGGGCCTTGGGCATAACGGCCCAGATAGCTTCCATGTTGAACTCCACAAAATCATCCTCAGCTATCTGGGCCCCCGCTTGTTGCATGATCGCTCCGAAGCAGTCGGTGCCATATGCCTACACGTCTTTCAAATACTTTGGTGACTGCTTGAAGGCAGCCACCACTTGCTCGCGATAATTCTGTAGGAAGCGTTGGCCGGCAGTAGTGTGGAAGACCACCCTCCGTGCCCGAAGAGCAGCTTCATCAATCAACGGCTTAGATCTCAGCTCGAAGGCAATGTTCTCACGTGCTCGGGCCGTCTTTTCTTCTTCGAGCGTGGCCTCGAGGGCTTTTTTCTTGGCCCCCTCAGCCTCCAGGAGAGCTTTTAGGGCCTCCTTCTCTGCTCGCTCAGCCGCGAGCGCCTCCTCAAAAGATTTCAGGGCCCCCTCGAGTGTTTCTTTCTCAGAGGTAAGGACCTTATTCTTGGCGGCCGACTCCTTTAACCTCTGTTGAAGCGCATTACTCTTGACGACAAGCTCATCTAACCGATCACTGAGCTGAAGAGAGCCTCGCTCTATCGCCGGGATGGAACGGCTCGAGCTGGCTAAAGTCTGCTTGATCAGTGGCGCGAGTTCGACTATTCCCTATAAGGACACATAAAAGGAAGAGTTAGGGCACAAACAATGAGAGGAAGTGAAGTAAAATAGATAAACATCAAGTTATACTGGGTTACCTGAGCCAGCCATCGAGCAATACGATTTCCCCAGTCGCGAAGGGTATGACCGTCATTATAACGGTCAGTAGGAAGGTCGATGGGGGGGGAGAGAACATCCCTAAGGAAGTGCGATACCTCCGTGCTGTCGAGTGTGATGATCGAGGTCGCCGTTTCTCGAGGCGACGACGATTGCTAGCGTTTTCATCCCCCTCAACAGGGGGAAGTTTGAGTCGATTCTCCTTGAACAAAGTCTTCTCGGGAGAAGCAGGAATGTGGATGACTGGGGTGGTAGACTCGCGAGGAGGTGATGGCGGTTGAGAAAATGCGGGTTGTTCGAGCTGTTCGGGCTGCGTGGCGATGAGGGGATCGACCTCTACGGAGGGATTTGTCTGCTCGAGTGGCGGAGAATTCGATGGGGTGGATTGGGAGGCAGTAGAGTCCACAGGCTTTGCGCTCGATCCCTCGGTAGCCTTCCTCTTCAGGGGATTTTTCCTCTTAGGCAGGGGGATGGCCGGCATCTCTGCAAGAAATCACGAACACGTTAGAGTCATAACAAGAAAATCATATATAGCGCAAAGGCATGACCACATTCGAGCGTGCTTAACAATACATACTTGGGTCGCCTTTGATCCGGATGAGATCGAACATTTTCTGGCTTCGGAGATAACAAGATTTGTGGGTAAGAAGACCACAGAAATGCAAGCGGTCCTCATCCTCAAACAAGGTCTTCGACGCAACGGGTTTGCTATTCCATACTGCAATCCGTTGGTCGAAGAGCGCGTTTGTCGAAGGTGTCGAATACTCGCATGGGAGCTCCTTAAGCCACGGAGTTGGTGCCCAAGGGAAAGAGGGTTTGGGCTCGACAAAAGCGAATTTGTCTTTCCATTTGGGGACGTTTGATGGGGTGTCGGAAATAAAATGAACGTCGTTGCGGCTCTTGAGGTAAAGCCCCTAGGTATGTTTCGAGGGTGTGTAGCAATAATGGAAAAAATCTAGGTCGAGCTGACCTAGGCGAATGTGGCAGATAATGATAAAGACGGTGATAAAACGGATAGCATTAGGGGGGAGCTGGTTCAAGGGAAGATCGAACCATTTACAGAGATCGAGCAAGTCCTGGCTTAAGGGAAAACGGACCCCGAGTTTAAATTGAGTCTCAAAGAAAGCGTAGCAATTTTGTGGAGGGTTATCATAGGTATCCCGAGGGCTAGGGGATATGAAAGCCCAGTCGGCAGGATGGCCAACTTCATTGGTATATAGTCAACCAGCTAAAAGAGAGCGAGAGGAAGTCTTCTTAGAAGAAGAAGAGACCTTGATTGACTTACCTTTCTTCTGGGTAACCTTAGGAGAGGTAGAGACAGGGACAGCTGGGGATGCAAGAGGTGTAGCGGTAGTCGAGGATTTTTGAGCGCCCTTCTTAGGATTACTAGAAGACGTGACTCTAGAAAAAACAGAATGGTGAGAAAGGGGAACACCATCTTCATCCTTCTCAGCAGCAGTCTCAACAGCATCGAGAGCCTCTTCAGCGGCGTCAGAAGCCCCAAACGCCGGTCGACGGCGAGTGAGGGGGATGTGGTCGAGGGTATCCTCGTTTGATTCATCAATCAGACGATTAGGTTGGGGAGGAGGAGAAGGTGTTGAGTAATCAGAGGGGCGTAAAAAGTTGAGAGGAACGGGATCGTAAATCTCCTCCACTGAGCGAGAAGGAGAGTGAGGAATAGGCCGGCGAGTAGAGAATGGCGACATGGCGGTCGCATCTTCACCGGAGTGATGGCTTTGAGCGTTAGAATCGACGGAATCTGAAAAGTAGAAGAAAGGAGAATTGAGATGAAGAGAAGAGAAGTTAGGGTTTTGGAAGGCGAAGAAGGGTGTTTTTTCACAGACGAAATGAGGAGGTTTTTGGAAGAAGAATTAACAGAAAAAACCAAAAATTGACAAGGTAAACAAACGAAAATGCAAAATTAGAGGTACAAGGAACTTGCTCATGATTGCGATAGAGGTAATTGGCAAGGAGCTTGGAGTCGACAGAGCAAGAACACCGAGAGCAGAAAAGCGCAGTTCGCAAGGGAAGCAATTAGCGCACAAGAGAGATTGAGATTTGCAAAAGGTGAGGAAAAGTTGGAAAATCTGCTAAGTACGGTATTTATACAGAGGCATAAGGTGAAGGGTTGGTGGAAATAGTCGTTAGATGAGAGCGAGATCCAACGGCTGGGAGAATTAAAGGGGGCACAGATAGCGAAGCGGCGCAGATCGCGAGG
Source organism: Striga asiatica (assembly GCA_008636005.1). Taxonomy (NCBI): domain Eukaryota; kingdom Viridiplantae; phylum Streptophyta; class Magnoliopsida; order Lamiales; family Orobanchaceae; genus Striga; species Striga asiatica. The sequence goes on along the minus strand of BKCP01005295.1, from coordinate 492,978 downwards.
AGACATGATGATTAAAGGTACTGGATTGATAGGACGCGTGGCAGGCGGAAATCGTGCTAACAATAAAGGGAAATAAAGGGTGGATAAAATGCATCATAAAATCGGTCAAGTGGTCGAGAAGTGGGAGCAACGTTGGTCAGATGATCGAAGGAGGAGACAAAACCCAACAAGAAGGTCGAACAGTCAACAGATCGAAGGGACAGGCACAAGCTCACTCTTAGATCGAGTCATTCAGACTCGACCAGAGTGGGGGGGACTAGATGATATGGGATATTATCTGCCTAAAGAATAGACCGGTTTACCACATTGGTCGGGCGAGCTCGTTGTCGGGAAAACTGTATTGGTCGAGCGATAATCGACCAAAAGGGAAAGGATCGAGCAGAATAGCAGAACTGGTCGAGGATCGACCTAGCGACGGGGGACTCGGTCAGATCGAACACTTAACAGGTGAAGAGTAATCGAGAGCGTGGCTTGAACGCGAGAAAGCGCGTGGGCTTCGTCAGAAGATCCTAACGGAATGTACATAGAATAATCTCCCTCTGCTCAGAGGGACACGTGATGAGAGTACATTGGTGTAGAGCAATAGTGGCACCAATGTACGGACGGGCAGCGCGGGTAGGACAGCTCACAAGCTCCGGGCAGCTCCTAGGGCAGGTATCTCACTCCTATATATATAGGAGTAAGTCTTTTCTTGTAACTTACGATTTATCCATTACATATTTTTGAGAATTGAGTAAAATATACACTGACTTAAGCATCAGAGGCTCTTAACCAGAAAACCCCTCCGGTGTGAGAGTTCTGTGCAGGTGCGCGGCGTTCTACCGGCGAGGAGGAGGAAGACAAGCCGATTTCAAGCCGGTCGGAGTGTTTTGCGTTACCACCTATGCACAATGGATCTATAGGTAAATGTAGAAGACTCATAGTATATTCTTTTTGTATACTTTGAGGCGCTGTAGATTTTCATTGGAAGAGATCGTCTGATCACAAGGTCTGTTAGGAAGTCGGACGGGCCTTCTCAGTTGAAACAAGTCATGTCATGTGGGTTGGGAACACGATCGAGTCTTCGAGAAGCTGGTTGGGGCTGGCTCATGCATCTTGGGTCGCAGACATTAGTTTGCGCGAGATTGAAGTAGGTTGCACGGCGTTGCAGGGCTGCAATGGGTCGTCTCTGGGCATGAGGAGTTCGCGGGTCACGTCAGGTCCCATTGCAGGGAACTGGAGCTGCAATCAGGCATGCGCCGGGGCTGTGGGCATGACTCATCGGGCGTCTACTGCTCGGGATCAGGTCACGTGGGGGTGTCGTCGGGGTTGTCGTTGGGTTTTTCTCGGTGTCGCACGGTGGTGATCGTGAGGGCCAATGGTGGTTGGTTGCTTGGGATTTATCGGGTGCTCGACTACCTAAGGATCTTCTACTGGATATCTTAACACATCTAGAACTCCCTTGGTGGAAAGGAGAATCTGGATATCTCTATGTATGTGTTATGTCTTGCAAGAGTAGAGAAGAGGTATATTTATGCGCTCTAATAGGGACCCTAAGGAAGCATTAAATGGGGTTTCTTCTATTAGAACTAGACTATAGGCCAAGTCTACCAACCCTCCTAGTAGGAATAATACAGTTATTCCACCAAAGTAGTATTATTGAAATACTCCCAATTTAGTTCCCAAATTTGAGCTCCAATTTCTAATATACTCGATTTACCACCCCATGTTTAAGATATAATGTCCATCAATTTATTTAATTACTGTTAATTAATTTAATCAACTTCTATAACCGAAGCTAGCACTGTTCAATCATTATAATTATGTCAGAATTTAATCCACCTGCAGGGTTTAGCATTATTGATATGGCATAAGATAATGTGGCATGTAGTACGAGTTAAGCTGGACACTTAGGCTTGAGGGCTGAATAGTGGAGGATAGTGAGGAAACCAGTTTCGAAGGAGTCAAGCTAAGCTCGTCTGCCGCTCCAAGCTACGCACGTGAAACAGATAGAGTTGCGACGTCGAGCTCAGGATTGAGCCCAACAAATGTCAGGGGGTCTGGAGTCAAGGAGTAGCATTAAAGTTGTGATGAGCTCGGCTACATCAATGAGCTGACACCCTTGCGGGAGCTCTGCATGAACAATGCTAGGCATGTAGTCAGGTGAACCCTGGCTAAGGGAGAGATCGATGGGGTAGCATGAGATTTCGACTATGATGATGACAGTTGAAGTCCTCAACTCGGGGCTGGTCAAGCTGCCAAACATGCCAGAGGTGCTGAGACATTGCACTTTAGTGTAAGTGATGGAGTCTGAATCCCAAGGGAATTGGGGGTGACCAGGACTCTAAGTCGTTAGATGAGATGCGTGGGTGGTTGAGAGGCAGACGAAGGAAGGACTCCTTGGCATACTAGAAGTCCTGGGAGGCACGATCACTCTCGACTATATAAGGGGACATTTTTCTTTACTTTGACACAACACGCACATACACGAATATGCATTATCTCGTTACTCTGCCATTTTCTCCTGGATATTCTACTGACATGAGCGTCGGAGTGCCCACACTGGGACCCCCTCGCGATGTGTTTTGCATGTAATCGGCGGCCGAAGAGGTGCAAACCAGTTCGAGAGGAGTGGCCCGACAGTTCGAGACTTTTTTACGTAACAAATTGGCATCGTCTATGGGGATTGTTCAGTTTCTACCAGAGAAAAGAGGCTGATTTTTTTTTTCGAAAAAAAAAAGAAAAAAAGACAGGAAAATCATGGCGGGAGATAACTCGAAAAAGAACTTGGCGAAGAATATGGATGAGGCGTGGACTCAGAGAGAATTTAGGACATGGCCACAGCTAATTATCACCCTGAAGGAGACACTACCAGCACCCGGCACGACACTAACGCCATTACCGACACCTCAAGGGCAGTTGCCAAACCAGACGATGATGAACCCTGGAGGGTCTGATGGCCAAAGGGATAAGGATAAAGAGCTCGACACTTAGGCTGACGGAGAGATTGATAAGCGAGTCGGCGTGGGATCAGGTGGAGGCGAGCAACATGCGAGCCATCAGGATGACAGACAGATGGTGGAGGTTGAATGGCAGAACCTCCAGGGGAATCACCCTCCTCCAGCACCAAGGGGGATCAAGTCATTCACATGACTATGTTGGAGTTGGATAGGATTATTGCTGAGGCGATAGGCCAAGCTCAAGATGTGGATAAGAGAGCGTCCAATGAATCATTTCGACACCCTCTGCCTCAACAACTGTCTGTGCCTCAACGGCAACACCAACGTCAGGAGAGGAGAGAGGATGACGACGTCAGATCGGTAACCTCCCACCCTGCTGTGCCGACACAGCCAGATGGGTAAACCTTGGAAAGGTTGGCAACCCAAATGCGCGAACTGCAAGCCCGAGTTCAGGGCAGGAGGCCCAGTGTTTCACGAGGGCAAGAAACCATGGGTCGACCGACCTAGCTAGGCATTTGAGATCGTTTGTTAACACCAATGAATGTGTGCCCTGAACTCATACTTTCGTGGAGAAAGTCCTACGAGGGGATTTGCCAAGTAACTTGAGAGAACTAAGTTTATCTTACGATGGGTCGACAGACCTAGCTAGGCATTTGAGATCGTTTGATAACATAGCCGTGCTGCACAGATATAGTGATGCTTTCAGTTGCCAAGCTTTCTTGACGAAGTTAAAGAGGTCAGCCCAGGATTGGTTCCACCAGCTTTCGGCTAGTTCCATTGATAGTTTTGAGAGATTTAGTTCTCTGTTCTTGAATAAGTTTGCGAGCTCTAGGAAGCATGAAAGAACGTATCTCTCATTGATTAACATGCAGCAAAAAGAAGGATAAACTTTGCGACAGTATGTGTCGCGATACACCAAGGAATGTGTGCAGGTCCCTGTTGCTTTAGAAGAGATTAAATCTGGAGGTCTTACGCGGGGCTTAAGGCCTGGAAAGTGCAGGGACGCATTGGGCAAAGAGGCCGGCGAGGTCATTCGACGGGCTCCTGGAATGGTGCAGTAAATATGTAAATATGGAGGAGGCGTAAGTAGACTTCATTCAAAATGACAAAGCGAAGGCAAAGCAGTCAGAAGAGAAATCTCGCGAAAGTGAACGACGAGCTTCCCAAAAGGAGTCTAAGGTTGAGGATCGGTTCAAGAAACCAAGCTACGAGAACTACAAGCCATTGAGTGCCCCCTAGCAGGAGATCTTGGAGGTTATGGAGAGATGGGCAGAAAATAAGCTACTCGCGCCACCTAAGCCCTTCCTCCCACCGCGGAAATTTTCAGTAGGGAAAGACAGGTAGTGTCGATACCATTGCAACTATGGTCATTCAACTAACTTCTGTCATGAATTGAAAGATGCGATTGAGCGGCTTATTAGAGCTAGACACTTAAAGTAGTTCGTAATCAATGACAAGGAGCGCCAAGAAGGGTATGAGTCAGGCAGTAAGCGTAAGAGGACGGAAGAGCAGCCGGACAGGCCGGTGAAGAAAGGTGTAATCCACATGATCTCAGGGGGCCCTACGGATGGAGATTCACATAGGGAGAGAAAGAGGACTTACTGAGGAAAATGAGTTGTTGATGAAGTTGTCGAGGTGCAAGACGAGCTCGACCACCTTGAGGTTCGGGGTTGAAGATGTGCTGGGGCTTGTTGTCTCACTTAATGATGCTTTGGTCATCACCGCAGAGGTGGCTAGCTACGACGTACGAATGGTACCTATAGACACAGGAAGCTCGACCGACATAATTTTTTGGAAATGCTTACAGTAGATAGACCTGGAGGTAAAGATGGATGCAGTTTACATGGCTTTGTACGGTTTCAATGGCTGCAAAGTCTGCCCCATGGGTGAAGTAAGTTTAACTGTAGCATTGGATAGGGCGCCCATGAGAAAAGTTAAAATGGTCCCTTTTTTGGTCGTCGACGCTAGCTCGACGTACAACATCATAGTGGGGCGGCCTAGCTTGAATTCGTTCCAAGCTGCTGTTTCAACATATTGTATGAAGATTAAATTTCCCGTGGGGAGTGAGGTTGGAGAAGTGATGGGAGATCAGTTGCAATCTAGGCGATGTTACGAGGTGACATTGAATACAACTGAGGCGCAACATAAAAGGAAAAGGCAGGAGGATCACCATGAGTCCTCGCACCAAGAAAGGAGACAGGAGCTGGGGATGAGTTCCCAGGACGAACTGATGGAGGTTGAATTAATAGAGGGGATTCCTATAAAAACGACTAAAGTAGGCCAGCATATGGCGGCGAACATACGGGACATGCTGATAGCATTGTTAAAAGAATTTGCGGATATGTCGCCTTTTCAACTGACGATCTCACAAGAACTAGCCTAGGGGTATCGGAGCATAGGTTGAACATCGACCCGACGGTACGACCAGTTAAACAGAAGAAAAGGAACTTCGGCTGCCGAGCTAGATGAGGTTATCGAGGCTGAGGGTGAAAAGTTGGTGAATGCAGGGCATATACGACCTATACAATTTCGGGAATGGTTGTCAATTCAGGAATGGTGCGCAAGGGTGAAGGCAAATGGTGGATGTGTATAGACTTCAGGGATCTCAACAATTCTTAAATAAAGGACACTGCCCCTTGCCACGGATAGATCAGCTAGTTGACTCTACAGCAGGATGTGAGTTACTTAGTATGATGGATGCTTCACAGGGGTACCATCAAATCTCCCTTGTGGAGGAAGACCACAAGAGGGTTAGTTTTGTGACATCTAAAGGTACTTACTGCTATGTCGTAATGCCTTTTGGACTCAAGAATGTCGGGACCACCTATCAGTTGTTGGTGGATAAATTGTTTAAAGACCAGGGTTGACGACATTCTCATAAAAAGTAAGAAGGCACATGACCATGTAGCGGATATGAGAGAGACCTTTAGTACATTGCGATGATACGGCATGAAGCTTAACCCGACAAAGTGTAAATTCGGAGTAAGGTCAGGAAAATTCTTAGGGTACATGGTAATGGAGAGAGGCATAGAAGTAAACCCTGAGAAGGTGCAAGCTGTCATTGAGATACAATCGCTAAGGAACTTGAAGGAAGTACAGGTTCTTGCAGGTGCCTGGTTTGAGTAGGTTTATAGCTCATGAGGTACAAAAAAAGCTTTCCATTCTTTCACGCCTTGAAGAAGGGATCTCGTATCGAGTGGACACAACAAGCGCAACATGCGTTTGAAAGGTTGAAGGAGTTTCTTGACGAGCTACCTCTACTTACGAAGCCTAAATCTGGAGACATGTTGGTTATGTACCTGTCGGTGGGACAAGAGGCCATTAGTTCGGTATTGATAAAGGAGGAGTGTGGCCAGCAAAATTCGATATATTATGCCAGCCGGATACTGCAAGGCGGCGAGCGCCGGTACTCAGAGGTGGAGAAGGCTGCACTGGCACTTATTTCTACATCTCGGAAGTTGCGAGGTTATTTCTTGGCACATAAGATCGTGGTACGAACTAACTACCCGCTCAAAGACACTTTAGGCCGCCCTTTGACCTCAGAAAAGATGGTGCAGTGGATAGTTGAGCTCGGTGAATCTAATGTCGAGTTTGAAGCAAGACGAGCTATAAAGGCTCAGACCTTGGATGATTTTATATACGAGTGCACTATTGGCAAGGAGGAAGGGTGCTGGATGGTGTACACTGACGGGTCTTCGACGATAGGGGGCACTGAGTTGGGCATCCTAGTCGTCACACCTGAGGGGGACCATTTGGAATTTGCAGTGAAGTTAACTTTCTGGATGTCAAACAATGAGGCCAAGTATGAAGCTCTCGTGCAGGGAATTCAGCTCGTCCTTAAGGAGGGAGCTCGTCGGGTGATTCTACATTCAGACTCACAGTTGGTGGTGGAGCAGGTTAAAGAGGATTACGAAGCTAAAGAAGATCATATGAGAAAGTATGTATCTGAGGTTCGTTCGTTGTTAAAGGGCCTCATAATTTGAGAGTTGATACAGATACCCCGTGCAGAAAATTGCAGGGCCGACCTCTTATCTAAGATTGCTGCGACACTTGTGGATTTGCAAGTCGCGGTTTGTTACCTTGTTGAAAATAACGACAAGTACCTTGGATCAGGTTTTGGAGGTTGAAGAGTGGAATGGAGATCGCTTCTGATAAAGTGGTTGCGGGGACCTATAGAGGCAAAGGATATTAGGAACGATCAGACTGCCAGAAGAGCTTTATGGTTTTATTTTCAAAACGAAGTATTGTATAAGTGATCGTACATAGGATCGCACCTAAGGTGTGTTTCTGACAGGAATGGGAATATATGTTGAGGGAAGGCCATGAGGGATGTTACGGCAATCATATGAAGGCTAGGTCATTGGTTGGGAAGGTGCTCCGAGCTGGATACTTCTGGCCCTCGATGAGGGCAATGGCGCAGGATCTCGTGCGGAAGTGCAAAAGCTGTCAGCAGCATGGTCCGCTAATTAATCGGGCAGCGGAGAACATGGTCGCAATAAGTTCACCCTTGACTTTTTCTCAATGGGGAATTTATATAGTAGGTTCCCTTGCTCAGGCAACAGGGAAGCATAAGTTTTGAATAGTGGCTGGGGATTATCTTACCAAGTGGATAGAGGCTGAACCATTGGCTAAAATTATTGAAGATAAGATGATTAGGTTCCTCTTTGTCATCATCTGTTGTCGATATGGCATTCTGCAGATATTCATATCCGATAATGAAACCCAGTTTAGAGGTCGGCGAATAATGAGTTGGTGCGAGGACATGAAAATCAAGCAGCAGTTTGCATCAGTAGCTCAATCACAAGTCAATGGGCAAGCGGAGGTGGAAAATAGGTCGATTATAAGTGGGTTAAAATCTAGGCTGGAAAGAGCCTCGGTCTTGAATCGATGAGCTCGATTCAGTCATACGTAGAAGAGGAAAATGCAAAGCCGGTTAAGGTCGACCTTAGCTCGGAGAGAGTCAACACATATGTAGAAGAGGAAAATGCAAAGCTGCGAAGCGAGGAACTTGACTTGGTGGACGAGCTGCGCGATCAGGCAACATTGTGGACGGAGGCTTACCAGCAAAGAATGAGGGCGGCCCATGACAACTCATTATGAGCTATGAGTTTTCAGGTGGGAGATCTGGTTTGGCATCAGGCCGATGATCTAAAACACGTTGGGAAGTTGGAACCCAACTGGGATGGACCGTACATACTTGAGAGGGTCTTAATGGGGGCTGCATACGAGTTGCGTAATGCTGAGAGGCGACTATTGCCCCGACCTTGGAAAGTATTGCACTTAAAGAAGTATTATGCTTAGCTTAGGAGACTATTGCTTGTTTGGTTATAGCTATTTTTCGCTTGTTCTTGGATATCGTTTAGTGCTTATAATTGGATTAATGCCATCAACTCGATTTGTTTTCATCTGCAATTTCTGGAAACATGTCAGTTTAGGGCGAAAGCCTGTTTTCAACCTTGCAAGCTCGCGGAGCTCGGCGTTGGTCGATTAAAGGGCGCAAGCCTGTTGTGACAACGCAAGCTCGTGGAGCTCGGTGTTGGTTGATTAAGGGCGCAAGCCTGTTGTCACAACGCATGCTTGCAGAGCTCGGCGTTGGTCGATTAAAGGTCGCAAGCCTGTTGTGACAACATAAGTTCGCGGAGCTCGGCGTTGTTCACTTAAAGGGCGCAACACACGATCAAGGCTCCAGCGGACCGATTGGCTCCCGAGGCTGGAGAGAAGACGAGACGACCGATGACTATCACCAGTGTCGGGGAGACAGCGAAATGGTGAGAACAAATTTGAGTCTTCGTAATGCTTCAGAAGTGGCAGAGGAGCAGCCTCTAGCCTCCGAATCGGCATATCCGGCTTAAAAGCCGCAACGCCGGCCAACCAAGTTAGAAGGGGCCATTGCTAGACGGCGAGAATTACCTTGTTTTTCCTAAAGGGGCTCAGGGCGAAAAGGTTTTTGGGAGAGAGAGCTTTAATCTACTTAGCACCACATTCACAAGACGGTGGTTTAAGATAAATGATGGTTCCCAATTGTCATGCGCGCCTAAAGAAATTAATAAGGCTGAGCACGGGACTCAGAGATTACCGAACCGTTTCGAAAATAGAAACGAATTCACCTAGAACCAAAAAATATTAATTGACCATTTGACTTTATCTGAACCGAACCATACCGAAAAAATATTTGGTACAGTTCTGGAGATTCATAAAATATCCAAACCGAGAACCGAACAAAAAAAGAACCATACTGAATCGAGAACCGAACAAGAATCGATTTTAATTCAAAAAATTCATATAAATATAATATTTCATCTTTTGCTTTCTTCTCATCTTTGTACATATTTGTATTTAAAGTTGAGTTGCAAATAAAATCCATTTACATTAGGTCTATGTTCGTAAACTATCATATATTATATTTAAAATTGAATTTCAAAGCTCCTCCACTATTGAATGTTAATATAATTAAATGATTGAAAAAATATTTATTTTATTTTCTTACTGCATGCGAGACATTAGTTTGAAAAGAAATTAAATTAATATATTTTTCCTATCACAAATTTTGTTAAAAAAATCATTAATTATAAATCAACTTCAAATTTAGAATGTTTGGAAACTAGCCTTTATGAAGAAAATCTTTCACAAAATTTGGAGAGAAATGTTTATTTAAAGATGATATATTTTCAAATAAAAATAAATTGATAGATATTTTTTACTTTTATATCTATCAGTTTACTAATAATACTATGACACGTCGACACTCACTGCTCGAAGACGGCAAAAGTTCAATGTTTTTTGGTATTACACATGTATTGATGAAAAATTCACAACTAAATATAAAATATGTCGTATGGAATTGTGGTTTGTGAATTATGGGATTTATATTTCGAAATATGAGATGTGAACTCTGGGATAATGTGCATCTTAGTAATACTTGATTTACAATTGAATTTTTCTTGTTTTAAAAATATTATTTAAAATCTGTAATATGATGAAGTATTGATGAATGTTGTATTTTTTCTAACCATATAAAAATTAAAATATAACTAGGTAGTCATTCAAAGAAAATAAAAAATAATTAGGAATCTCTCGAGATTCGAGCCGAACCAAATCGAATCGAATCGTTCCGATAGTCCCGAATATCAAATCGAATCGAATCGAAAAATAAAAATCTCCGAATCAAACCATCCCAGTTTTTTAGTACGGTTCCAGAGATCAAATTTAGTAATCTCCAAATTTTGGTACGATTCCGAAGATTTGTTCATCTCCGAGTCGTACTGACTCATGCTCACCCATAGAAATTAATTCGGAGTTTGCGTTATAAGAGTGGCGAACATTCAAAAAATAAAATAAAAAGGAAGTGATGAAAGTTCATTGTATCATTCATTATATCAAATATGTCAATTCTACTTTAAAAACAAGGAAAACGAAAGTTGTGCTTGTATATGAGAACTTTGTTTCATACAAGTACTTTCTTTTTAGAAAATGATTTCTGTTTAAGTGTCATTTGATATAAATAAAAACGGAAGTGGTGAAACAACTGTCATATAAAACTGATCAACAATTGAAAACATATACGGTATGTGAATAAGTAGTAAGTATTGTTAAAATATATACATATAATAAGTGATGATTTTTTTTTAAAAAAAAAAAAATTGTAGTATTAATAGATGACTAGAGCATTGTTTTCACCCAATAATTATAATTACTATAATTATTTTTAGAGAAAATGAATTTTGATAATCACACACATTTCCGTTTTATATCCAAATCTTATCTTTCATCCACAACTTTCATTGTTTCTCGTTGAGCAAGAAACCATGTCTAACAAAAATGAAAATTTCAAAATCAAAATCAATAATGATTGACATAGAGTATATACACATCTTACCCAAAATGAATTTCCAAATTAAATTCCCCAAAACAAGCGTTTCGCAAAGAATTCCGTTTCCTAACATTGCTGCAAAAGCTACCAGATATGCCTACACTTTAAATTACAGATCTAACTATAACCTCCTATTCAAATCCGCATAAAAAAGAAAAAAAAAAAATGAAATGAAAAACAAAATCACAAATAAGCAATTAATTAACAACCTAAAACTAAAAGGAGGACAAAAAAGCATCATCATTGTTTTCGTGTCTGGTTATCCTCGGCCAACATCTTCCTCAAGAGCTTATCCTCGGCGTCCTTGAGGAACTTGAACTTGGGCGGCGGCGATGATCTGAGCTTGTTGAGCTCCGCCTCTGAGAGGCACTCGAACAGGGGATTTCCGTATAGGCCCTTGGCTGTAGGCGACGAAAGCAAGAGGTCGTTAAGGCTCGTCGTTCTCGACCCTTTTCTCCACGATTTCCCATTCTCAGACTCCAAATCCTCCCTGCTCTCTTCCTTTATGGTGAAAAGGAATCTCGGGGGCCCGTATAGGTTGTGGGCCCGCATCAGCTCCGTCACAATCTCTTCCTCTCCGTAACCCATCGGGCTCGGGCCGTCTTTTTCCGGGTCCTGGCCCGACTCCAGATCCCCAATTTCAGGGCTGCTGCTTGTGCTGTTGTGGGCTACCTTCTTTTTCCACCATAGTAAATAGTAAAGCTCGGCGACCAAACCCATCAAGATGCAACCGAAAACAACGCTTAATCCAATGCCCAAACCACTATAAGATCCCATTTTTTTTTCTTTTTTTTCCCCAAGAAATCGAAAATCTTTAATGGGATTGCCGCATGCTCTGTGTCTACACTAATTTACTCCAGGCGAAAAGAAAAAGTTGAAAGTTGAAAAATTGGGTGTTTTGGATTAAATTTTTCAAGGTCATAAAGAAGAAAAAAGAAAAAAGAAAAAAGGAGAACCAATTTATTCCAAACAAAAAGAAGTCAAATAGTTGAAAGCTGAAAAACTGGGTGGGTTGGATTAATTTTTCAAGGTCATAAAAAGAAAAAAGAAAAAGATGGAGAAAGAAATTGATGCAAGGGCCCAAATCAGTGAAAGCCTCTTTTTTCTTGATAACCCAGTGAGTATGTTGTTCACAATTTGGGTTGAAAATTTCCAAATATTTCTTCTTCGTCAAGAAGTAAATAAATAGGAAACCCCACCATATGCGTTTCTTTACATGTGTGCGGCCTGAGATACACGCAATTGGCGGTGAGATTCGCTGAAAAAGGGAAAACAACAATGTTTTCTTCTTTCTTGGTAGAACCTTTTTAAAGATTCTAGATGCTCTTAAACTTGGAAGGCAGTTGTGGAAAACAAGGAAAGTAGGGTTCAATATTGATTTTGATTTTCCTTTCCTCACTTATTCGTGAAATAATATAGATAATTCGTGGCATTTATGGGATTTGAGCAAAGTGCAGAGAGAAGTAGAGCGGCGAAAACGATAAAGTTAGCAAGGCGAGAGCATAGAAATGGTTGGAGGGTGTCCATCCCATCTTCACTGGACATGTCACATGGGTTGGCAAAAGCAAGCATTAATCTCTACATACAAAAACAAAAACAAAAGGAAACAAAATAAGAGGAGATCTTTATAAATTAATCTAAAGAAAAACACAAAAGGGATTGTAAAGCTATGGCGCGGTTGGATTTACTCGCAAATACTTAGGTGCGCCCTGGCACACCTTGTTAGGTGTGTCATGAGTAATTTAAAATAAACATGTGTATGTTACAAAATGAATATGTACAAATCATGTTTGCACATGTTCATTTTAAATTGCCCTGGCACACCTTGCGCACGGTAGTAGCACTGGGATTTACTTCCATGGGTTGTTTTGCGGTTAGAGAGAACAACTTTTTTAACTCGTCTTAAAGACAAAAATCGGTTTTTGTTTTAATAATTTAAAGCACATTTTTTCTTTCCACATCTATCTATCTATCTATATCTTCTATTATAAAAGGACTAGTGGTTTTGTAAAATACGAAAATTCTATCGAGTCATTAGATGGTTTTTCTTCACCCACCATTTAATATATTGACACCTGTCTAAATTGTATTTATTGTAGGACACGTGTCAATATACTGCTGGTGAATAAGTGTTGTTGATAAACGGGATTTAACAACGTAATTAAGGTGTAAGAACTAACAAAAGTTGCAGAAAGTAAGGTTTTTATTAAGTTTTTTGAAGTCGATTTTGCAGTACAGGAGGTCGGTCTCGTGAGGAACCGAGGTGTTTAATGCTAGAATTTAATATGTCGGATCAGAATCCTCGTATCGAGTTAAATGCAGTTATTTATAGTAACATTCTGCACGCCTTTTGAGGAGATGCGACGGCATTTAATGCGGATTGACGGCATAGGGGCGGCTATGACGTAAGCTGATATGTAGGCAATGATGAGGGTATGGGCAGCCGCATCAGTTGATTGACAGACGTCGCCTTTTGTCGACAACAAGTCGGGTCTACATGACTTCGGCTTTCCCACGGGATTTTGGTACTCCGCGACCCTTGGGCGAGTCCCTTGTACCGAGGTGTCGATCTGATACCGAGATGACTCCGAGAACAGCTCTTCACAGTTCAGACCTTTAACTATTTACCCTAACCGTCTTCACTTAATCCTCTCGAGATGTCATTAATTTGCAGCCTTTGAGTTTTGATGTCAACATAGAGGCCCCTAGCATTAAGGAGTACACGAATAGTGGTGCTTCTTAATGACAACATCCTTCTAACCGACCTCTACTTCCTAAGTCCTCCTGTGACCCTTCCGAGTATCCTGAGGTGATTTCCTTTATTGAAAATCAAGTGCTCTTCAATCGGATAGTGTGTAAGAGGCCGTGAGACGGTTTCAAAGCGGTTTCTAGGTGCAAGGAACGTGTCCTTTCCACTACTCTTCCCAACGGACACGTGTTAAAGATAACGGCTGCTCGTTTTGACTGTTTCGGGACACGTGTACGTCTAAGATCAAGCCGCGAGCCTTTATGACGAGATTAAAGGTGTTTCTTCCAAAAGACGTGACGGTTACACGCGTCTCTCCATCCCCAACGGTCGGAAAATGTCACATATATATACAAGCACAGTTTCACTTTACGAAGTCTTCATCTAAACACATTCTTTTCCTTTCGATTTCTCAAATCTTCTTTTAGCCTTCCCATTTGTGTCTTCTATTTCTCTTCATCGTTCTATTTGATAGTTCGTGATTTTCTCTACGAGAGTTCACCCAAATTTTTGGTAAGCCCTTATTTCATCCTTCACTTTCCTTATTTCTATTTTGTTCTTTTCTGGTCGTGATAATGGCGGCGGCGAGCGGTGAGCAAACGGAGCTGAGCAGCAGCAGGACAATATCAGACGAGGAGAAGGACGAGGAATTAATGGGGGAGTATTATCGGTGGGACCCTGTTTTTGTCGAACGTTTGGAGATTAGAAAGGAATAATTTCGAAGGGGACGCCGAAGTAGAGCGAGACATTCCCATGAAGACAGGATATTGGAGTCGTCCAGCTCGGCGTTGGCCCGACGCCGACGTCCTATTTTTAGGGGAACCCAGCACAATGACCGATGTTGACGTGGTCCTGTTGCGCGAGTCAATCCAGATCCACGCCTCGGTCAGAATCTTTGCCCCTATTCGAGAGAAAGGATTCATTGTCCCCCTCCCGGTTGCGTGGGGATTTTTGTCGAGAGTTTGAGGTCGGGCCTGAGGTTTCCACTCGATAACGTGATCACCGATTATCTGCGCGATTGGAGTATTAGCCTCAGCCAAGTCACTCCTAACAGTTGGAAGAAGATCATCGGAATTATGGTTCTCCTGGCGCAGAAGAAGTGGGCATTCCCGACGATTGACGAGTTCAGGAGCATATTTTTCTTTAAAAGAAGTCGGGAACATGAAGGTGTTCCGCCTACTGGTTGCTTCTTCTGCTCGGCGAAACCACAAGACAACTTGAAGATGGGGCAACTGATCACGGGAATTCCTGAAACCCTTCATGGCTTCCAAATTGAATGGTTATGGGTTGGTGGAGACTGGCAGTCCCCTGACTTTCGCCTCGAAATGCCGATCGATGGGATGACGGTCCCAACCCGAGTTGTTTCTTTCTTTCGTAAGTTTCTCTTTCATACTCGGAATCTCCTGATGAGTTTCTTTTCCTTCGCTAACGATTCGTACCTTTTCGCATTTGTAGCCAAGAGGAAGAAAGAGCCCAAGCTCGGTGGTGATTTCAGGGATAGACTTGACGCGCTCGCTAAGCTAACCATCCCGGAGCGCAAGTGGAGCCTATAGTGAAGAATTCTAAACTCGGTGACGCCGGACTTGGTGCGAAGAACGAACCCGGTGAGTTTTCTTTAGATCGACTAAGTGGATTTTCTATTTCCTTTCTTCATTTATTTTGGGGATTGTGTTGGTCCTTTTACAATTTTCCTGCCACAGTTTACTATCCGTTGCTCGGCTTTTTTGGGTTTAAATCTGTTAGGGAAGCCAAAGACTACCGACGTCAATTTCCTGCCAAGGAAACCGAGATGGGTCGCATGCTTTTTTTGGAGGGATTGAAGAAGAAAGCGGCCAACCGTGATTCAGGGGGTACCAGTGCCGGGGCCACGTCGGGCCTAGCAGTTACCGTCATTGTGCCTGCTCCGGCTACCGAGCTTGTACCGACATCCGTTCCAGTGGAGAATACCGAGCTGGTGGTTACACTTCCCACTATTCCTATTGAAGTGGAGAAAGATGTTGAGGCAGTCAACCCCGACCTCCATGTCGTCATATCAAGCTCGGAGGAAGCTGAGGTGGCCAAAAAAGCTGTTGAAAAGTCCTCGACTCGGAAAAAGAAGAGGAAGCCCAAGAGGAAGATCGGGGATGAACCCGATGCTGAGGGCGAACGTCGGACCAAGATGAGGCAGGACGTCGGTCAATTAACCTTGAAGAAGAACGCCCCTGTCCACCAAGACGGAGGCATGTCCTATTTTCCCATGGACGAAGAAAGGGTCTGTTCTAGCACAAATTATTATTTTTACTGAGTACGGGATGACTCCCGACTTCAGGTCGATCTTACGAGGAAGGCGGTTCGGAATTCAGCTTGGAATCGATCACACGTAAAAAGAAAATAGATCCTAAACACTCTAATCAGATAGCAGATTGGATGAGCTATTAACTAAAAATGAAACAAAACAATATTCTACCTAAAAAAAAAAATATAAACGGAACAAAGATGGAGAAGCTAGGGAATCGGGGATAATTAATTCAAGTTCTAGCAAAGTCGGGCAATTAATCGTTCGGTTCAAGATTGACACTCTCGCTTAAACATCTAGAGGTTCGCTCCCAATAACTCTTCGTAACAAGGGATTGAACATAGACGAACAAGATCGAGCATACAACACAAGCCAATTATCCCAATCCCAATAACTTTTCGTAACAAGGGACTGGTCATTGATAAACACGTATTTCAATCTCAACCCATAGATTATTCAGTTACGAAATTATCTACCTCATGCGAGCCTAGGTCTACGACTTCTCCCCTTTCGGTTCAGAAAGTCGCTAATTAATTAGAAGGTGTTTAATCAACTAATCATTGAAATCAATAAAACCAAACTCAACAACTCAATATCCAATTGTTACCAAATGCAAGATCGAAGTGTCACCCTTCGATTACATCAAACTATCAAGCATAATTTCATCAATTCTGAATTAAATCAACTCACATAAGCATAAACAATCTTGAGCCCGACAAATACACGTTAAACAAGAACAATCATCCCCTATCCCTAGCAATAAGAATTAGCTACGTAAAATAAATTCAACACCAATAATCATCTCTTCCAAATCAATCATTATTCATGAATTAATTCAAAGAGAAAAGAAACTTACAATTTATTTTAGTCGAAGTGTTGAATCCCAAAGTAAAAATGTTAATCCTTGATAACTAAGAAGAAGAAGAAGAAAAATGAAAAACAAAAGTGAAAAGAACGAAGAAAAATGAAGAAGCAGAAGAAGAAGAAGAAGAAGAAGAAGGGAAGGAGAAAGGAGTTTCGTGTTTTTTACGGGCTGGGGTTCATCCCCAGAAGGGGAGAATTCTTTTGATCGAGGCCCCTTACGTGTATTTATATCCCAGCTGGTGTCACGGCGTGAGAGTGTGAGCCGCGGCGTGAAGAAGTACTAGTGGCGCGGCGTGAGGGAGCTTCGCGGCGCGGGGCTTGGAGGAGTCTTGCTCTCTGTCGAGGCGTGGTGCTTGCCACGAGGACTGCCGCGGCGCAAGGCAAAGGGGTGCCACGGCGTGGGATGTCTTCACGGCGCGGGGAGAGCTGGTGTCGCGCCGCGGAGGTGTTGCCGCGCCGCGGCGCGCGGGACTGCTAGCACACTTCACGTCTCGGGCTCGTTTGGGCTCGTTTGAACTCGGAATTGAGTTCCGTTTTTTTCCTACGCGTAGCTAACAAACCCCTGTATCTAACTATGTAATCCCAGCACATAATTTCCTGAAAACTTGTCCTCCCAAAGCTTCCGACCTGCACACCAAAAATGAAAGAAAAACGAAAGAAACCGGAAAAACACACGAAAAACACAGAAATACTCACAAAGACGCGAAACACGAAATAAACGACAAAACGACTCTAAAACCACATAAATGACTCAAAATGGGGGAAAAAGAACGAGAAAATAGACACGAAAAATGTAACAAAAATGAGACAAACAACTCCCCCACACTTAAACCTTTGTTCGTCCCGAAAAAAACAAAAGAAAATAAAACAAGACACGAGCATGGATATCGTTTCAAAGAAGAAGAGCCTCAGAAATATTTAACTCAACCGGGTTGAATTCAAACGACACGACCATATGCCTCAAATATCAACTTGGCCTCGAAATGACAAACTCTCAAACACAGTAATATTAGTGTATGCCTCACTCATTCTTTTACATGAATATATGACTGGGTCACTCAGATTGGTCAATATTCAAGTTTCAACATATGCTTGCCAATCGTTTAAATTACTCAGAAACAATCAAAGCTCAAAACTTGCGAATCAAGAGGACTTCACGGGTTGTAATGTAGGCTGTTTGGTTCAAGGTATGGATATATAAGGACAAGAAGCTCAAATAGACAATCAAGGTTCTTGAGTATTCTCAAGCGTTCCGCTACTCATCCCGAATCAACGAGACAAAACACTTACTACCCAACCAACATTCCACAAACAACACATAGATGCTCAGAACAAGTTGCAACATCGTCACTTAACCTTATTTTTCTTTTTTTTTTTTTTTATTTTTGAAGAGTAACTTTTTCCGAACAACAACGAATTGAGAGGACAACATTCTGTAGGTTTTGAATATTAGAGGTCATCCAAGTGTCCTACAGTAGTTTCCCAATGCTCATTATCCATCAATGAATCGACTAATAAGAGGAGCAGAATCCATTCGAATCGCCTTGTGAGCTCTCGTCTTTTTTTTTTTTAACTAGTCAAGCAAACAAAATACAACTCTATGTCCACCATATTCAGAAATGCCACCAATCCCCTAATCATCACACAAATCAGTCAACAAGTTGACAAGAAAAGGTTTTAAGCTCAAACGGGCTACTAGTGGAATAAATTTAGGACAAAAGAACAAGGCAGAAGTGAGCTAATCAAACAAAACGCCTCAATCATATTCGCAATTTCAAACTATAATCAATTTCTTTCAAACAAACTCAAGGCAAGTTCTAATCATTCAAGAATATGACCAATATCTCCCAAGAAAGAAGAGTAAGGATCAAAACCTCACAAGGCTATGACCAATATCTCACAAGAAAGAAGAGTAAGGATCAAAACCTCACAAGGCAAATATATGTCACTCAAAGCAATCAAGCATATACCGAGGCAATGACCACACGTCCGTCATCACAACTTCCCAATATCATCAAACATTCATCAACAAATCATATAATCCACCAATACCATGCTCAACAACACAAAAACCTAAAACTAGTCCGGCCCACTATATAAGCATGCCAAAATCCAAATAACTCCCCCACACTTAAAATGAGGCAATGTCCTCATTGCTTCAACATCAAACAGGAAGTCAAATAAAGGACCTAGCAATTTCATATAATGAACCAATACTAGCAGCTAACACAAGAATAAAAGACTCAAAAGAAAAGACACGAAGCTACCACACAAAGATAAAAAGAGAAAAGGTGTGCAAACCAAAGTGTATCGAGGAGAGTAAGCGTTCACATGCAAGCCATTCTCCCTCTCTCGACCCAAAAATCTCGATGTTCCTCAATCAACACAATCCTCCTGCTCGAGCTCACGAACACGTACCTGCTAAGAAAAACACAGAACTCCAAAACTCCCATTAATCAAAGATAAAATAAAAGAGCAAAAAGAAAAATTATCTAAGAAAGCGATAAATCACTTGGGTTGCCTCCCAAGAAGCGCTTGTTTTACGTCATTAGCTTGACGAAACATGTGAGGAACTCAGCCAGGGTCCAAGAAGAAGTGACGATCGTGCCACGCCTTTGTATTCTCGAGAAGTGGCAGTGCTGGCTCTAAGGCCAGAAGGCGGGCACTGTGGGCACGAGTGGCTATGTTCTTGATGTAGTGAGTCTGTTCACGAGCAATCTTTAATGTTTGGAACAGAGCCTTCCCCAACCGAGCTCCCCCGTCAACCTCGGCAATCAAAGGCACATCAATGGAGCAAGTCGAAGAAAATACCATCACCTCCGGAAAGCAGTGCAGTGGCCTCGGAGGCAGATACTCCAACTCGAAGGTGGGAGGAGGGTCTTGTGAATCGACCTCCTCCTCTAATGCATCATACTCGGCTCGTGGGAGAATGTCATCCTCTTCGACCTCACACATTTGTTGCAGAATTCGAGCCTGAGGGTCAAGCAAGAGGTGTGGGTTGTCGACTTGTGCCTCAATCAAATCGAGACGTACATTGAGGCTCTCTATTTGTGTGCTCAGCCGAGCACATCCAAGCTCAATCTCCTTTTCTTGATTTGCTCAGGCCATCATCCAATCGAGGATGAGGTCGAGCTTGGCATTGTACTCTGAGGAGTCGTCCTGAAGCTCATTTAGATGCTCGGGCATGGGATGTGGGTCCACAACCTCGAGCTTGTGGGCCTGGGACTTGATCGAGTCGATGCGCCTTGCTAGACTTTTCACTTGCTCGCTCAATCGGGCACATCTGAGTTCGATCTCCTCCTCTTGTTTCGCTCGGGCCATCAATCGATCTAAGATGAGATCGAGTTTGGCATTGTAGGCGGCCTCTTCTTCTCGAGCTGATTTGGACTCTATGAAATCAAGAATCTGGTCGAGCTTCTCGTTAAATTCGTGAGACTCATAAGTTTGCTCAACCAGAAAATCGTTCCAGCACTGCTCGAAAGAATACGGGTAAGGTTGGGTGTGGTACCTGGGGAAATAGACCAGCTCGTCGTTCCAAGACGGGTACTGCAGGGAGGAGTACCTGTGATTGAAATTCATTGTACCTGCACACCAGAACCGAACAACCATGCGTAGCCAAGGAAAAAGAAGAGAAAAGAAGGCAAAAACTAAAACAAGAAAAAAAAAAGAGAAACAAATATGCACAAAAGAAACAAAAACACTAAAAATACTAAAATAAAGAGAAACACAGAAAATAAGATCAAACATCAAAATTAAATATCCTACTTGCCTTCCCCGGAAACGGCGCCAAATTTGTTGTAGCACAAATTATAATTTTTACCTAGTACGGGATGACTCCCGACTTCAGGTCGATCTCACGAGGAAGGCGGTTCGGAATTTAGCTTGGAATCGATCACACGTAAAAAGAAAATAGATCCTAAACACTCTAATCAGATAGCAGATTGGATGAACTATTAACTAAGAAATGAAACAAAACAATAATATACCAAAAAAAAAATATAAACGGAACAAAGATGGAGAAGCTAGGGAATCGGGGATAATTAATTCAAGTTCTAGCAAAGCCGGGCAATTAGTCGTTCGGTTCGAGATTGACACTCTCGCTTAAACATCTAGAGGTTTGCTCCCAATAACTCTTCGTAACAAGGGATTGAACATAGACGAACAAGCTCGAGCATACAACACAAGCCAATTATCCCAATCTCAATAACTTTTCGTAACAAGGTACTGGTCATTGATAAGCACGTATTTCAATCTCAACCCATAGATTATTCAGTTACGAATTTATCTACCTCATGCGAGCCTAGGTCTACGACTTCTCCCCTTTCGGTTCAAAAAGTCGCTAATTTAATTAGAAGGTGTTTAATCAACTAATCATTGAAATCAATAAAACTAAACTCGACAACTCAATATCCAATTGTTACCAATTGCAAGATCGAAGTGTCACCCTTCGATTACATCAAACTATCAAGCATAATTTCATCAATTCTGAATTAAATCAACTCACATAAGCATGAACAATCTTGAGCCCGACAAATACACGTTAAACAAGAACAATCATCCCCTATCCCTAGCAATAAGAATTAGCTACGTAAAATAAATTCAACACCAATAATCATCTCTTCCAAATCAATCATTATTCATGAATTAATTCAAAGAGAACAGAAACTTACAATTTATTTTAGTCGAAGTGTTGAATCCCAAAGTACAAAGCTTAATCCTTGATAACTAAGAAGAAGAAGAAGAAAAATAGAAAAGAAAAGTGAAAAGAACGAAGAAAAATGAAGAAGAAGAAGAAGAAGAAGAAGAAGAAGAAGAAGAAGAAGAAGAAGAAGAAGAAGAAGAAGAAGAAGAAGAAGGGAAGGAGAAATGAGTTTCGTGTTTTTTACGGGCTAGGGTTCATCCCCAGAAGGGGAGAATTCTTTTGATCGAGGCCCCGTACGTGTATTTATATCCCAGCTGGTGTCACGGCGTGAGAGTGTAGAAGTACTAGTGGCGCGGCGTGAGGGAGCTTCGCGGCGCGGGGCTTGGAGGAGTCTCGCTCTCTGTCGAGGCGTGGTGCTTGCCACGAGGACTGCCGCGGCGCGAGGCAAAAGGGTGCCACAGCGTGGGATGTCTTCACGGCGCGGGGAGAGCTGGTGTCGCGCCGCGGAGGTGTTGCCGCGCCGCGGCGCGCGGGACTGCTGGCACACTTCACGTCTCGGGCTCGTTTGGGCTCGTTTGAACTCGGAATTGAGTTCCGTTTTTTTCCTACGCGTAGCTAACAAACCCCTCTATCTAACTATGTAATCCCAGCACATAATTTCCTGAAAACGTTTCCTCCCAAAGCTTCCGACCTACACACCAAAAATGAAAGAAAAACGAAAGAAATCGAAAAAACACACGAAAAACACAGAAATACTCACAAAGACGCGAAACACGAAATAAACGACAAAACGACTCTAAAACCACATAAATGACTCAAAATGGGGGAAAAAGAACGAGAAAATAGACACGAAAAATGTAATAAAAATGAGACAAACAGGGTCCTCAATCTTAACCTCCTAGAAGGAGTTACGGAAGAGTGGTTTACCCAATTCCACTCGGTGGCGATTCCGAAGATTTCCAACAAGTTCCACCAGTCTCCGCACATGATCGAGGCAGCTCAGGTCCCGTTGATGTCGTGGGATCCCCTTTTTGAGGCACATGTATCTGGATTGTCGAGCGCCTACAGGTTCAGCTATGCTAAGGCTAGCTTGGGGAGAGCCTTAGTCGATCTTTGCGCCATGAAGGATGAGTTTTGCTTGAACGCTGCTGCGCTCCGCGAACGAAAGGACAAGGTGGAGTTGTGTGACGGCCAAATTACATCTTTAGAGACAGACAAAGCTGCCCTGACAACCGAGCTGGAGGAAAAGAACGTCCAGCTTGTCGCGGCCCAGACCAAGATTCAGGAGTTGGCTGCCGACAAGAAGCGTCTAGAGGATGAGGTGTGCAAGCTCGTGGCGCAGATTGGTGCATCTGAGATGGAGGCCCGAAACAATGTGAATCGGTATCTGAAGGAGCGAGAAGAGCATCAAAAGACTCGCCTGGATCGCGCCGACAAGGAGTCTCAATTTATTCAGCTGGCGAAGGCGCACGCTACCGAGTTGGCAAAAATGGAGAAGGAAATGGCTGAGTACGGAGAACTCATGCGCGCGCAAGGGGTTGAAGACGGAAAAGAGCTCGGCAAGAAGGAGTTTAAGGGCTCCGAGGAGATGGAGAGGGATATCAAGCTGAACTCTTGTTTGAACCTCCGTTGGGTGATCGATCGGTTTCAGTCGGGACTGTATGGTGTCGGGGATCTCAAGGCCATTATGCTCCGGAAGATTGAATGGTTCGGGTTCGACCCCGAGATTGAGGAGATCCATGTCCCCGCCGATGATGACGAGCGGAGCTATTGCGAGCTTATCCTGGACAACACTGACGCGGATGTAGTTGCCTGCAGATTTCCCCCTTTGGGTGAGGATAGGCGAGCCGCCCTTCGGAGAGCCTGTGTTAACATGGTTCTCGAAGGGGAGAAAGAGAAAAGAGCGGATTTTGCCGACGTGCTCATATCCACTCTGGCCGACATCACAATTGAGCAGCAATTTGACCTTTTGACTCCGGCCTAGATCAAAAAAGAGGTTGTCGAGTATGCCGAAAAGTTTGCGGCGACTGCGGCTTGGAAGAATGCAGAGAATCCTCCGGCAGGGACCGAGTTGGTAAATGGGATCGGGGACGTTGACTCCACTACGGTGAAGATCGCACCGGACCTCGAGTAGTTTAGTTTTTCTTTATGTTGCTTTTTACTTTCTTTTTTTTTTCCTTACGTGGACCATCACGTTGGCACGTCTGCTTTCCTGCATTTTTTCTTTTTTATGTAAGGATGTTGCCTTTTTATATTCTGAGTGAATGAATGTCTCCTTTTCAATGGCTGTTGATTTTTTGCACTAAGTCATTGACCTCGTTTTCTGTTTGAGGTCTTGGTTAAGGTGCTAAGGCCACTTTTCAGAACGTCGATTCTTAGGTCAACTTAAGGCATTAAAACCGTTTTCAGAACGTCGGTCCTTTTAGACCGACTTGAGATACAAAGGCCATTTTTCAAAACATCGATTTTTAGATCGACTTAAGGCATTAAAGCCATTTTTGCAAGAGGCGTTAAAGCCGTTTTTTGCAGAACGTCGGTTTTTTAGACTGATTTAAGGCATTAAAACCGTTTTCACAAAACGTCGATTTTTTAGATCGACTTAAGGCGTTAAAGCCATTTTTTGCAGAACATTGGTTTTTTAGACCGACTTAAGGCATTAAAGCCGTTTTTACAAAACGTCGATTTTTTAGATCAACTTAAGGCGTTAAAGCCATTTTTTGCAGAACGTCGGTTTGTTAGACCGATTTAAGGCATTAAAGCCGTTTTTACAGAACGTCAATATTTTTAGATCGACTTAAGGCGTTAAAGCCGTTTTTACAGAACGTCGATTTTTTAGATCGACTTAAGGCGTTAAAGCCATTTTTACTGATAGAATTTCTTCAGGTACATTGCATTCCACGGATATCGGTGAGGGGTTCCGTCTAAGTATTCTATTTGATAGGCCCCGTTGGTTAAGGCTTCGCTTATCTTAAATGGGCCTTCCCACTTCGGTTTAAGTGGCCTCGGATCGGGTCCCACGATTCTTTTAAGCACTAGATCCCCGACCTTGAATGTTCGGGGTCGGAGTTTGGAGTTGGCATACTTCTCACTCCTTTGTTTGTAAGCGGCATTCTTGAGTTCGGCTTGCGCTCGCAACTTGTCTATCAAGTCGAGGTTGGCCCTGAGGTTGACTTGGTTGTGGTCTTCTTCGAAATTCTGTACCCGATATGTTGGGGATCCAAGCTCAACAGGGATCATTGCCTCCGATCCATATGCTAAGGAGAATGATGTTTCTCCGGTCGAAGACCGAGCTGTTGTTCGGTATGCCCAGAGCACATAAGGGAGTTCCTCGGGCCAGGCACCTTTTGCAGCGTCTAGTCGTAGCTTACGGTCGTTTTTTATGATCTTGTTCACGGCCTCGACATGGTCGTTCGCCTGTGGATGATACGGGGACGAGAAGAGATGTTTGATTCTGTTTTCTTTACAAAATTCGACAAGTCTCTTGCCCTCAAACTGTCTGCCGTTGTCGGTCACAATGGAGTTAAGAACGCCGAACCGACGTATTAGTGACTTCGATATAAAGTCGATCATTTTCTGCTCGGTGATCGTGGCTAGAGGTTCGGCTTCGGCCCACCTCGTAAAGTAATCCACTGCGACGACTGCATATTTGATTCCTCCTTTCCCGATTGGTAAAGGTCCGATCAGGTCGATTCCCCATTTTGCAAAAGGCCAAGGACTGAACACCGACCTAAGTGGTTCTGGAGTTAGGTTGACATTCGACGCGAATATCTGACATTTCGCGCACCTCCTCACCCAATCTGCAGTGTCTCTTCTCAGGGTCGGCCAATAGTAACCCTGCCGCAGGATTTTGTAGGCTAAGGCTTGCGATCCCGAATGGCTTTCACAAATTTCGTCATGGATTTCCTGCAATACGAAGAGCGACTCCTGTTCGGGTATGCACTTTAACAGCGGGACCGAGTACCCTCTTTTGTAAAGCGTCCCGTATTTAACGTGAACCGAGCTGCTTGAGTTCGTAGGGCCCTTGCTTCTTTGGGGTCCTGTGCTTGGTCCCCAATTTCGAGGTACGCTATGATGGGGTCCATCCATGTGGGGATTTTATCTTCAGAACTAGGTCCGGTGCTGGCAATTTGTTTTGTCGAGGTTGACGGTACTTCCTGCGAACCGACCTGGACGTATTCTACATCTTCCATTCTTGCACTCGACGCGAGGTGTGACAGAGCATCCGCCTGCACGTTCGAGGTTCGTGAAATATGTTCGATTTTGAACTGGACAGTTTCTTCTTGACAAGTGCGAGATATGGCATCAGGCAGGGCTCTTTGATCTCAAAAGTGTCGAGTACATGGTTTACCAGCAGTTGCGAGTCTGAGAAGATGTTGACATGAGTTATATTCATGGCCTCAGCCTGGCTTAATCCTGACAGTAACGCCTCGTATTCGGCTTCATTGTTTGTGGCAGGAAAGAGAAACTGGATCGAGTGGCAGAAGACTCGTTGGTCTTGATCAATTAAAACGATCCCCCCTCCAGCTCGGTTTACGGTCGATAATCCGTCGACGTACATCACCCACGAGTGGTCGCCGATGACTTCTTCAATTCCTGGGGTGAATTCCGCAATGAAGTCAGATAAGACTTGTCTTTTTATCACGGTCCTGGGTTTGTAGTGGATATCGAACTGCCCCAGTTCTACGGCCCACTTGACCATTCGTCCCGATGTGTCAGGTCGGTGGAGAATCTGCCACAACGGGAATGCAGTCAGCACGGTAACAGAATGCTCTTAGAAGTATGGTCGTAGCTTCCGAGCTGCGGTGACGAGCGAGAAAGCCAGCGTTTCCATCGGTTGATACCTCAGCTCGGCATCGTGGAGAGCTTTGCGGACGTTACGTCACACTGGATATTGCTGGGAATCCTCTTCTCGGATGAGCACCGCACTTATTGCCGAGTTGCTTACTCCGAGGTATAAATACAACATTTCGACGGATTTCGGTTTTTGTAAGGTAGGAGGTTGGGTTAAGGCCTCCTTGATGCTGACAAGAGCCTTTTGGCAGTCGTCGGTCCATTCGAACTGTTTTCCCTTCTTTATTGCATCGAAAAAAAGGTTTGCATCGATCGGTGGACTTGAATATGAACCGGTTTAGAGCGGCGAGCCGACCTGTGAGCCCTTGCACTCCTTTTACCGAGGTGGATGACTTCAAATCCAAAATGGCTTGGATCTTCTGGAGATTCGCTTCTATTCCCCTTTGATTAACTACATACCCTAAAACTTTGCCTGACTTTACTTCAAACGTACTTTTTCTAGGATTTAACACCATGGAGTAATCACGCAAATTATTGAACATTTCATTTAAATGGATTACATGTTCGCTAGCGCATACCGACTTTACAAGCATATCGTCAACATACACTTCCATCGTACGTCCTATCAGACTAGAAAACATTTTGTTCACCAACCTTTGGTACGTGGCCCTAACATTCTTTAGCCTAGAAGGCATCATAGTGTAGCAATACAGGCCCCTTGCCGAGTAGAAGGAAGTGTGTTCAGCCTCCTCAGGATCCATCGGAATCTGATTGTAACCCGAATACGTGTCCATGAAGCTCATCAACTCATGACCCGAGGTGGCATCCACCATGTAGTCGATGTGCGGCAGTGGGTAACTGTCTTTCGGGCACGCCGTGTTGCGGTCGGACAAATCAATGCAGAGACGCCATGATCCGTTGCTCTTCTTTACCAAAACGGGGTTGGATACCCAGGTCGGATACTTGGCTTCTTTGATGAACTTGTTGTCGATGAGCTTGTTGACCTCCTCTTCCAAAGCCTGTTGTCGGTCTGGACCGAGTTTGCGTCTTTTTTGGATAATGGGTTTGACCGTCTTATCGATGTTGACCAGGTGGCAGGCTACCTTTGGATCTATCCCTTTCATGTCCTCGTGTCTCCAGGCAAAGACATTGGCATTGGCCTTCAAGAATGAGATGAGCTCGGTTCGGATAGGCTCTGGGAGACCGGTGCCAATGCGGAGTTGTTTGTCGCAAGTCGGTTCGTCGACGTAGATGACTTCAACTTCCTCAGATGGCTCAGCTCGATTTCTCTACTTCTTTTCTTTGAATGGGTTGTGCAGATCCAGCTCGTCTTCCTCAACAACGGGTTCTTTGCCCGATCTTCTCCCTCGATCCCAGATGAGGTCTTCCTCGGTTGGCTCGTCGAGGTCTGGGTATTTTGAGGTCGATTTTGTCGACCCTGGTGGGAGTTCCGTCTGGATTGGATTAACCCCGGATCTGGATTTTGTACATCCCCGGGGACCGAGTTCTGATGAGTAATGGCGTGGTCGAGATCTTTCCCTTTTTCCTTGTGGGAAATTTCTATCGTGTGGACTTCTTGAGAAGGAACCGCCAGTATCAGCTCCCGAGCTTCCCGTTGATCCCCGTAATGGGTACCTTCGCCATCGGCAGTCGGGAATTTGATTGCATAGTGGAAAATGGAAACGGCTGCCCGCAGCTTGTATAGGTTCGTCCTCCCAACGATGGTGTTGTACTCGTTGTCGATGTCCATGATCTTAAAGGTCTCCATTATGACCTTGGGAGGGTGATTTCGCCCAAGGAAAGTGACGCACTTCTGTTGAACCCGTGGACTTTGTTGTTGCACGGGCGGACGTCGGTAAGGTCAAGTCCAAGCTTGTTGAAGGCTTGGAGCATGAGGATGCTTGAGTATGCGCTAGTATCCACCATGATTCGGGGGACGGGAATTCCACAGATTGGTGCTGTGATGAGTAATGCATCAGAATGGGGGTGGTCGAACAGACTTGCATCTTCCAAGGTGAATGTGATTGGGCAGGTGCTTGAATTGACCGTTTCTCTCAGGTCGGTAGTCATTATCTGCTTTCCCGAGTTGTACGCCTTTCTAGCGTACGCTTTGGCTTGCCGACGTGAGGAAGTCAGCTCTTCTCGGTTGGTGTTAACTCGGGGGACAGAGCCTATTCGAGATGAACTTCGAGGAGTTCGGGTGGTGTTGTCTATTTCTCTTCCCAAGTCGGTCTTCAGCCGACTTGAGACCAATCGGTCCAAACATAAAGATCTCATTGTCCCCTTGCTGTAGTCTGATTCTTTTCGCGTTCATAGTCCTCTCATCTTCCTCGTCCCCATCGGGGATATGGACCATTTGATGCCTTTCTTTCCCTTCATTCGATTTGGAAAACCTCTTCATCTGAGGGTTTTCGATGAGTTTCATGAGTGCTGACAGCAGGCTGAGGCACTCATCGGTGTTGTGACCAGGGGATTTGTGATAATCGCAGTACCGAGATTCGTCCAGTTGACTTTCTGGGGTCTTTACAAGTCGGGCTTCGGGGATGATACCTTTCTCTTTGATTTCTTGATAGACCGCCGTGGCCCCGACCGTGTAGATTGATCGGTAACCCGAGGTCAAGTCCTCCTTGAACTGCCTTCGGGCTGCCTTTACTTCCAGGTCACTGGGGTCGCTTTTGATGGCTCCCTGAAGTGTGGATTCTTCGAGGAGCTACTGAAGTGCTTCTTCTTCTTCTTCTTTTTCTGGGGAGTCAGTTTCTGACCTTTCGATGACGTGAACTCAAGATCGGGTACCGACATGGACTCTTCGGCGATAATGTGTTGTTGAGCTCGGGCGAGGAACTCTTGGAAGGTACTGGGCTTCTTCTGACAGAGCGCCCAGCGGAACATTGACTTCGGTTTCAAGCCCGATATCACCGAGACGAGGAGTATCTCCGAGTGGTAGGGTTCCGTATTCTGCACACGCTCGTTAAAACGTGCGACATAGTCCTTCAAGCTTTTGTCTTCCAGCTGAAAGATGTTGGTGATCGATTCTTTCGGGATTAAACAAACTTGGGCCCCAATGAAGTGAGACCTGAAAGCCGACCTGAGTTGGCACCAGTATCGGATCGACTCAGCTGGTAGCGAATAGTACCACTTCTGGGATTTAGGGCCCAAGGTCAGGGAGAACATGCGGCACCTCAGGGCGTCGTGAGCGCCGTGTAAGTCCATCCATGACATGTAGTGACCGAGGTGAGCGTCAGGGTCGGAGGTTCCATCGTAGAGCCCGATCTATGGAACTTTGATATTTCCCGGCAAGGGACCCCTGGTCATCTTGGGTGCCAGCAGGGAATCGATTTCTACATATACATGGCCGGGCTCGGACATGCGGGAGTGTAGAGGGAGCCTGACTTGAGTGGTACGTCGGGCCTCCAGCTCTGCAACTTTCCTTCTCAACGCCTCCACTTCCGAGGTATCTTGTCTAGCACATCGGTTTCTTTCGATTTGCTGTCGCAGGTCGGCTGGGTTCTCGGGTTGTTAAAACAGCGGCCGAGCTGCGGGTGGGGCTCTTCGAGCGTGTCCGGACTGACTCTCCGCAGTCATCTCTGGTAGGTTCATCTCCGACAGGTTCATCTCCGGCGGGACTACGTTACCTGCCGGCAAGGCTTGTGGATTGTCATTATGCGGCTGCGACGTTCCATGTGACGCGACATGGTTGTTGTCGTGTCCTTACATTTGTGGGGCTCGTTGCCTCGCCGGCGTTATCGGGGCGAGGGACTGTCCCTGCATCCTTCTTGAAGGCCCCGGCATGGTTTGGGCCAGCAAGGCGGCAAACCGCCGGGCGAATTTCGGGTTTTGTAAGAGTGTGGTTAAATCCGGCATCGTGGGCATCGTGTTGTTGCGGCCGGCGGATTGATCTGGGATGCGATTGGCGCTTCCCCTGGTCGTCTGGTCATCTTGCCCAAATTGAGACATGTTCCTTTTAACAAGTTGAAAGTAATGGTTTGAGTTGTGATGTGGTGTTTATATAGTTTCGAAAATTAACTCCAAATATCTTATGGAGCCCTTTCTCTAGCGTCAAAATGTTAGTAAACGGGATTTAACAACATAATTAAGGTGTAAGAACTAACAAAAGTTGCAGAAAGTAATGTTTTTGTTAGGTTTTTTTAAGTCGGTTTTGCAGTACAGGAGGTCGGTCTCGTGAGGAATCGAGGTGTTTAATGCTAGAATTTAATGTGTTGGATCGGAATCCTCGTATCGAGTTAAATGCAGCTATTTATAGTAACATTCTGCACGCGTTTTAAGGAGATGCGGCGGCATTTAATGCAGATTGATGGCATAGGGGCGGCTTAGACGTAAGCTGATATGTAGGCAATGATGAGGGTATGGGTAGCCGCATCAGTTGATTGACAGACGTCGCCTTTTGTCGACAGCAAGTCGGGTCTACGTGACTTCGGCTTTCCCACGGGATTTCGATACTCCGCGACCCTTGGGCGAGTCCCTTGTACCGAGGTGTCGATCTGATACCGAGATGACCCCGAGAACAGCTCTTCACAGTTCAGACCTTTAACTATTTACCCTAACCGTTTTCACTTAATCCTCTCGAGATGTCATTAATTTGCAGCCTTTGAGTTTTGATGTCAACAAGTGTGGATG
Organism: Striga asiatica; assembly: GCA_008636005.1. NCBI lineage: Eukaryota > Viridiplantae > Streptophyta > Magnoliopsida > Lamiales > Orobanchaceae > Striga > Striga asiatica. Next base: position 462,216 of record BKCP01005295.1, on the reverse strand, counting down.
ACTCCATAACAAAACTGTTGTAAAATATGAATGGTCTAACAAATTCTTATTTTGACATATTTTTAATGACAAATTAATAATACAGTAATATCTATCTTATCTTATATTTATAATTAAAATTGAATTTTTTAAAAAACTCTTACTTTGATATATTTTTTTTATAGAAAATTAGTAATACACTAATACTCACCATATCTTATATTTCTAATTAGTAACTAATATTTAATTAGTTAGATACATATATGATATCGCCATATGGAATAAGTCGGATTAAGGATAACTAGACCAAGAATTCAGTCGAGTTATGTCAAGGTCGGTTCGAACAATGTAGACGACAATCTGAGTTGATCATCGTAGAAGTGATGAGACTCGTATTAGCTCCAGGAATGGAGGCTTGGTAGAACAGTTCAACCTAATGACGCGACGACGACGGAAAATGACTAGAAGACCTTGAGGGGTTTGAGAGCGAATAAGCAATGATAGTTCTTATCATTGCTAAGGTAAGTCGACCTCATATAGCTCGAGGTCAACTCCGCTCATCTCGAAACTTGACTTTGAAGTTCATCCACATCTCTGAGGGCTATTATCATAAAGGAAGTCGACCTCATTTAGCTCGAGGTCGACTTCATTCATCTCGCAGCTCGAGTTCGAAGCTCATCCATAACGCTGCTCAAGGTCGTCTGTTTATCACAATAACCCGAGAAACCATCTCCTGCGAGGGTGTTTTCTACCCTGGTCCTAGTCGACCTCGTATCGCTCGAGGTACACCCCATAAACCAGATGATTCAGGGGTATCTCTATAAATACTTAACTCTAGAGTATTCATCAGGCTTAACGGATAAGATGGAATCTTAAGCTGAATCAGATCTAACTAAGACGTGATTAGGATATGGACAAACCGGGCAGCTGGCCAGGCTGACCGGGGACATTCCGGGAAAGTATTTTCTCCTAGAAAAGGGATGACGTATGACCAAACCCTAACTTTTACACTCTCTACACATTTCAAATGCTTCTGCTGCTCTATCTGGAGAGCACTCCTCTCTCTTCTTGATACTGACTTAAGCATCAGAGACTCTACGCCGGAAATCCCTCTGGCGTTTAGTTCTTGTAGGTGTTCATGGCGATCCAGAGGCGGTTCAGACAGATCGGGGCTCATCTCAACCGGTTAACTCCAGATCCATCATTTTGACGCCTTCTGTGGGGAGTTCTTGAGGGAAGAAAGAGCTTCATTGTAACACTCCACCTAAAATTACTAAAACTAGAGTAAATCTTTCACGCTTATAATTTGAAACAGTGATTTAATTTTCAAAAACTCTTATTAACTTTTTCGAAAACACATTAACTCTAACTGTGGGATGCTACTCAACTTTAATATATATATATATATCTTAAATCTTTTATCTCTTTAAACTATTACGCATGCAACCAAGTAAGATTCATTACTATAATCAGGCACCATGACAATACTAGATTTGCACATGCATAGTCTGAAATCTGAAATATTGGTCTGAAATACGAAAGCAAATAATAGTTTGAATTCACAAACATACATAATTAATGCAACATGTTCAAATATGCTACTTGACATATTTTTCACAAATATCCTTAAGCTTTGACCACCATCACTTCTCCAGCTCACGCGCCACGCGAGACTCCGTCACTTGAACAATGGTTAGTGGGGGGCGTGAGCATAAAGAAACCACATGCTCCGCCAGAACCGGAACTGAATGCATAGCTAATATAATAACATATTATGACATCGGCATATATGCAAGTACCTACTAGGGGTGGCAGAAACGATACAATAATGTAACGCCCCGTTTTATTTTTAAGAATTTACTGAATTTATTTGATAAAAATCAGAGTTATTTTTTTTAAAAAAAATCCAAGTTAAAACCTTTTTCGAGAAACGGGCGCTACTTCCTAACATCAACCAACAACACACATGCACGAGCTAACAATAAAACAAGTACCAAAACATAAGTCTCAAACCATTTTAAAAGGTCTAGCCTTATTCAAAGTTCAACCAGATCCTACACATACATAAGCCAACAGTTATACAAATAAACCAGCTTATTCAAGTCTCAACATTATCCAAAAAGTTTAACATAAATCCATAGTTCATCCAACACAAACATGATTTCAAGCTGAAGCATAAATAATCCAAAATAAAAGCAAGTAGTTCATCATATAATAAAAATAGGCGGAAGCAAAGACACATCAATTAATCACCACCATCTCGCTCGTCCTACGCCACCGCCTCCAGCTCGTCTCAACCTAATACAAAGGAAGAGAGAAGACAACAAGAAAATAATGGGGGTGAGCATAACCAACAAGCTCACCATTATCGCACAGTATATCTCGCATAACATTTTTTTTTTAATTCTACATTGAACAAGCCGGAAAAGTTTAACACCCAAAACAAAATTTAAAAATAAATATAGGAAGTCTAGAGTTCGCCACGAAACACTAGAGTTCGAAACAATTCAATGGTGGATAGACTCCACTCCCGGTTTCCATTGACCGGGTTCAACAAGCGACTAATAGTTATACACACAATAGCCACAGACTTCCGAATAACCCACTCACCCGGGACCTCTTCGGTTGTCTGCTCCACTTACTTAAGCCTTCTCTTCCGAGATGGCTTGTGAATGGCCTTAACATGAAGACACTAATCAGAAACTCATAACGATAGCACTTCTATAAACCGAACTTCACTCGATAATATCCAATCGAAAACTCACAACAAAAACCTCTAAAGTTGGAACTTAACTCTATACCACTAGAGTTCAAGTCCGCATAAACGGAGGGTAAATTTCTAAGCCCCAATAAAAGAACAAACCATAATCACGTCATTCGCAGTAATCAAAACAAATAAACTCATACCTTGAGCTGGCGAGGCGTGATGAAGCGAGTGGTCGAATGGTCACTAAACACTTAATCAAATATGAACCAGTCTACAGAAAAGCAAGACTGGCTCTGATACCAAACTGTAACGCCCCGTTTTATTTTTAAGAATTTACTGAATTTATTTGATAAAAATCAGAGTTATTTTTTTTAAAAAAAAAATCCAAGTTAAAACCTTTTTCGAGAAACGGGCGCTACTTCCTAACATCAACCAACAACACACATGCACGAGCTAACAATAAAACAAGTACCAAAACATAAGTCTCAAACCATTTTAAAAGGTCTAGCCTTATTCAAAGTTCAACCAGATCCTACACATACATAAGCCAACAGTTATACAAATAAACCAGCTTATTCAAGTCTCAACATTATCCAAAAAGTTTAACATAAATCCATAGTTCATCCAACACAAACATGATTTCAAGCTGAAGCATAAATAATCCAAAATAAAAGCAAGTAGTTCATCATATAAAAAAAATAGGCGGAAGCAAAGACACATCAATTAATCACCACCATCTCGCTCGTCCTACGCCACCGCCTCCAGCTCGTCTCAACCTAATACAAAGGAAGAGAGAAGACAACAAGAAAATAATGGGGGTGAGCATAACCAACAAGCTCACCATTATCGCACAGTATATCTCGCATAACATTTTTTTTTTAAACCATTATAACCATAGTATTCAGTATGCATAGAATCCAACAGTCTAACTCCCTACTTGGCCCTATCGCAAACCTCCTATGTACATACAACAACCTTTCGATCACACACGGCAAGGAAGTAACTGGAAACCTTCCCATCACCGAATGGCTACGGGCTTGGGATCCTTTCCAGGAGACAATAGAGATATTTTTCCCATTCACGAATATCATACGGACCTGGGCGTCACCTCTCCGAATCTACGGGCCGATGACCTCTCACTGTTTATGCATTCCTCAAAGGCACTAACATACGGGACACTTAGACTAGGGTTCTCACGCATACATCATTTTTCAAAACAAAGCATTTATACGAAATATTAAGTGCGATAAATATGGAATACATCATAAATGTACCCACCTGATAGCAGCAACAGTTCAAATCACAAATCTCAAGACGAGGCGAGGTTCAACACCTCTCGACACCTACATTAAGTCCAGATACTAAAGTCAACACTTTAATCTAGACCTATGTAGCAAATTCACAAGTTGACTTAGTCGAACTCGGTTCGACCAAGTGGTTCGTGAAGTTCTGTGGATATGGGAACACTAGGACTTAGACTTGATCAAACCACATATCTAAGATCACACAAATTCAAATAAAAGACATTTAAACAAGCCACAAAGAAACACATAACAAGTTTGGTCACCAACACTTAACCAAAAATTATTATTGTAAAACAATTGTCAAAATTCACACTTGTATTAGAAGGTCCATCAAACCAACGACTTAGGCTCTGAAAATTTTACATAAACTTCACCTCCTAGAACTTAGAAAAATCACCAAATTTCAGCCTCAAACTCGTTATACACAATTTTATAAAATTCATAGAAGTAAACAGCAAAAACAAAACATAAATTCATATCCATTCCAAATGAATGAATCACGACTTGAAATTTTAACAACAAATATTTCAGCATGTGAAAATCATCATGTAAAAATTCCAGCAATTAACATTAAATACCCGAATTTTAAAAATTCATACAAGTTCCTGCAGTTTTCGAAATTTATTTAAAATCGAACAAATCTGAACTCCAAAAATTCCCATCTTTTTACAGCATGAAACTCAACACAAAATAAGCATATAAACCAAAAATCAGAATTTTTCAGCAACTAAACGATTTTTCATAATTAAAACAACATTCAGCAGATTACCCGAATAATTTAATTACCCTATCTAACTCAGTCCAAAAATTCCAAAACTTTTACACAACATAAACACATAACAGAGGCACATCATACTAAAATTTCAGCACATTTGAAGCATGGGCCAATTTATTATACATTTAACAAGAATCTGCTCATAAATCACTTTAATTATTAAAAATAGCAAGTGACCTCATAAAATCATAAAATTTTCACACAACCTACATGATTAATAGAAGACAATGTACTTAAAATTTCACAGCAATCGGCACCGTATACAATTTATGGTGAATTTTTCACATAAAACAGCAATTATAGACTTCAAAAATTAATATCTCCCAATTTACAAATCGAATCGACACAAGGTCAAAACCATTGTGTTCATGACGATTCTAAGTTCCTAAATCCACAGTAACTTAACACTTATAACCAATTCTCGTTTGATTCGCACGAATCGACGAAATTAACATTAAATTCACGCCAATCAAAATATATACAATGCTCACATGAAATTACCTATTCACATATCATCATATAGCATATAAAATCGAGATGCACGACTAACACATCAAACCGAAAACACAAAAATAAATAACGAGGGTCGAAGCTCGATACCTTTCTCGGGAAGCGAGCGAGAATGGTCCGAACGGGTTGACGGGACGACGGGCTCGACGGTTTCACGCGTCTCGGCAGAAAAGGAGGAGATCGAGGAGGAGCAGCGGCACACGGGTTCTCCGGGAAGGGCTGCTGTGGTTCACCGGAAAGGGCTACTGTGGCTCACGGTTTCTGGCCGACGGAAACTCGACTCGATGGCGGCCGGCTCAACGGGGTTGGCGGCTCGAGGAGGAGATCGCGAGGGCCTGAGGATTTGACGACGATTAATTGCGAGAGGAGAACTCGCAGTGAAGGCTGTCCGCGAGCAAGGGTTGACCGCCGGTGGTTGCAGCCTCGTTGACTGGTTCACGGCGAGGACGGGCGGCGCGCAGAGAACTCGTGAGCAGGCGGCGACGGCGAGTTGCAGCAGGGGCGGTGGTTGCCGGGTCTTTGCGTGGAGGAGCAGTAGCAACGGTGGGAAGCTCGCGGGTTCCGTTTCGTGGTGGCGCGCCGGCGGAGAGGATGGAGGGTGAGAGGCGACGGGCTTTTGCAGAGGATGGCAGCGACAACAAAAGGAGGGGAAGAACTTGAGGGCGGCGATGGATCGATTGAGCGAGAGAGGTGAGGGAGAGATTGATTGAGAGGTTTGAGATGAGGGCTGCGCGATCGAAATAAAAACGAGAGAGAGGAGCAGATTGCGAGAGATGAGAGAACGAGAGAAAAAGCTGCGGGTCGCGTTTTGGAGAGGAAGAGAGATACAACACTAATAAATATATACACACGCTTAGGTTTAGGAGTTCTTGATTTCCAAGAAATCTCACTACACTCACGCACGCGGATTAGGGAGAGCACAATCGGGCCGGGTTCTGGGCTAGATGGGCCGGCCTTGGAACAATGAATCGGTTCACGGGCCCGGGTTCGGTTCACGCGGGTATTTTTGGGCTCGATTAAAACGCACGATTAATAAATTCGGGTCTCGGGCCCGATTCAATCACACGAAAATAAATTCAGCTCTCGGGCTCGGGTTCTCCGATTACTAATTTCGACAGCTCAAATCGATTGCACGGCAAATAAACAAAACTCCGGACAATATAAATTAAATACGTACATTATTTTAAAATACTAATATTATAAATCAAAATATACAATTAGCAATTAATTGACAATTAGACATATAATAACTAGGCATTCAATTTGGCAAGCAATAATTAATAATATCACAATATAATAAACATCCATAATAATAATAATAATAATAATAATAATAATAATAATAATAATAATAATAATAATAATACTTCAAATAAACCACAAATAAATAGGGCATTACAAATAATAAACATTATATTAACGCATCGCGAATTAAACATACATCTAATATGTTAAAACATAACCAAAGGCATATAAATAAGTAAAATGTCTATATCTGTTGCTCAACTGACTGTCTATAACTGCTGCTCAACTGTCTGTCTATAATTGTTGCTTAACTGATGAGAAGGACACTTGGCCTTCACGCTTGCAATAAGCAACTTTAGGACATAATCTGTAGGTCATTACTCATGCTAGGGAAAAACTAACTCCTATACACTTCTAAAGTTGGAGCTTAATCAGAGCTGTACTAGAGTTCTTGATGCTAACTGGAGTTCGAAACACTTGGCTATAAAGGAACTGATCTCTAGGCCGATGTCTCTTGGGGACGAAATATTCTAACAACATCTAGAATTACAACTTAACTCAAAGTTGTACAAGGGTTCTTAATTCCCTTACCTCAAAGTTGTACTAAGTTTCTTAATTCACTTAACTCAAACTTGTACTAAGGTTCTTAATTCACTTAACTCAAAGCTTCACTGGTGTTCTTATCCTTCTTAACTAGCGTTCGTGGTCACTTAGCTAGGAAGGACCAACTCGCTAGGTTATTGCCCCTAATCATGCAACTAACTCTTAAATACATATCTCAGCCAGGATATTGCGATTATGGAAAATGTAGCACCCAGTACAAGGTCCCTACCTCATAGCTGAATACAAATGCTGGAACTGTAATGATGTGTAGCTGGCGGAGGCTCGACTCCCCTTAGGCGACAAAATATTTTAGCGAATATGTTCTAAGTATTATGCTCAATCTGAAAAACTTGAATCTTATTATGTGATCTTACTAGGTTCGCTCACTCAGTTTTAAAATCATTTAAAACTCATTTTAGAATATTACGAGCTAATTTGAAAGTTTATTGTCTTGAGCCATATTTGGGTCCTCTGAAATATTTCTAAGTCTGGAACCCTATTCTGACTGCATCTTAATCTGATGTGGTTCAGAAAAATACTTAAATCTCGGTTCACGCTCAAACCGATGTTCCGAACTAAAAACTCCCAAATCGTTCAGACTACCCGGACTGATTCGGCTGAACTGGAAACTTCTTGAACAGTCCGGACTGACCGTACCAGTGCGGCTGGACTGGACCGACGGCTCACTCGGAACCGACCGGTTACTAGCTGGCTATATGCTGCTCGGCTCAATCGTGGTTCGGGTTCGACGTAGCAACTCACGGGCACGCACGAACACAACCGACACGGCTTTGTCGACGCATGATTTTAAACGGTGCCAAGGACACTGACGTAGGGGCATGCTTGGACCACGACTAACGTAAAAGGTGCGTTGACGGTAGGTAGAACGGACGCACGGGCGTCGGGCAGAGCGTAGGGGCGCGGCTCGGTCGGACTCGGTGCACGGGCACACACTAGGTGGCTCGACTCCAACGATCAGACGAGAGTGGGACACATGTGCGGGACGTCGATACGCATTGAGGATACATGCTAAAGCATGTCGGTTGGTCGGTTACGCTCTCTATGAGGCACACGGTCTCGGTAGCCTTCTTAGGCTCGGTTATGGTCTCGTCGACGACTCACCGATCGACCGACCACATCCCGACAGCCAAAGACTCATTAATAAACCTATGACGTCTAAAGTCATTTATACTGTACTAGGGTTCGGGCGATTATACTCGGATTTAAAAATTACCCGGTTTTCAAAAACGGATAACACTAGAGTTCTAGTTCTCCAACCAAACTAACTCATTTTATGCTGAAACTTTAACCCTAAGTTCAACATGATTTATGAGGATTGTACATCCAACAACTTCAACTAAATCATAACCGAAATTAATTCTTAAAAATACTGCAAATTAAGGGTAAAGTCCCGATTTTTAAACTATATCAAATGATCTCCAAAAACACGAAATTTTAACCACAACAACTTTAGCATATATATGTATTTTGGTAAAAATATCATAGCAAGAATCCACCTTTAACTCATCCAACCTAAATCAGACATTTCGTGTCGTCATCCACAAAATCGGTTCGTATAGCAAACGAACTCCAAAATTCACAAAATTTAAACCTATGCCTCAAGACAATTTAAAAAGATTAATAGAGTTATAATTATAATTTTTGGATCAGCACACATTTTAATATGAATTTATATCCATTAAAATCAAAAAATCTAGATAAATTCATATCTCACTCAAATTCATCAACTACCATTTTTAAAATAAAAAAATACTTGTTTTATGCCATGGAGTTGGAGTTTCAGCCATATACTTCATAATGGTCTCAAAATAAAAATTGAAAGAAGGACTGGCTAAAGGAAAGCCTCGGCTGCTTGAATCTATCGGGGCTGGTGCTGGGCAGCTCGATTGCGTACGGATCTGGTCGCTCGGTCGCAGAACGTGCACGTACGGACGTGAGAGACTGCGGGACTGCAAAGGAAGGCTTGCGCGTACGGATGGCGGGCGAGCTAGGGATGCAACGCGTGATGGCTCAACGGTACGCGGATCTGGCCTTCCGTGTCGGCGTACAGACGCGAGCTGGGGTCGAGCATTGGCGTACGGACACGGGGTGGCGAGGACGAGCTGGCAAGGCTGAGATCGAACAGATCGGGGCTGTGTCGCGTGGATCTGCCCGGAGATGGCTTGAAGGGGTGCGTACGGACTCGAGCTCGGCCTGCTGGCCTGGGCTCAACGGCGTGGACAGCGACACGAGCAACAACTGATGGAGGGCTAGGTGGTCAGCTCGGCCTGCGAACATGCGGGCCAAGGTGGTGCGACGGTGTGGCTAGGGGCTGGTTCACTGGTGGATCGGGCAGCCGGCGACGGTGGCTAGCCGGAAAAATGGGGACTTGGCCGGATTTTGGATGTGAAGGGCTAATGGACTTGCTATTGAGTGTGTAAGAGAGCTTATGACTTAGGAAAATTTCTAGATCTTGAATGTAATGCCCCGAATCAGTAATAATATTAAAAACGGTTTCACTGCTCGACTATAAGTGAAATCCGTATTTTTCAAAAATATCCGAGTTATGTTTTATATGCTAAATGCTCAGTTATGTTAGAATATTCTTTGAAATTTTCTATGTCAAGTTAAGGCCAAGATCAATCCATTAATTTGGATTGATAAGCGATATCTATTAGGCTTTAGAAATTATTGGCTTCGAATTTTAGTTTCGTTCCGAGTCATTTTCCAAGTCTTTTCCGAGCATAGCCGAGCCTTGGTATTTTGATACTTAGAATATTTCCTAAGTGTAGTGAAATATCAAAGTTCAAGCCTAGACCTTACTCTCGGGCCCTAGCTTATGCACCGAGCCGCTCGCGCCCAAGGCCCGAGTCGAGTCCGTGCCATGTCCAAGACTTTGTCCAAGCCTTTAACCAATGATTTGGAAATTTTTCTAAGTCCAAAAATCCCCCAAGGACCAGCATTTCTCTCACCCCAAGACATTTCACGCACGCAGCCCAATAGACCTCGTGCCCAGGCCCACTCAGGCCAGCCCAGCAGGCCGTGCCCAGGGCCAGGGCCCAGGCCCAACGCCAGCAGCGGCATCCCAACTTCTTGAGCCCATATGACTAAGTTCCAGTCCATTTTCATCCAAGACCACTTCATGCGTGTATTAAGGACTTAATGAGGATTATTTAGAGTTAATATGGCCCTAACAAAGATTAAGGGAAGTCAACTCAATGAGCATGCAAAGTGGAGTGATGGGCAATGTAATATTTTATTAAAAAATGCTTGTCTTTTGTCCCCTTGTCTCCCACCAGCTGCCCAGACCACGTCCCATGTTCATAATGCTCTGAAATTCCACTCAAAGTCTCAGCAAAAACCGTGCAATGTGCTGCCCTAAAGTCCCATGAGCATTGAGAAGAGGTATGGTACTTATGTCCCCCCATTTTGGTCTCCCACCTTCACACCTTGGTATCTCCGCCCCTAAACCTTTAAAAGGCTCATTCCTCAGCCATTTTAAAGCTCTTAGACTCTTGGTTACTCGAGCACTTAGTGAGGATTTGATAGAAAATAGAGCTCAACTTGCCTTGGCCCTATACCGCGCGCGCACGAGCCCGGGTGGAGGAGTTCACGAGGTCTAGCCCATTCCAGCCATATTCTCATGAGGCTCAGCAACTTCTAAGTATTTCTTAGACTTTTCTAAGTCTTTTGAGACCATCAAAGCTCAGCCAAACCGTCCCGAACCAAGCCAAGCCACCAAAGGCCGCGCCTAGCCCTATTCCAAGCCATAGCTCTCTTTTTCCACTTTCGGTGAAGGTTAGCTCGAGATATCTTTTTACCTCAGCCTATTTTATGATATTTTAGGATTTTTCATGTAGTAAACTCAAGCCATGCACGTTAAACTTCATGAGTTTTGAATTTTATAAATTAATGGCCTTAGATTCGAAATTTGAGTTGCATGCGTGCTTTGACCGAAATTGATAGCCTAATTCTCCTCATATATCATGTTTATGTTTGTATATAAGTTTGAGCATGATTGGATGTAGTAAACTCAAGCCATGCACGTTAAACTTCATGAGTTTTGAATTTTATAAATTAATGGCCTTAGATTCGAAATTTGAGTTGCATGCGTGCTTTGACCGAAATTGATAGCCTAATTCTCCTCATATATCATGTTTATGTTGGTATATAAGTTTGAGCATGATTGGAGTTCGTTGCCTCGGTCAACTTGTTCATGAATTTGTGTCATTTTGGACCCCCGAGCCTTATTTTCATGCATGTGAGTTCTTGCTATCATTTCAGCCTCATTCACCATGTTTTTGTATGTGTTATACTCGGCCATGTTCACATGTTTAAGATTTAGTAGTTGGTTCGGTGAGTTAGTGCTCGTATGTGCCTTATCGGCCTTCCCGAGCCACATGCATTTTTACCCAGGGTCTCCTAGTGCCTCTTAGGATTTTTGTGCCTATTTTATCATATTGAGATGGTATGTGTTGCATGTCACCAAAAAAAGTCACCGGGTGGCCGGTAAGGACCGGCCATGTGTTGGGATCTGTGAGGATCTCGTTATGTACAAGTCACGAATTCAATAGCAAACGTAAACCTATGCGCAGCGGATCTAAAGGTTTGACGTAGAAAACATATGGCTTAAAATTTATGTAGATCTGGTTGACCTCGAACGGTTGACCGCAAATGATTGACCGCAAATCACGTCTTGGGTTGCACGAACAAGATCAGATCAAAACCGGATCAAACGGATGCAAACAGATCAAAACAAAACTTGCAGTCTGGGAGCTTCCGGCGGCGCGTGAAGGCGCTTGCAGTGTCAAATTCTGGCTATCTCGACGGCGATGGAAAGCTCTTGTCGAGACGGTCGTCTGGGTATGCTGTGCGTCTCAATCGAACCTCCAGTTAGTTCTGTATGATAAAATATATTTCGTCTCGGTTTACCTACAGATCTTCTACTGTATTACTCAATACACCCTTCTTCAACTTGTGCCAGTAGAGCAACAAGAAGAAGATCAAGCTCGAATGAGATCTTGAGACAGAGACAGGCGTGTGAGGTGTGTATCTCGTGTGAATAAGACTTTTGTTCTCTTCTCATGAGCTTAATGATGTATATATAGAGCTACAGTAGGGACCCTTAGGAGATTAGAAAAAGAGCTCTTTAATTAATTAGACTAACTGTGGGCCAAACCCACTCCTCTAATTAATTAAATAATATTAATGGGCCACCAATATTATATTATTGCACTCCCTTTTTCTAGCCCAAATTACATTTGAGACTCCAATAATAATTCCTCGATTTACCTCCCTACGTTTAAGATATAATGTCCATTAATTCATTCGATTACTAACAATCAAGAATTAATTAATTTATTATTATTTCACCGAAGCTAGCGCTCGTTCATCACATTCTTATTATGCCAGAACTTAATCCACCTGCAGGGTTTAGCATAACAATCCTTCATGAACTCACTCCGGGGACATCATCAAACTAACGCACATGGTGGCCGTAAATATTCTAACAGCACATCCTATATATAATAATATTACCCACGACAGTAGGAATATTAATACAACGAACTGAACTTCACCCATGCGAATCAAAGTAATATATAGTATATATATATCTGCCTGTTTAATATCTTACGGGTTAAGAGAACGCAGTAATTAACCGAGGCCTAGTTCATTTACGACGATCAGTATAAAATGAACTTCTCCTCTCTTGGATCCTGTTCAATACATAAATGTACTAGTGCAACTAATCAGTTGTTGATGACCGACTTGATTTTTATGATTAAATTAAAGACTGGTCGTCTTATCTCATTAATGGCCCTTTGGAGTTATCGTTTAACAGCCAAACTTAGCTCAAGTCTGTATAGCTGAACAACTATCGACTTCTAGGCGGCTTAAAAGAACTGACTGACCATTAAAGTCTCAAAAACCTACTTCACCAACTTCACAGACATTTACATTAAAGATTATCCATTTATCCGAGATCCGAGAAGAGCGAATTTCCAAGCAGGAGATGCTGTACGCTTTCAATTGGACCATCAAGTCAAAGAATAATCATTAATGTTCCCTCGTTACATTACACGCCGCTTTATTAAAGCAGCTCAACATTAAATGCGATCTAATCTACCTCGGGCAAGAAGACAAAACAAACCGTACTATAAATAGCAGAATTTATGACTGTACGGGGATCTTTTTTCGCACATTGTACATGGACTTAAAAACATCTCGGTTATGAACAGAAAACCGCCTTCATGTACTCTCATGAAACGATCAATAAAACGCAAATTTATGCTTATTTTGTTTTAGACACACCTTGCTGTTTGTTTATTTGGGTTGTTAATTTCATACAACAACAGTTTGGCTCTAGAGGAAGGGCAGCCCTTCATAAGAAATTTGAGGTTGATCTTCGAATCAACTGAACAAGACAAGATACGTGTTTGCTAGACAATCTCAACAGCGATCAACATGACAAGTTCTGGGCGTCAAGAAGGAAATCCAGACGCTGGAACCAGTCGTAATTCTTTCCAAACAACTGAAGATACGACTGCCCCATCTATGACGATAGATTACTCTGTTCTGTTTCAAGATCCAGAGTTTCTCAGAAATCTATCCAATTTCATGGCACAAACAAGAATGGGACCAACCATAACAGTTCCTAGTCAAACTCCTACTCTAAATGCTTCAATAAGACAACAGACGCCGCCTGTTCAACAACAGAATAATAATCCTCTTGCGTCTCATGAAACTTCACAACCACGAACACCTGGGCCGCAACAAAACATAGCTGCTCACAGTCACGGTGAAGTTCCTGCTAATAATAATCTTCCAGAAGGAATTCAGCCTGAAATTACTGCTGAAAGTCACTCAGGGCATCGTCGACAACAACCGGTGCCTTTGTCACCGGCGACTTCGGAACCTGTTCGACAATCTGACTTGCGTCATACCATAGAAAGAGATCAGTTTAGGCGTGAGACTGACGAACTACGTCATACTATTGAGAAAAGCTGTTTAAGACGCGAGTCGGAAGAATTAAAAGTATTACGAAAAAGAATTGCCGAGTTGGAAACTCGACAAGAAGTTCCAGAAGAGTCTCGACGAAGGGCCCCCATCTCGGGAAATGTTTACCTGGAAGCCGAAACTCCACTGGCTCCACACCTGACAATGGAACCATTGTCTGGAAAAATTAAGTTTCCTCAGATCAGTCTTTATGATGGCACCTCGGATCCAGATGCACATCTCGGTCAATATACCTCTTGGATGGACCTTCACGGAGCAACCGACATGCTAAGATGTCGGATGTTTTCATTAACTCTCGGACCTCGTACTAAAAAATGGTACCACTTTTTACCTCGATGTTCAATATCAAAATGGCATCAATTGAGAACGGCTTTCCGATCTCATTTCATTGGGGCCCGAGTATCTTTAATCCCGAAGGAGTCAATCGCTAATATTGTGCAAAAGGATAATGGTGTCAAAGACTATGTTACTAGGTTTTATGAACGAGTACAAAATATGGAGCAGTGCCATCCAGAAACATTGTTGATCACAGCGATAGCAAGATTAAAGCCAAATTCCCTGTTTCGCTGGAGCATTTATCAGAATAAACCGACTTCATTTCAAGAATTTTTAGATCGAGCCCAGCAACACATCATTGCTGAAGAATCAATGTCGGTTCCTACTCTCGACTTCTGTTCTAATAAGTCGGAGTTAGAGCAAGAATAAAAAAAGAATAAAAACAAATTTTTCAAACCAAATAAATCTCGGATTGGGAACGCCAAAAATCCCGAGGTGAAGGAAGCTAGAGCTAAATATCTTAATGAAGTCAAGTCAAGTTAGCAAACGGTATTTTCAGCTGGGGCCACTACTATATTTGATGAACTAAAGGGGAAAGGGATTCTTCCCGATCCTCCACATGTGAGGACTCCAGAGGATAAACTTGACAAGACAAAATATTGTTCATATCACAAGTCGGCAGGACACGATACCGACGAATGTCTGGGTCTACTTTCTGCTCTGCTAAGACTTATTGGACACCCACAAGTCCACAGATTTGCCAAGAACGTTGACTACAAACGAAAATGTAGATTGCCGGAACCCCAAGATGATGACGAAGACGATGATCGTCCGGTCAATCCAAAATGCATTAGACAGGGTGACAAAGAAGTGTTTATGTTAAACTCGGAGGAGAATGATACATCATTTTCGGTAAAAGCTGAAACATTGAAACGAAGTGGTTATTCTAATCCTCCTGGTTTTCATAATGTTCCACGAGTTAACAATAGTAACGGCAAAGTACCTGAATCACGTCGGCACGTGAAGGCATATGCTCGACAAGCTTATAACTCAGGCAAAACTTTCCTGACGACCGACCTCTGAGATAAAATTAATGCTCGGAACAATTGTCTAATCGCTTTTAATGTGGATGATGCAAGTTATTTCGCTCACCCGCATTCAGACCCACTTGTGATTACGGCGCCAATCTGCGGAATACATGTACATCGGATAATGGTTGATACAGGTGCATATTCAAGTATCTTAATGCTCCGCACGTTTGAACAAATGGGGGTTGATCCCGCCGAGCTCAAACCCTGTAAAGATCAAGTGCAAGGCTTCAATGGGACAATTACACCGACTCTTGGCGAAATTACTATTCCCATTCGGTTCAGAATACCAGGTAAAGCTTCCAAAGTTATCATGGAGACATTCAAGGTAATGGATCTCAAGAATGAATATAATGCCATCGTGGGAAGAACGGCCTTGTATAAACTTCGCGCAATTGTTTCCATTTTTCATTATGCCTTGAAATTTCCCACGAACAACGGAGAAGGGACTCATTATGGCTATCAATATGAAGCCCGTGGAATGGTATGGGTTAACCCCTGGCATGAGCCGTCCTCTCTAATACAAATGGCAGAAAATGTTCAAACTGAACGAGAAAAATTAACTTCTAAGAACTCGGTATCAGATAATACTGAGATGGAAATAGAACCATCCGAGATGTCGGTGAAATCAGAAGAGAAATTTCATGGAAATTTAACTCAAGATCGTGGAAAACGTCCTGGGAAAGAACCGATTAATGAAGAAGATGAACTCGATCCCCGGACTCAATTTAAAGACAAAAGCAAAGCTGACCGAGCTGAACCATCTGAAGAAATTAAAACAATTTTTATTGACGA
Organism: Striga asiatica; assembly: GCA_008636005.1. Taxonomy (NCBI): domain Eukaryota; kingdom Viridiplantae; phylum Streptophyta; class Magnoliopsida; order Lamiales; family Orobanchaceae; genus Striga; species Striga asiatica. Next base: position 445,917 of record BKCP01005295.1, on the reverse strand, counting down.
TCCTATTTGTGACAAGTCACTTCGGATTGGGGCCAATTTGCAAGAACCAATATGAATTCAAGTTATCCAATTTTTTCGGGCAAACCCAGACGTATTTGCTTGGAAACATGAAGATATGAAAGGCATAAACCCCAATGTGGCTTCACACCGACTTAACTTGGATCCTACAATAAATTCGGTGGTTGAGAAGAGACGCAAACTCGGTCCCGCCCGACAAAAGGCTCTTGAAGAAGAAGTCAAGAAATTAATTGACAACAAATTCATTCAAGAAACCAAATACCCGACTTAGGTATCCAATCCTGTTCTAGTTAAGAAAAGTACTGGAGCGTGGCGACTTTGTATCGATATTTCCGACTTGAATAAGGCATGTCCAAAAGATAGTTATCCATTGCCGCATATTGATTACATGGTGGACGCCGCCTCCGGATATGAATTAATGAGTTTCATGGATGCATATTCGGGTTATAATCAAATCCCCATGGACCCCGAAGAAGCAAAACACACATCTTTCTATTCAGCCCGTGGTTTATATTTTTATACAATGATGCCATTTGGTCTCAAGAACGCTGGGGCCACATACCAAAGATTGGTTAACAAATTGTTTGCCAAGTTGATCGGGCATACAGAAGTCTATGTTGACGACATGTTGGTCAAGTCGGTCCATGCTGCTGATCATGTCGCCCATTTACAAGAAATGTTTAATATCCTCAGAGACTATTCTATGGTGTTATATCAAAAAAAGTGTACTTTCGGAGTCGGTTTCGGTAAATTCTTGGGATATATTGTAACACAACGCGGCATTGAAGCTAATCCCCTGAAGATAAAAGCCATCCTGGACTTAACACCTCCCACGTCGGTTAAAGGTGTTCAAGCTCTTACCGGCCGACTCGCTGCATTGATTCATATCAAAATCAACAGATCATTGCAAAACTTTCTTTGAATCTATAAAGGAAGGGAAACGATTCGAATGGACCAAGGAGTGTCAACAAGCTTTGATCAAAATTAAAGAGACGCTCGTCCAATCACCGACTTTGCAGAAGTCAGTACCCGAAGAAATGTTGTACCTGTACCTGGGAGTAAGCGAAGCTGCTGTCAGTGTTCTCCTTATCCGAGAAGAAGGACCTCAACAATATCCAATTTATTATATCAACAAAGCACTGCATGAAGCCGAGCTACGATATCCACCCATGGAAAAATTAGCTTATGCTCTCGTCACTGCAGCTCGGAAGTTACGACCTTACTTCCAAGAACATTCAATAACAGTGCTTACCTCTTATCCTTTGAGGTCAATTCTCCACCGACCTGATACATCGGGAAGAATGGTTAAATGAGCAATTGAGCTAGGCCAATATGATATTCACTATAAAACGAGAACCGCTATCAAAGCTCAAGTCCTATCCGATTTCATCGTTGAGTTCACTCCCACAGTTGAAAAAATCAACGAAGACCAATCATGGACTCTGTATGCCGATGGCTCATTAACCCAGCACCGAGCTGGCGCGGGCGTTGTTCGAATTGATCCTTACAATAGGATGTTCTGTCACTCTGTTAAGTTTCTTTTTCCAACCACGAATAATGAAGCTGAATACGAAGCTCTACTTTCTGGATTAAGTCTTGCAGAGTCTATGAACGTTAACAAACTCAAAATATTCTCCAACTCACAGTTACTAGTGAACCAAGTCCTCGGAGAATTCGAAGTTAAAGAACCTCGGTTGGTGCCATACTTGACGCTTGTGAAACAGAAGTTGTCCAAAATTGAGGTACAATTAGAACATGTTCCTCGTTCTCAAAACATTTCGGCTGATGCACTTTCCAAACTCGCATCAAGTACTGGAATGAAAAATGTAGAGTATATCCAAGTCGGTCAACTGGAGCTACCATCTACTTCAATCAACGAAGTCATGAATACCGAGTTACAGAAGACTCCGACTTGGATGACACCAATCATTGCATATTTAGAAACTGGGGCCTTACCGCAAGACCCTAAAGAAGCTCGATCTCTTCGAATTCGAGCAGCTCGGTTTACATTGGATAACGGAATCCTTTACAAAAGAGGATATTTCGTTCCCTTATTGAAGTGTTTAACCGAGCAAGAGTCAAAGTATGTCCTTGAAAAAGTTCATGAAGGAATATGTGGAAATCATAACGGTGCACGAGCCTTAGCTTACAAAATACTTCGACAAGGATATTATTGGCCGACTTTGAAGATAGATGCAATAGATTGGGTTCGAAAATGCGCAAAATGTAAAATATTTGCACCTAATGTGAATCAATCCCCAGAATCTCTCAAATCAATATATAGTCCATGGCCGTTCGCTAGATGGGGAATCGACTTAATCGGCCCACTCCTAACTGGAAAAGGAGGTGTAAGATTTGCCATTGTTGCCGTCGATTATTTTACAAAATGGCTGAAGCTGAACCATTGGCAACAATAATTGAACAAAAAGTTGTTGACTTTATTTGGAAATCAATCATATGTCGGTTCGGCATACCAAATTCTATCATAACCGACAATGGTCGACAGTCCGAAGGAAAACGGCTTGAGACTTTCTGTGAAGACTATCAGATTAAACATTTTTTCTCTTCACCATATCATCCTCAATCCAATGGACAAGTCGAGGCAATCAAGAAGATAATAAAAAATGGATTGAAGACCCGACTTGACACCGTGAAAGGGACATGGTCTGAAGAATTGTCGAATGTCTTATGGGCACATAGAACAACAGTTTGTCACACAACAGGGGAAACACCCTTTTTCCAAACGTACGGGTCAGAAGCCATTGTCCCTGTTGAAATCGGATCTCCGACGTACCGAATGGCAAATTTTCACGATGAAACCAACTCGAAAAACCTGAATGGCAATCTTGATCTCATAGATAAAACGCGCTTGATGGCTGACCTTAAGAATGCCACTTACAAACAAAGAAGCGAAAGATATATCAACTTGAAAATGAAGCCTCGCTCATTTTGAGTTGGAGAGCTTGTACTTAAAAGAATTACTGGACCAGACCCGAGGCCTTTGAAACCGAAATGGGAAGGACCGTTCAAGATAAGTCAAGTACTTCCAAAAGGTACTTACCGACTTGAAAAACAAGACGGGATCCCTCTTCAATCTCCCTGGAATGCTGTGTATCTCCAAAAATACTTCCAGTAGCTCCAAGTAATGTAAATATGACTCGGTACACTCTTTTGATGAATATAAGAAAATTGTGTGCTCTTGAGTCTCTTGAAATTTTTACCGAGTACATTAACTCGGGATGATATTAGTCTTTATTTAGCCAAGATTTTCTACTTGGACAAGGCTAATATCTAAACTTTAAATTCAGTCTTGATTTTAACCGAGCTTAATAACTTGGCAAGAAGTATCTTTTCGGCCAAAATAGTAACCTTTCAAAAGACCAAGTTCAATAGCTTAGAAAGGTTAAGGGCATAATTTAACTTAATGGATTAATGCCTTTAAATTCAGATCCCAAAGTCAATTTGAATAAGGCAAAATCCCATTTTCCATCAACTCCTGATAAAATTAGTTAAAGGGGTCCGTTCCTGTAAATCAAACTTCGCCGAGGTTTGAATACTTTAACATATTCAAATAAAAAATACGGAATATGCTAGTCAGAAATGCAAAGATACTGACATCATACTTTCAAGTAAACTCGGAAATAAAATGAAGTATTTTGATTATGTTTTAACTCGACAAAAACGATTACTCTCAATTCAGGTTATTCTCAAATTAATCCGACATCATTATATTTCTTCAAAATTACGTCGGATGTTTTGAAAAACACGAGTTAAAATATAATCATTGTAATACTCATTCCGAGATCAACATACTTGTGCAAAAAATTATGAATGAAAGAAAGGAAACAAAAGCCATTCATTCATAATAAAATAAAATTATTTTAAAAACTATTACAACCAGTTCAAAGAAAAACAGTGTACCGACATACCAAAAACACTTCAAAAAACAAAAAATTGCAAATACAAAAAAGAAAGATCAAGTCGATGTCCCAGCATCATCATCTTTTCCTGAAGGGCCTGCTTCATCACTTCCCTTCGGAATCTCAGAAATTTTTGGAGCACTGCTGGTTTCATCGACTATTTCAGATCTCACAGTCTCTTGAACATCTTCACTGGTAATCTGCATGTACATCCGCCTGTCGATGCTCTCTAGAACTCGGTCTTCTTCAGCCTTAGCAGCTCCTTCAATTTCCGAGACCGTCATTGGAATGCGTTCGTCATAAACCGGGTCTTCCTCGGTCACTCCATGAACCTCGATCTCTTTTGGCTGTATGACACCCTGAGACAACTCTCGGATTTTTCTTTCAAGAAAAGCCAATACTGCTTTCCGAATCAGCTCAGGGGTCATCTTCTCAACTTCCTCCTCCATGTTGACTTCGGCCAATGTCTTGACGTAGACATCAGCAAGTTCGGCCCTCTTCTCCTTCTCGGTCTCCAAGAGCATGTTAACGAAAGACCGACGAAGGCGAGCATCTCTTTCTTTGCTCAACGGAGAAAGATGAGGACTTTCTAACTTAGAACCAGTAGAAACAAGAAGCCGCTCACAAAATTTCTTTTTATCTTCATCGGCGTCGATGTGAGCAGTTTCAATCTTTGTGTCAAAATTTTGCTTCTTAATCTTGTGAAGAGATAATATCTCAACTCCTCGATGTCGTAGAGACCCTCGTCAAATCGTTCAAGAACCCAGCGGATGTTTATACAAGTGTTCATCTCGAACTATCGATCTTCATCCTCGGAGTTAGATTCAGCTGTCGTCTTCAATCTGATAGCCTCAGCCTCAAGAATTCTTCTGGCTCGCAAGCAATCATTGTACTTCAATTCTGCAAATTTAATTTTCTCTTCCTCAAGTCTGCTGAGGTCGGAACGGTGGGCATCTCGGCTCTTCACAAGCAACTCCTCAAACTTGGTGCGCTTATTCCGAGTAAACTCATGAGCCTCCTGCTCTTTGCGTAGCAAAATCTCGCACCGAGTAAGTTGGTCCTCCAAAATCTTGACACGCTCCTTAGAATCGATTATCTGACCAGATAATCGGAGCACTTCATTGTCAACAACAGCCTTATCTTTCTTCAAGGTCTCAATCTCGCCTTGAGCAATAAAAAGCTGCTGGTCTTGCTCGGCGATTTTAATCTTCAACGCCGTCTCTTTGGCCGCCACCTCTTTCTTCAGGGATGCAATTGCTCCATCTCGAAGTTCCAATATGTGTCTCTTTTCATCAACTTGAGCAGCATTTAGCCGAAAATCATCCTCGGCCATGACCAAACTGACGAGGGCACGGCCGAGACAAGCTTTAGCATATTTAAACTTATAGGCACTCGGCAATGAGGACACACTAATCTTAGCTCTCGGATCCCACACCATCATAGGGACCCGAGCAGCATCGACAACATGACTTGGTAGCTCGACCTTGGTTGGGATCTCGGGAATCTCAATCGACTTGAAAGTTGAGAACCACTTCTCAACCTATACCCGAGGCTGTTTGAAGTTCACCACCCTCTCTTCATCGATGGGTAAAAAGGACCGGTCAACCAGCGGCTCCTTCTTCTTCTTTCCACGCTGACCGACGTCGTGCCTCTTCTTAGATCGTCCCTCACCAGCTGGGACAGTCTCAGCACGTCTTTTCCTTCGTCGAGTCAGCGCGGCCTCTTGCTCCTCGACCGCTTCTCGGCACCCTCAGCTTCATCGAGACCACCTCAATAATCGGCCGGATCTCCGGTTGAGCAAATTCCAAAATGGGTTCCACTCTAGATGAACCCGCAACTGCAATAGTTATAGCAGCAATTGGGCCAGTAGCTGCTATGGCCAACGGACTTGGCTGCACCACCTCAATTGCAGCTCCCGACGTCGGTATCCTTGGGGTTCATGATTGGGTTCTTCAAAAATGCTTTCACTAGCTTCTTACGACCCATTTCAGATAAACGTTGTTCCTTACTTTTTACCGACTTTGGTTCGGAGCTCAAGATTCGGAGACTTCTGACGGAAAATCTTTGCGTCTCTGATGTTGTTAAATCCGAGAACTCCGAGAAGCGGGTAATACACTGCATTTTAAGTCATTCGGATTAGAGTTGTTTATATGACTTTCCGACTTCAAGAAAAAATAAAAATATATAATCAAAAAATACCTGGTTGAAAGTAAGAATCCGACACGCTGGGGTAAAGTTTAACTGCCTCCATCCGAGAGTTCTTCAACATAAACTTCAAATTGTGTTATTCCTTCGTCAACTTGAACAACTCTGTAATTCTGCTTTTCAACTCAACACCGAGTTTTGGCTCCTTCGTTCTTCGGGCTGCAAATAAGCAAAATCGCTGACCTGTTAGTACAAAAAATAAAAAGAAAAGAGTCAGAACAAACTCGGCATGAAGATTTAAAGTACTTACAATATGCAGAATTAACATTAATCGGGATCGACATCCCATCGATTAAAGGCTTAGAAAAATTTGGGGTTTGCCAGTCTCCACCAACCCACAACCACTCTTCCTGGAAACCATGAACAGACTCTGGGACCTCGGTAATCAAATCACCGACTTTCAGCCCTCCCTGAGGTCTTTCTGAACATGCAAAACAAATTAAGGGGTCGGCCACCTGCCTATCAGCACACCGCCTGAAAGTGAAGAGGCTTCTCATCTCGTCAACTATCGGCATGTCCCACTTATTCTCCTTCAATAGCACCATAAGACCAGTTATTCTCTTCCAAGTATTCGGTGCTATTTGACATAAACCGAAACCCCAATCCCTCAAATAATCAGTAATCAGTGCAGGAAGTGGAAATCTTAATCCTGACCTCAATGAATCAGCAAAAACTCCCACACATCCAGGCGGAGGACATGTAATTCTTTCTCCGGGATAGAGAGCAAAAAGTCTTACAGTCGAGGGAACCTGAATTTTCTCTCGCAAAATCACGATACCAGCGTCAGTTAATATGCTCGGTTCACCTCGATTCTCATCAATAGGCTTAGGCCACCGACGAGCTGGACGTCTCCAGTATTCAGCCAAAGACATAGCGCTCTCCTCCACTCTCTTATCCTCCTCAACTATATCCTTATTCAAGTTGAGCCTTTCAACAAATACAGGATTCCATTGATAATACTCGAGAGGCAATTCTAGATCTTCATCGTCAAATATCCTGTCCTCTGAGATCGTGCGACTACTACTAATCTCGGCTTGCGAAACCATTTCTCCGAAATTGATGAAAAGAAAGAAAAGCAAATTCTAAATTGACGAGCACCGAAAGAACAAATTAGGGCAAACACTTACCAAGGATTTCAAGAGCCCTAAATCAAGGAAGATGCGAGAGCAATCGTGCGAAATGAAAACCAAAAGGAAATTCGAAGAATTTTAGACACAAAAAGTTAGAATAGGAGATGAAGAGTTCGAGAATTGAAGGTTGAAAATTCTTCACAGTTAAAACTGACTACAATTTATAGGTTTTCATTTATGACCGTTGAACAATCCAGAATTGGTGTGTGTAACAGACGTGTCCTCAGACGGCGTAACATTACAGTAATCATTAATACACGTGGGATAGCCGTAAAACGCCATGTCACCTCCTTATTCTATCTGTTACACCCATTAATTGCAGACACGTCTTTTAAGAACCGCCACGTCAGCCGAGCCGTTACATGACGTTGTCTCTCTATCAGTAAACTTGGAGACGATACCAAGTGTTCACATGTCGGTTACCAAGTAGAAAGAAGTCGGCAAACGATCAAGTTGGAATTACTGAAAATATTAACAACATCAGCAACCATTTTGAAGCTCAAGTACCTACTAATGTCGGGGGCCTCTTTGTTGATGACCGACTTGATTTTTATGATTAAACTAAAGACTGATCGTCTTATCTCGTTAATGGCCCTTTGAAGTTATCGTTTAACAGCCAAACTTAGCTCAAGTTGGTACAGCTGAACAACTACCGACTTCCGGGCGGCTTAAAAGAACCGACTGACCATTAAAGTCTCAAAAACCAACTTCACCGACTTCACAGACATTTACATTAAGGATTATCCATTTACCCGAGATCCGAGAAGATCGAATTGTCAAGCAGGAGATGATGTAAGCTTTCAATTGGACCATCAAGTCAAAGAATAATCATTGATGTTCCCTCGTTACATTACACGCCGCTTTATTGAAGCAGCTCAACATTAAATGCGATCTAATCTACCTCGGGCAAGAAGACAAAACAAACCGTACTATAAATAGCAGAATTTATGACTGTACGAGGATCTTTTTTCGCACATTGTACACGGACTTAAAAACATCTCGGTTATGAACAGAAAACTGACTTCCTGTACTCTCGTGAAACGTCAATAAAACGCAAATTTATTCTTATTTTGTTTTAGACACACCTTACTGTTTGTTTATTTGAGTTGTTAATTTCATACAACAACATCAGTCAAGACAAACTGTACAGTTGACACTACAACTGTTCGGATGGGGTGTTCATGTCCATCTAGGTTGTGAACAACTATTCTTGTTCGCAAGTGACTGATAGAGTGATCTTCGGTTCACCCGATGACAACCCACCCTATCTAAGTGCAGAACAACAGAACGTAGAACTTGTTTAATCTAACACGATTCTCATTCATAAAGGGCAAAAGTGCAATAGCATGCAAAGCCAAGCTTTCAGTATATAACACTAACACCATGGTCACTGGCCGCACTGATGGAGACATGGCGCGACAACTCAAAAACGCCGCGTGCTGGGCTTATCACGCGAGGAAAAGGATAGCGCGGAAGATAGGCGAAACGCTTGTACTCGAGACGGGCGTGCGCGGGCAGGGGACGACGCGCGCGAAATGGTCGGGGAAACGGATGACGCGAAGGAGAGGACCGTGTGTGCTCACGCGGGCGGATATGCATATGCGACCATAGTCCTTGAGAAAACAGGCGACGCGCATGGAGAGGAGACACGCGCGCGCAAAGGCGGTGATGCCTTAGACCTCGAGGCAATAGGCAAGGCGCCTGAGAGAGGATCCCGAGGCGGGTAGGGTTTTCGGGCATGACGCGCAAGACAAGATCCTTTGGGATTCTATTAGATCTTTAGTTTCCTTATTACTTTATGCTTTCTAGATTGTTTAGGACTCTTAATATTTTATTGCTTTAATTAGTGGTTTAGTTTGATTAGGACTAGAATTATTTTGAGCCTATATAAAGGCATATGCTCTTGTTATTTTCATCATTCAAGAATTAATACAAAAACCGAACTTTTGTTCAACTCTTTGCCTTAGAATTCTTTACGTTTTCTTTTGCAATTGTCTTTCGAAGGGGCGCGCGAGTGAACCTCCGAACCTAGCGTCATGACCGAGGCGCTCGCGTGGCTCGACCGGCAACCGAATGCACGATCTCTCATCATTGGTGTTTTCATTGAGACAGTTTTATCGTGCGTTTTTTCCCATCTTTTCTTTTAAATTTCGTTGTTAAAAAAAAAAAAAAAAGTCCATATAGCAAAGAGCGAAGGAGGGAGAAGAAAGCCATGGCCAATAAGGAGATGAAGGATAAACTCGAGAACTTGGACGTGCGATTGCGAAGCATGAACGAGGCCGTGGACAACCTAGGCGAAGGGCTCGACACCACCAAAGCCTCGGTGCGAGATCTAATGGAAATCATGAACCAGAGGTTCGACGAGATGGCACGCAATATTCAGCGCCAACCTCACGATCGTGATCGAGTCAGGTGGTCCGACCCACACCACGGCGAACACGAACACGAGGAGGAGGAGTTCGAGCAGCGGTCTCAGGCTTCAAACAACCACGACCGTCCGCGGCTTGACAAACCGAGGCTCACATTATCCACGTTCATCAGATCTGATCCCGACGCATGGCTCAACCAAGCCGTGCAATACTTTGAACTTAATGAAACCGCGAGGCACGACTGGGTCCGGTACGCCGAATACTACCTCGATGTGGAGGCCAACGTCTGGTGGCAGTGGCTTATAAGCGTCTACCGCGGCAGGCAACAGGCAATTGAATGGGAGAACTTCGAACGCGAGCTACTCACGCGTTTCGGGACATCTGACTATCACAACTACGACAAAGCCCTCTCACGCGTGTGACAGACGCGGAGCTTGTGCGACTATCAGAAGGAGTTCGAATGCCTCGCGTGTCGTGTACGAGGCTGGCCAAAGAGTGCGTTGGTTGGAGCATTCATCGGCGGGTTAAAGTTTGATCTAGTAGCCGAGGTGCGATTGGAAAGGCCAGACACGATGCAGAAGGCCATGGAGGTTGCAAGGCGCCGGGATGATCACCTCGTTGCCACTCGAAGGGGACGGGCGGACTCATGGCTCCCGGAGCAACATCGCGTTCCACTGGGCACAAGCACATTCAACCCCAGTCCTCGACCACCAACTAATCCACGACCACCCCTACCTGAGGTCAAACGACTATCGTACGAGGAGATGCATAGGCGACGCGAGAAAGGCCAATGTTTCAAGTGCGAGGAGAAGTTTGTACCTGGCCACAGGTGCAAACAGGCGTTTGTGATCGATGTGGTCGAGTCTGAAGAGGAAGATCCAGTAATAGACGAGCCGGAAGTGGACGAGGTCGAGGCGCTCAAGGAGGAGGCCGAGATCTCGATGCATGCGATGGCCGGTATGCGAGGGCCGAGGACAATGCGACTACCCGCGTGGGTCAGGGACCGCCGCGTGGTTGTACTCGTCGACAACGGGTCACTATATAACTTTATCAACGCTATGCTCTCACAGATGTTAAAGCTGCCCACGACCAAGGTCGAGCCGTTTGATGTGCACGTGGCTAACAACGAGCGATTGCGTTGTTCTAAGGCATTCAATGTAACGCCCCGTTTTATTTTAAAGAATTTATCGTATTTATTTAATAAAAATCAGAGTTTTTTTTTTTTTTTTTTTTTTTTT
>BKCP01005295.1:344230-415489 GCA_008636005.1 Striga asiatica | reverse complement strand
TATTTTTTTTTTTTTTATAAGAGATGAGATGGGATCAGTTTTTAACAAAAGAAACCATGTGAGGAGGAGAGGATTTTGCTAGATCCAATCAAGAAGATGGAGAAAGATGCTATTTCACGTTATCATGTGAGAAGGGAGAGATACAAAACTTGTATCTATATGTTAATAATAAAAAAAAAAAACAAATGATGCTTTGACTATTCTTTATTTATCACAATATGCACACACCTCACGTAATTAAGAAAATGGTCTTGGACTGGTTAAGCTCTCGGACCGATTTGAACACGCAGGAATACTCGGGCTCGATTTCGAATGCAAACGCGCGATAAAAAAAAAATAAACCAAACAATATATATATATTCATATTTTTAAAATACACATTAATTTATATTAATAATTTAATAAATCATAAAATCAATTAGACAATTAGACAGTTAACATTAAATCACATTTGACAAGTAAATAAAATATATTAGCATTCAAGAAACATAAATAATAATATTATCACAAACAAAATAATAATAATAATAATAATAATAATAATAATAATAATAACAATAAAAATAATAATAATGTATTCCAAATAATCCGCAAATAAACGGGGCACTACATTCAAGGACGTACCGATCAAGTTCAAAGGAGTGACCGTCATGGCTGAACTTTATGCCTTGCCTCTCGTTGGACCCGATGTTGTGCTAGGTGTTCAATGGCTTGAAGGCTTGGGCGACGTGACCACCAATTACCGTACGGGGGTCATGAAGTTCGACTCGGGAGAACAACGAGTCACGCTGAGGGCAAGTGAAGACGGTGGGACCAAGGAGATTGGCCTCAAGAGTATTGAGAAAGTTTGGCGTGGGGGCGGCCAACTCTATGCGGTAGTAATCGAGGAGTTTGAGGCGCGCAAAGGCGAGGTCGAGCAGTCGCAAGCGGAGATACGCGAGTTGCTCGAACAATTTGGGCGGGTCCTGGGCGATCCGCAGGGGCTGCCGCCGCATCGAGAGTTCGACCACCGCATACCACTAGTCGATGAGAAGCAGGCTGTGCACGTTCATCCTTACCAATACGCGCACTTCCAGAAGACGGAGATCGAGAAGCATGTAGGCGAGATGCTCGAGTCCGGGCTCATTCAGCACAACACGAGCACGTTTTCATCGCCGGTATTGCTCGCGAAGAAGAAGGACGGTACATGGTGGTTTTGCATGGACTACCGTGCCCTTAATGCCGCAACCATTAAGGACTGGTTCCCAATTCCGAATGTCGACGACATGCTCGATGAGCTAGGAGGGTCACGCTACTTTTCTAAGCTCGACCTTAGGGCCGGGTATCACCAGATTCGACTCCACAAGGCCGACATTCCTAAGACAACCTTTCGCATGCACCAAGGGCACTACGAGTATCTAGTGATGCCCTTTGGCTTGTGCAACACACCGTCGACCTTCCAGTTCGCAATGAACTCCATATTCAAGGAGCACTTGCACAAATTTGTGCTCGTGTTCTTTGATGACATCTTGGTATACTCAAAGACTTTAGAGGCACACCTCGAACACTTGCGCATAGTGATAGAGATCTTGAAGGCGAATTCATTCCACATCAAGCCATCCAAGTGTTCGTTCGGGCAGGAGTCGGTCCAGTACCTCGGCCACTTCATATCACATGGGTGAAGGTTGACCCAAGGAAGATCGAGGCAATGGTGGACTGGCCAAAATCGACCAGCCTTACGCAGCTTTGGGGCTTTCTCGGCCTTACGGGCTATTACCGCAAATTCGTGAAGGACTATAGCACCATTGCCAAGCCACTCACCGAGATGACAAAGAAAGACGGCTTTAAGTGGTCGGAGGCTAGTGAGGCTGCGTTCGAGAAATTAAAGCAAGCCATGACGACCACGCCCGTGCTCGCAATGCCTAAGTTCGATGCTATGTTCGAAGTTCATACTGATGCGAGTGACATGAGGATTGGAGCGGTCTTGGTGCAGGAAGGACGACCCTTAGCCTTCCTCAACAAGGCATTAGGCACGACGCGGCTGGGGATGTCCGCATACGTGAAGGAGATGCTGGCGGTCGTGGAGGCCGTGCGGTGCTGGAGGCCCTACCTCTTGTGTAACGCCCCACTTTAATTTGTCGAAAATCAGAATAAATTTTTCAAATTTATTTCATTAAACAGTTGAGGCGTTACTCATTTTCAAACGGTTTATCAATGTTTAACCAAATTTTCAATACTCAATCATTCACCAATACTTAAACAATCATCAATACTCAATTATCAATACTCAAATTCGCAATCCAATAATCAAATCACCCTAGGGAGTACACTCCCTATCAATAATCCAGTAATCAATAATAAAGAAAGCAGTAATAGCAATATTCAATTCTAAGCGGAAGCAATATCAATTATTAAGACCACCACTCGCATCCCTCCTGCCGTGCCCGCAACACTAACCTGCATCCATGAAGAGCAGGTGGGGGAGAGCACAATACTAAAATCGAGATGCTCACCGCTATGCAATAATTAATATTCAATAATCAATAAACAATTTAGGTATGGTCACAGCATGTATACGAATCAATAATCATCCCATCTCTTATCAATAATCCATAATGAGTCTCATGTGCACACCTATAGCAATAGACTACTGCCGAACTATATACCGAACGCCTTATCTAAGGCCTTACAACGAGTGTCCGGCCAGCAGGAGCAATAATCCATCCCGAATGCCAAAACTTACGCCTTGGCCTTACATACGAGGATCACCAGCCAAGGCTCAGGCCCTCACTGCCAACAATAATAAAGGAGACTACCCGAAGGTACGTTCTATAGCTACGGGGATAATTGTTCGACGGCCGGTACAGCTCACATCGAAGGCTACATGGTCCACATGCATACATTGATCATACCACAACAATAACAATTAATTAAGGCATAACAATTTCAAATAAAACCCATCTGGAAATTCGGGATAGAAAGTCGCACACAAAAGAAGAAACGTAGGTCGAGGGCTCGACTCCTCAAACACCTACATTTTAGTAATTTTCCTTATTATTAAGGGCGGTGAAGATAGGCAAGGACAAATAAGGAAATTTAAACACACAAAGAAAATAAGACAAATAAAGAAATTTAAACACATAAAGAAAATAAGACAAACAAGGAAATAAGGATTACATATATGCTCTGCTTATACCTAAACATGCCAATCACCGATTTAAGCTGTAACTTAAGCACCTTCCACACTTCATAAATTCGTATTCAACCCGATGAAAAAAATTGTGAAACTAAACAACCAAATAGTCACATTAAAGGTGAAATTCTATTTTTACAGCAAATAAATCATAATTATTACCAAAAGTAATCATTGCCAAAATTACATACTCTGAATCAAACTAATTATGAAGTCCGAAACAAAACTTATCAAAAGAATGAATTGGGACTGCATCTTCATATTTATAACTAAATGCAAATCAAGTCATATATTTTGAAATCAACACAGCAAAACTAACTCAATTATGCGAAATAGCCTGATGGACATATGAAGATGGAGGCTCAAAATTCCTTTTTCTCCAATTTTAAGCATGTTTTAAAAACCTACTAGCAACTGAATTACCACATCTCAACTCATGAATCTCAGCACATTAACAGCAACATCGAGTCACAACAAACAATACGAAGAACTCCAAATTCAAGCTCCCATTTTCAACTCAATCTTATAGCACATTAAAAGCAAGATAGTTCAGCACAATCAAGGCAGAACAAATACCACCTGAACAAACTTCTCATGTTTCCAATTTCGACAACTCAAGCATGTTTATATAACCTCCTATAATTGAGAGTAAAGCTCATAAAATCAAGTAAATCACGGCCAAATAGAGGTGCTAAAGCTCAGCAAAAAATACCTACTGAAAGGAGAGCTCGATTTTTACAGGGTTGTTGGTACTTGGACCGAAAAACGGGCCAGCTATTTCTCGGTGAAGAACACGAACAGCTGTCGAGCGAAGGTCCGACGAGTTGTTATCCGGTTCATGTGGCCGTGCAACCTGATGCTGCGAAACGGATGGTCGACGGGGTGTCGATGCTCTTCTCACACGGGCCAGAAAGGCTGCAGTTGCGGTTTCGGGCTCCTCTCGCACACGAATGGGGCTGCTCGGCATCATCGGCGGGGAGAGATAGAAAGGAAACCGGCCGCTGCTAAAGGTCAGGGGTCGCCGGAAGAGTTGCGACGCGGCTGGGCTCCAAGCGACGGGTGGTGAACGGACGCCGGCGGGGCTGCTTGTGGAAAGAGGTTCAGCGGCTGCTTCTCTCGTCTGTGGATCTCGCTGGTCATTTGCATACGGTGGCAGAGGAGGCGGTGAAGGGTCGTCAACGGTGGCTGGGATTTTCGATGGAGGCTCGACGGAAACTGTAATTGGAACAGGGCTCGTCTGCTCGACGGCGGAGGGCTGCGTTCTCGGTTTGACCGGTAATGGCGGAGAGGGTCGTCTGTGATGGTTGATGAAGCACGAGGAAAGCCGCTGCTCAATTCTACTCCAGCAAGACGCGAGGTGGACGGGGGAGGCCGCCGCCGCTCCTCGTTCAGACAGTCATCCGAGCGTGCAGATAGAGGAAATTCGCCGGCGATGGAAAGCTGGAACTTGCTGCTCGATCGACATCTGTTGTTCGAAGGTGGGCTCGCCGGACAAAAATGGCGACAAATTTTTCAGGCGGCGATTCACGAAATCGAGCAGAGGGGTTTGCAAAATTGAACTCGCGATTTGATGAAGGGAAGTCGATCTCTCTTGGCCGAGATTTAAGAGATGAACGATAGAGAGATTGTCGAGCGAACGACGAGATTTTTCCCCCAAGAATCGCAGCAGATTGAGAGTGAGACTCGGTCGTACAGCAATGAAAAAGAAAGGCCTAGTTAATTCCAATGGCCAATAACAACATTGGGCCCAAATCAACTAACTCAACCGGGCCAAAAATATACACAATGGGGCAATATTAACATTACAAGATTTGGTCCGAAAATTTAACAAAAGGGGTAGGAAATACATTCTAATTGGACAGGAATTAATTGAATGATTTGGGTCAAAAATGTTATATTTCAGGTTCGAGTTGCAATGGCTCGAAAACGAATCGAAACGGATAAAAAAGGTTTGGTTTGCGCGATTAAAACAAAAGTCGCCGAAATAATTTAAAATCTAATCAAATATATCCTAATAATTATAATTCATAAATAAAATAAATAGACACATAATAATCACATAAATAATATATAAACATATATTAGCCACGTAACAATTTTATATCAAGCGGTACAAATAAAACGAGCAATTAGTATCATAACCGGCAAATAAATAAAATAAGGCAAATAAATGAATAATAATATAAAATTCCAAAAACTCTAATAAACGAACGAGGCTTACATCTTGGGGCGACGCTTTCGGATTGTGACCGACCAGCAGTCGCTCAAGCACCTGCTTGAGCAAAGGATAGTGACGCCTGAGCAGCAGAAGTTCGTCTCGAAGCTCATGGTTTTCGACTTCGAGATCGTGTACCGGCCGAGATGCCAAAACGCCGTGGCTGATGCACTATCCCAACGCACTGACATGGCGAGCTCGAGACTATCTCTGGGCCAACATGGACCGTGTGGGATGAGGTGAAGATGGCCCAGGAAAGGGATGCACAATGTCAATACCTTCAGAGCAAGGTAGACACGGGAGACGCGGCAGTCGTGGACTACGAGTGGCACAACGGCCTCTTGCTCTACCGAGGTCGGGTCTTCGTGCCGGATGATGGGCAGCTCCGCGAAAAAATCTTGCAGCACTTCTACAATTCTAAGCTTGGTGGGCACTCTGGGTTCTATAGGACGTGGGCGAGGATGGCCAATCCTTTCTTCTGGCCGCGACAGTAAGGGACGGTGCGCGACTACGTTGTGCACTGTGATGAGTGCCAGTGGACCAAGGCCGACGCGCGGCGACCAGGCGGGCTGCTGCAACCATTGCCGGTACCCGCTAGGATTTGGGAGGACATCACGATGGATTTTATTGAAGGGTTACCAGTGTCGAACGGGTTTGATGGTGTGATGGTTTTTGTAGACCGGTTGACGAAGTACGCACACTTCGTGCCGTTAACACATCCGTACACGGCGAAATCCATCGCGAGGCTGTTCATCGAGTACATCATGAAGCTACACGGGGTGCTGCGGTCAATTGTTTCTGATCGCGACCGGATCTTCATGAGCAGCTTCTGGTCCAAGTTTTTCAAGTTGCAAGGGACCAAGCTATCGATGAGCTCGGCCTACCACCCGCAGACGGACGGCCAGACCGAGGTCACCAACCGCACATTGGAACAATACCTACGGTGTTATGTGCACCACTTTCTGAAGCAATGGGAAAGATACTTACCTTGGGCTGAGTACTGGTATAATATAACTTACCATAGCTCGACCAAGGCTACGCCGTTCGAGCTGGTGTACAGGAGGAAGCCGCGACGCTAGTAAGCTATGCGGCGGGGAGCACTATAAATGAAGAGGTCGATCGAGAATTGATGGAACTCGACTTAATGCTGCGCGAGCTGAAGAAAAACCTTGAAGGCTCGATCAACCGGATGAAGGCCTATCACGACGGCAAGCGGCGCGAGGAGAGCTTCGAGCAGGGCGACTACGTCTATTTGAAATTGCGACCATTCAGGCAGTGCACGGCAGCGCAGAAGGCCGCGACCAAGCTCGGCGTCCGCTACTATGGGCCATACAAAGTTCTGAAGCGCATAGGCAAAGTGGCCTATCGACTTGAGCTTCCGGAGGACTCGCACATACACACGGTTGTACATGTGTCGCAACTCAAGAGGAGCTTAGGAGAAGTTCATAAGTGGTGCGAGCAACTTCCCGCGACCGCGCAAGATCGGCAAATCATTGTGCGGCCGAACCGCGCGATCGAGTACCGGCGAGTTAGGAAGGCCGGACGTAATCGTTGGGAAGTACTAGTTGAGTGGGAAGAGATGCCAAGGGAAGAAGCCACTTGGGAGGATTTGGATGAGATGCGTGCTCAATTTCCGACTTTCGTCCTTGAGGACAAGGAAGCACTTGAAGGGGACGGTAATGATGAAGACATGGAGCGACAACTCAAAAATGCCGTGAGCCGGGCTTATCACGCGAGGAAAAGGTTAGCGCGAAAGATAGGCGAAACGCTCATACTCGAGATGGGCATGCACGGGCAAGGGGACGACGCGCGCTAAATGGTCGGGGAAACGGATGGCGCGAAGGAGAGGACCGCGTGTGCGCACGCGGGCGGGTATGCACACACGACCATAGTCCTTGAGGAAACAGGCGACGCGCATGCAGAGGAGACATGCACGCGCGAAGGCGGCGATGCCTTAGAACTCGAGGCAATAGGCAAGGTGCCCGAGAGAGGATCCCGAGGCGGCTAGGGTTTCGGGCGTGATGCGCAAGACAAGATCCTTTGGGATTCTATTAGATCTTTAGTTTTCTTATTATTTTATGCTTTCTAGATTGTTTAGGACCCTTAATATTTTATTGCTTTAATTAGTGGTTTAGTTTGATTAGGACTAGAATTATTTTGAGCCTATATAAAGGCATATGCTCTTGTTATTTTCATCATTCAAGAATTAATACAAAAACCGAACTTTTGTTCAACTCTTTGCCTTAGAATTCATTACGTTTTTTTTTCAATTATCTTTCGAAGGGGCGCGCGAGTGAACCTCCAAACTATCGTCGTGACCGAGGCGCTCGCGTGGCTCGATCGGCAACCGAACGCACGATCTCTCATCACGCGCCTATAGCGCGCACAGTGCCGGCCCCAAGCCTGTCCGTGCCTGCAGAGGCTAGCCCTAGCCAGTGCCCGCGTCCGGTAGGCACGAGGCACTGCCCGCGTGCACGCGACCGCGCCCACAGCGCTCAATCCGCGATCGTGTTCCCAGCATCGGCGCAAGTCACACCCAAGCAGCATGCATGGCGCCCGATAGCGCCGTGCCAGCCCCAGGGCACGAGGTCTCGCGCTAGAGCCTCGTGTCGCATATAGTGCCGACCCGTGTCAGGTCTGCTGAGCCCAGCTTGCCTCGGGACGTGCCCAGCAGCACGCCCGAGTGCCCAGTGACCTCAGGGACACCCGGTAGCGCCCGTGTAGCCTCAGTCTGCGTCTGCCTCGAGTCCAGCCGCGTGGTGAAGATCGCGTGTCCCGATTGCCGATAAGCCACAAACTCGTGCCTTGAACCGACGATAGGTGTCTCGGAGGTTCACACACCCGCGCCCCTCGTAACGAATAAAATTGCAAAAGAAATCACGAAGAGAAAGGGCCTTTATTTAGGCATCAAATAAATCTAGTCCTAATCTAACTATAACTCTAATAAAGCAATAAAATATTAAGTATCCTAAACAATCTAGAAATCTTATGAAAAGAAGGAAACTAAATATCTAAAGAATCCTAAGTGATCTTGTCTTGCAATCCAAGAAAAGAACCCTAGCCGCCCTTCACGCCGCCTCGGATCCCCACCGCCCACGCGCCTTGCCTTAGTCCTCGAGGACTAAGGTCACACCGCCTTTCTCCACGCGTGCACACCCGCCCAGCGTACCACGCGCGCCCGCTCTCCTCGCGTTTCCATCGTACGTGTTCCCAGCACTCGCCGCTTCCCAGTCACCTGTCGCGCTTCTGCCCGATGTGCCTGATGCGCGTGCGTCAACCCCCATCGCCTGTGCATTGTGCCCGCGCATCAGTCCGCCCGTTGGCACCACTTCGCCATCTTCGCACTCCCCGCACGAGTCAGCCTCGATGGCTTGCATCTCTTTTGTGCGTCGCGCTAGCCTCTTGCGTGCATTGTAGGCACGGCTTGACGCGTTCTTGAGTTGCCTCGCCACATCCGCATCATTCCCGTCCCCTTCAAGTGTTTCCTTGTCCTCAAGGACGAAATCCGGAAACTAATCGCGCATCTGGTCTAGATCCTCCGAAGTGGCTTCCTCCGATGGCAACTCCTCCCACTCGACTAATACCTCCCAACAAGAACGTCCAGCTTTCCTTACTTGATGATACTCGATCGCGCAACTTGGCCTTGCAATGGCCCGTCCATCAGTCGCCGACGCTGGCAACTCCTCGCACCACTTGTGCGCTTCACCTATAATCCTCTTGAGTTGCGAGACATGTATAACCGGATGAATATACGAACTCTCTGGCAACTCTAGGCGATAAGCTACTTGCTCTATGCGTTTCAAAACCTGATATGGCCCGTAGTAGCGCACCCGAAGCTTAGTCGCGGCCCCTTGCGCAGTCGTACGTTGTCGAAATGGCCGTAGCTTCAAGTAGACATAGTCGCCCGGCTCGAAACTTTCCTCGCGCCTCTTGCTATCATGAAAGGTTTTCATGCGGTTGATCGAGCCTTCTAGAGTTTTCTTTAATTCTTGTAACATCAGATCTCGCTCCTCAAGTTCTCGACCGACTTCATCGTTGATCACACCTCCTTTCGAGTAACTCACGAGCGTAGTCGATTTGCGCCCGTACACAAGCTCGAATGGCGTGGTTTTGGTCGAGCCATGGTAAGTGGTATTGTACCAATATTCAGCCCATTGTAGAAAATTCTCCCTCTTCTTCGGAAATTGTTGCACGTAGCACCGTAAGTATTTCTCCAGTGTGCGGTTGGTCACCTCGGTTTGCCCATCTGTTTGTGGGTGGTAGGCTGAACTCATTGATAGCTTGGTCCCTTGTAGCTTGAAGAATTCTGACCAAAAGCTACTCATATAGATCGGGTCACGGTCGGAGACAATCGAGCGTGGCACCCCGTGCAACTTCATAACGTACTCGATGAATAGCTTGGCAATGGATTTCGCCATGTAGGGATGCGTAATGGGTATGAAGTGTGCATACTTCGTATGTCGATCCACTACGACCATGACTCCGTTGAATCCATTAGAGATTGGCAGCCCTTCGATGAAGTCCATGGTGATGTCCTCCCAGATCCTCTCGGGCACCGACAAAGGTTGCAGTAGACCGCCTGGTCGCCGTGCGTCGGCCTTAGTACGTTGGCACTCGTCGCAGCGTGCGACATAATCTCGGACTGCGCCCTGCTGCCCCGGCCAAAAGAAGGTATTGGCCATCCTCATCCATATGCGGTAAAATCCCGACTGCCCTCCAATCCTAGAATCGTGGAAGTGCTACATATTCCTCTCGCGGAGTTCCCCACTGTTTGGCACATACACCCGACCTCGATGGAGTAATTAGCCGTTGTGCTGCTCATAGTCGGCAACGGCAGCGTTGCCCGCGTCAATCCCTCGGTGCAAGTCTTGGCATTGGGAGTCATCCTCTTGCGCCTTCCTAACTTCTTCCCATACGGCCCATGTCGGCCCGGTAATGGCTTCTAGCTCGGCGACGTCCGTCCGCCTTGATAGTGCAGCGGCCACGGCATTTTGTCAGCCCAGTCGGTACACTATCTCAAAGTCGAAGCCCATGAGCTTTGAGACAAACTTCTGCTGCTCGGGCGTTACGATCCTTTGCTCGAGCAAGTGCTTGAGCAGTTGTTGGTCTCTCACAATCCAAAAGCGCCGCCCCAGTAGATTGGGCCTCCAGCATCGCACAGCCTCTACGACCGCAAGCATCTCCTTCATATACACGGACAGCCCCAGTCGAGTATTGCCTAGCGCCTTGCTGAGAAAGGTAAGGGACGTCCTTCTTGTACTAGCACCGCACCAATTCCTATGTCACTCGCCTCCGTGTGCACTTCGAACAAAACATCGAACCTCGACATTGCTAGCACGGGGGTCGTGGTCATAGCGCCTTTAAGCTTCTCAAATGCGACCTCGCTAGCTTTGGTCCACTTGAATCCTCCTTTCTTGGTCATCTCGGTTAATGGCTTGGCAATGGTCCCGTAGTCCTTCAAGAACTTCCGGTAGTAGCCCGTGAGCCCTAGGAATCCACGTAGCTGTGTCAGGCTTGTCGATTTAGGCCAGTCGACCATAGCCTCAATCTTCTTTGGGTCAACTTTCACGCCATCATGAGAGATAATGTGACCAAGATATTCGACCATCTTTTGTCCAAACGAGCACTTAGATGGCTTGATGTGGAATGAGTTGGCTTCCAAGATTTTGAGTACCACACATTAGTGCCCAATATGCTCGGCCCACGTCTTTGAGTAGACCAGGATGTCGTCGAAGAATACTAAGACAAACTTGCGCAGATGGTCCTTGAAGATGGACTTCATGGAAAACTGAAAGGTGAATGAAGCGTTGCACAGCCCAAATGGCATCACCAAATATTCGTAGTGCCCTTGATGCGTGCGGAAGGCCGTCTTTGGAATGTCAGCCTTGTGTAGTCGAATCTGATGGTATCCGGCTCTAAAGTCTAGCTTCGAGAAGTAGCGTGACCTTCCTAACTCATCGAGCATGTCGTCTACACTTGGTATGGGAAAGAGATCCTTGATTGTCGCGGCATTCAGTGCTCGATAGTCGGTGCAGAACCTCCACGTGCCATCTTTCTTCTTTGCTAGTAGTACCAGTGATGAGAACGGGCTTGAGCTATGTTGGATGAGCTCGACCTCAAGCATCTCTTCGACTAGCCTTTCTATCTCCGTCTTCTAAAAGTGTGCGTACCGGGATGGATGGACGTGTACAGCATGCTGCTCATTGGTCAAAGGTATGCGATGGTCGAACTCCCGGTGTGGTGGTAGACCTTTAGGCTCGCCCAGCACACAGTCGAACTCCTCGAGTAACCCGCGCACCTCGCTCTACTGCTGGTCGGCCTCGGCTATGTACGTGCTTGTGTTCTCGACCACAATTGCAAAGATTCGGCCGCCCCCGCGCCTAACCCGCTCGACGCTTTTGAGACCAACCTCCTTGGTCCCACCGTTCTCACTTGCCTTCAACGTGACTTGCTGCTCTCCTGCTTTGAAATTCATGACCCCGGTTCGGTAATTGGTGGTCACTTCTCCCAATCCTTCGAGCCATTGGACTCCTAACACAATGTCGGGTCCAACCAAGGGTAACGCGTAGAGATCTGTTTTGATGGTGACTCCTTGGAATTTGGTGGGCACCTTGCGATAGGACTCGATGCACCTTAACCGTTCACCATTGGCTACTCGGACCTCAAATGGCTCTATCGTCGTCGTTGGTAATTTTAATTTTTGGGACAACGTAGTGTTGATGAAGTTGTGTGATGACCCATTGTCCACGAGTACGACCACTCGGCGATCCTTGAACCACGCCGGTAGTCTCATTGTCCTCGGCTGTAATAGCCCAATTCTGTATTAATAAAAATGGCAGTGTTCAGTTCCAAGTTGAACTATTTCTTTTTATTAATACTGCTCGTCTTGAGTTCCGAACCCAGTTATCAGCTATTCAATTTCAGTTATTAATTCCGGTCCATTTATTTTAGAAATGGACTTTATTCAGTCGGAATTAATTATTCCAGTTGACGAATAATCGAAACCGAGTATGTTTCGATAAATCGTCCAAGTCAAGCCATATCCGGAACCGAGTCGTTCGGTCACGAGTATCGCGCCTAGCCAATTCTCGAGCCCTAGTAGTCTCGAGTCTTGTTCGAACCCTAGCCGTGCTCATAGGCTTACTTAGAATATTTTCTAAGTATGAGATCATTTTTATCAAGCCTTGGATGTTATTCCCTCGGTCAAGTATACTGCACCTAGCTCGTGCGTGGCCCCAAGATCACTCGCGCCTAGGGTTCGCGAGTTCGGGCCAAAGCCGTGCCAAGTCCGCACCAAGTCATGACCGAGTGTTAAGGGGAATTTTTCCTAAGTCTTGTGGCGCCTAAGTGTGGCCATTATTCTGCCATAGGCAAGGGTTAGCCTCGGTCCAAGTGTATACCGAGCCCGAGCCAAAGTCGCGCCCTAGTACCCGCGCCTTAGCCCTCGCGCGTGTGCTTGTATGGCCCAAGTCATGGCTAATTGATTTTGGAGATTTTTCTAAGTGTCATGACACTTTTATTCAGCCTTTATGTGTGTTACATTCGGCCAAGAGTTAGTGTTAAACTTAGCCCAAGTATTTCTCGCGCGCAGCCCAGGCCAGCATTCCTCGCGCCCAGCTCGCGCCCAGGGCCCAGCAGCGCCCAGGCCCAGCGCTGGCAGCGCGCGGGTCCAATTCTTTGCCCAATGCTTGATAATTCCCAAGCCCAATCCTATGGCCCAAGTCATGTGAGTATTAGCAGGATAATGAGGGGTTAATTAAGCTTAATAATGCCTTAATAAGGGTTAAAGAAGGTCACATGGACATTGTATATTTTAATGTGAGTGGAGGGGCCATATGCAATTGTTTGTGTTGGGAACCTTGTCCTCATGTGCTCCATCCGACCAAGCCTGCTACCTTCAGCCATATGCCCTGCAAGATTCTCCAAAATTTCGTGCAAGTCAGCTTGTAAGTCCAAGATCATGCCACTCAAGCCCCACTTTGTCCCATGCGCATGTGAAGTGAATTTTGTCCCTCATTTGTGAGCCTTGTATCCTCCGCCCTCACTCTCTTCATAAGGCTCCACTCTCAGCTATTTTGAAGTCATTTGGCAGTTAGAGAGTTCACAAAATATTGAGAGTCATTGAGAAACCGTGAGCTCACCCTTAGCTAATTCCGCGCGCGCGTGTGACCCTGGGGAAGAGGAGTGCTCGTGTCCAACTTGTTCCAGCCTAGTTATCTCGAGGCTTATCATTATCCAAGCGTTGTTTGGATTTTTCTAATTCTCTTGAAGCTATCCTCCTCAGCCATTCAAGCCCCAAAGTCGAGGCTAGTCACCTAGGCCATTCGCGAGCCCGAGCTAAGGCCATTAGCACCATTCGCGAGTTCGAGCAAGGTTAGCTCGTGCTTTTCATTTTTCCTAGCTTATTCATGATAAAATAAGAATTATCATGTGAAAAATGATGCCATGCATGTGAGATATAAGGAGATATGAATTTTTGAATATTTGAGCCTTAATTTTGAAAGTTTCTGTACATGCATGATATGGCCGAGTTTGATGGCTTATAAATCCTCAAAAATTATGAGTATGACATGGTTAAAAGATTAGCATGCTTTGAGTTCATTTGTTCGGTCAATTTGTAAAGTGAAATCGAGCCATTTTCACCTCCGAACCCAAGTCTATATGCATGCATGTTATAGCCAATGTCCAAGCCTCAATAGCATTGATTTTTGATGTATATCATTCGGCCCTAAGTCATTTTGCATGTTGAGCATGTTCATTTTCGTGCCCTAGTGTGGCCTCGTGCCTAATCGGACCTATAAGCCCATCTCCAAATCCAACCAAGGTCCCTCAGTGGCTTTTGACATTTTTTAGTATATTATTTCATATTTTGTTGGGTTGGTTCAGTAGTCACCGGAATTAGTGGCCGGAAGTCCAGCAAAGAGGGGCTGGGGTCACCAGCCGCGCTAGTCGCGCGTGCCGTGCCCGTGCCGCGTCGCAGAGGCCAGGCAGTGCCTCTGTCCGTGCCCGCGCCTAGCGCTCGCGAGGCACCGCAGTCCCATCACACGAGACAACGCCCAGCAGCGCCTGTCCGTGCCAGCCAACGAGGTCTCAGCGTCAGTCGCGCCAGAGCACCTCCGACAGCACCCGACAGCGTTGTCCCAGCGTCAGTGCACGCGTGACCTCGAGCCAGTCGCTTGTGCCATGCAGAGTCGACCTCGGGTCGTGCCAGCAGCGCACCCGAGTGTTCAGTGTCGTGCCTTAGTGAACCCGAGTCATGTTCAGAGGCCTCGGGACGTGCTCAGCCGCACGCCCGAGCAATCAGTTGGCCCGGGACGTGCCCAGCAGCACGCCCGCGTGCTCAGGGTCTCCCGGCAGCCGCGCCCAGCAGCGCCTAGTACCGAGGCCCGGTCGCACCCAGCTCGTGCCCAGCGCCTTGCCATGGCCCAGCGGGCCCGGCACAGGACCGAGCCCGGCCAGTCTGAGCAGCCCGTGACCACCCGGTCTAGTGTGAACCGGTGGCCCAACCCGATCTGGTCCAGCCCGACCCGGTTCAGCCAATTAGCGAACCGGCTGGTTTAGCCGGCGGTTCGAGTCTATTTTGGTTCGAGTATTTCGGTCCGAGTATTATTCCGAAATCTAAGTATTTTTCCGAGCCAAACCAGATTAGTTAAGCATATCAGTATATTTTTCAGACTTAGAATTATTTCAGTGGACCCTTAGAGTGTTCTTTTATATCCGGTTGAGTAACCTGATAGAGTAGAGCATCCTAGCATATTATTGAGCATATGACGAGCATAGTACTTAGTATATTTGTTTGCTTATATTTTTATGTAGCTTGAGGAGTCAGCTACCAGCACAGCCGCACTTACCAATTATCAAAACAGATCAGGTGGGGACTCAGTCTGGGTTATTCATTGAGTATAATAGTCGATATCACGTTCAGGTATGTATATGAGTTTTATCCACTTTGGGTCAAGGCCAAGTTTGCCTTCCCTAAGTTCTGGTGGTGGCTCAGTTTGCCATAGTTATACCATCAGAGTGTGCACACGGTTACCGGCCAGAGTGTTCCGGGAGTTACCGGCCAGAGAGTTCCGGGAGTTTCAGTTTACTTATATATACTGGTTCTATGATATCATTATTATTATTGCTGTTTACTTAAGAATGGGTTTCTTATGGAGTACAAGTGGACCGTACTCACCCCCACTTTATATTTTCAGATGGCAGGGTCGGCGGGCAGGCGTGAGTTGAGCTGTGGTGGTGGTGGTCGTGAGTTCCGCACGAAAGCTGTTCCCGGGACATTTGTTTAAAATGTTTTGTATAACTATTATAACCACGTATTTCAGACTTCCGCTATGTTTGCATTTATTTTCGAACATGCATGACGTTATTTTCAGACTTAAATAATTTTACCCGGTTCGCCAGTACGAACGGGTCCAGATGAAAATGCATGATTCGTTAAAATATAAATCTGATTTCTTTAAGTCTAAACCAGTCGTTAGACCTAGGTTAAAGAAACGGGTTTTTAAGCAGAAAAGTCCTTAGCAGCATCCCGAGATAGTTTGCAAATGATTTCGAAAAATTTATAAGCGTTTTCGAAAGAGTTAAAGGTTGCGAAAAATTGGCCCTACGTAGCGGGGTGTTGCATCGGCCCTCGTGTGCCGGCCATGGTGTGCATTGAGATATCGGCTTCTTCTTCGAGCACCTCAATCTCTACTTCCCTTTCTTCAATCTCGGGCTCCTCCTCATCCGAGTCCATGACGTCGATTATAAACGCCTGCTTGCATCGATGGCCCAGTGTGAATTTCTCTTCGTACTTGAAACAAAGCCTTTTCTCACGTCGGCGCCTCATTTCCTTGAGCGACAATCGCTTGACTTCCGGGGTCGGGGGTCGAGCGCTATTAGGTGGCCGGATGCTTCGTACGGTGTTGCTTGTGCGTCGCGACTTGGGAAAACGCGCATCCGCCCTTCCTCTTCGAGTAGCGACGAGGTGATCATCGCGGCGTCGGGCGACCTTCATGGCCGCATGCATTGAGTCGGGTCGCTCCAATCGAACCTCTGAGGCTAAGTCTTATTTGAGGCTGCCGATGAATGCTCCGACCAGTGCGGTCTCGGGCCAGCCCCGTACGCGACACGCTAATCTTTCGAACTCCTTTAGGTAGTCGCGCAAGCTGCCGGATTGACGATTGCGCGAGAGTGCTTCGTCATAGTTGTGGTAGTCGGATGTCCCGAAACGCGTGAGTAACTCGCGTTCGAAGTCGCCCCACCTGATGACTCGCTGCCAGTTGCAGTAAACGCTCGTGAGCCATTGCCACCACACGTTGGCCTCGCCGTCTAGGTAATAGGCCGCATATTGCACACGATAATTATCCTCAGTTTCGTTGAGCTCAAAATGTTGCATGGCCCGGTTGAGCCATGCCTCGGGGTCGGTGCCGGTGAAGGTGGACAGCGTGAGCCTTGGTTTGTCGGGCTTTGGGCGATTGTGGATATTGGACGCTTGTGACCGTTGCTCAAAGTCCTCTCGCTCGTGCTCGTCGCACCGCCGTTCTTCCTCCTCGGCCTGCTCGCGCCTCGGTTGTCGCGGTGGTGGTCGCGCATGGTGTTGAAATTTGCAAGCCATCTCATCGAACCTTCGGTTCATGCTCTCCATCAAATCGCGAACCGATGCTTTGGTTGTGTCGAGCCCCTCGCCTAGGGTGTCCATGGCTTTGCTCATGCTTCGGACTTGAACGTCTAGATTATCGATCTTGTCCTTCATCTCCTTGTTGGCCATGACTTTCTTTTCTTGTTTTCGCTCCTTGCTTCGAGGACTCATCTTGAAGATTTTTTTCTTTTTTTTTTTCTTTTTTTTGAACAAACGAGATGGGAAAGAAGAAGAATGGGAAAGGAAAAGACACACGATCTAGATACTCTCAATGAAAGCACCAATGATGAAGATCGCGTGTCCTGATTGCCGATAAGCCACAAACTCGTGCCTTGAACCGACGATTGGTGTCTCAGAGGTTCACACGCCCGCGCCTCTCGAAACGAATAAAATTGCAAAAGAAATCAAAAAGAAATCTAAGGCAAAGTGTTTGAACAAAAGTTCGGTTTTTTATTATGATTCTCAATGATTAAAAATAACAAGAGGAAGGGCCTTTATATAGGCATCAAATAGATCTAGTCCTAATCTAACTATAACTCTAATAAAGCAATAAAATATTAAGTATCCTAAACAATCTAGAAATCTTATGAAAAGAAGGAAACCAAATATCTAAAGAATCCTAAGTGATCTTGTCTTGCACTCCAAGCAAAGAACCCTAGCCGCCCTTCACGCTGCCTCGGATCCCCACCGCTCGCGCGCCTTGCCTTAGTCCTCGAGGACTAAGGTCGCACCGCCTTTCTCCGTGCGTGCACACCCGCCCAGCGTATCGCGCGAGCCGTTCTCCTCGCGTTTCCATCGTGCGCCTTCTCGGCACTCTCCGCTTCCCAGTCACCTGCCGCGCCTCTGCCCGATGCGCCTGATGCGTGCGCGTCAACCCCCATCGCCTGTGCATTGCGCCCGCGCACCAGTCCACCCATTGGCACCACTTCACCATCTTCGCACGCCCCGCTCGCGTCAGCCTCGATGGCTTGCGTCTCACCCGTGCTTCACGCTAGCCTCTTGCGTGCATGGTAAGCGCGGCTTGACGCGGTCTTGCGTTGCCTCACCACATCCGCATCACCACGCCTGTCCGTGCCCAGCTGCACGACAGAGCACAGGCCCAGCGCGGGACCGAGCCCGGTCAGCCCGAGTCAGTGCCTGACTGCCTGATTCAGCCCGAGCTGGCGGTCCGACCAGTCATTGAACCGGCCAGTTTGACCGGCGGTTCGAGTCCGTATTGATTTGGGACTTCCGATCCGAGTCTCTTTTCGGAATTTTTGAATTTTCCGAGCCAAACCAGTCCAATTTTTTTGAGCAGATAGAACCGAGCATCTTAGCATATAATTAAATATTTCGAGCATTATACTTAGAATTATTTTTCTTATATGTGTATGTAGCCTAAAGAGAGTCGAGCCTCTGACTGCTACTTCAATTTCAAGCACTTGCGTCAGACTTTCGGTATACTAGGTGGGGGTCATGTACTGGATTCTACATCATCTATAATATCTGTACCATGACTGAGGTATGTTCGAGACAAGTATATCTCCCAGGATTGGAGGTCGAGGGCCTTAATATTCCACCTGGTGTCCGATGGTGGCCAAGGGCCTTAATATCCCAATCGGGGTGTGCACACAAGCAGCCGAGAGCCGAGGGTCTTATGACCATAGTACAGAAAGAAAGAAAATTTTACAGTTTAAGCTCTTATATATTGATGCTCATGATATGTTATTATTAATGCTGTTTTATTCAGTACTGGTTCTTTCGGAGCATAGTGGTTTGCTCACGCCCCCATTGTGTTTTTCAGGTGATGGAGTCGAGCGTGCCGGGTGAGCATATGCGTGGTAAGCGTGGTCATGATAGTCGAGGACATTTTTACCTTCATTTTATGTCCTAGTTTCTATGATCATGTATTATTCAGATATGTATGCATGTATTCTATTTTGGATATGCTTCCGCTAGCAAGACTTAGACTGTGCGAGACATTCAGACATTGCATGTGTGATTCCATTCTCCGTAGCAGATCGATTGGTTGCATGTTTTATTTATGTCTGTGAGTAAGTTAAGCAAGTTTTTACCTGTGACATCCCGCAACAAGTTAGTATTTTCGAAACCAAGCTCGCACCATACTACGAAAATAAAAGCGAAAATTTTACTCGGATTATTTAAAGCTAAGTAAGGCGGGGTGTGACAGACTTGGTATCAGAGCGCAGAGTGCGTTTCTGTATACTTTCAAAGTTTAGAAAAGCATGACCACGCCACGCTCATCCCGCACCGACTTCGAGGTAAGTCACCTGACTCAGTTTAAGTTTTGCAAGTGCTTATTTCAATTCAAGTATGTGGCCGAGATAACTATCCTCCTATAAGACAGATAACTGTAGAGAGAGAACTCTAGAAAGAACTCTAGAACAGCTAAGTCCAAGGACTCTAGACTAAGTCAGAACTCCATTATGAGCTAGAACATAGAAAGTTTAAGTATACCCGAACTCTAGCCAAGCTAGGTGTTTTCGGATATTATTTATCTTTTATTTTTCTAAGTATAGTATGGCTATTTCTTAATTGGCTATACTGATCAATTCAAGCGTTTATCCAGAATGCCGCCTCGCAGAGATACTCAGGCCCAAGCTGAGCCCGATCGGGCCACTGTAGTCAGTCGTTTTCGCATCGTTTCCCCTCCCCATTTCACCGCCGAGGATGGGCCACTAAGTGGATCCACAAGATGGAGCGGATTTTCCGCGTGATGGGTATATTTGAGGAGTATAAGATCACTTGTGCCGAGATGCAGATTGATGGCGCCGCAGGGGACTGGTGGGACAACTACTAGCGTTTCCGCACCGAGGACGAACGAGAGGCTCTGACGTGGACCCAGCTCAAGACACTAACAAGTTCTACCCTCACCATTTTTGCTAGAGAATGGCCCGAGAGTTCTATGTTCTGCGTCAGGGGAACCGATCTGTTGAGGAGTACGAGCGAGAGTTCACTCGTAAGAGTGTGTTTGTGCCACATCTTGTGGATACCGAGGAGAAGAAGGCAGTCCAGTTTCATGATGGACTAAAGAACGGTATCAGACTTTTGGTCGCCACTCATGGCCACCTCGATTACGCTGACACTGTTGAGAGGGCTCAGCAGATCGAGGCATGCATCCAGTTTAATGCATCTACTGAGCTTGCCCAGCCACCAGTAAGACAGCCAACCATCATCTAGCCTGCACATCCAGCACCACCCCAGCCAGCACAGAACATAAACTAGAGGAAGTGGGACGACCGCAAGAACATAAAGAACTGCGACCAGAGGGGCCCAGTTTAGGGCCGACCAGCCCGACAGGATTTACTGGCTTGTGCCACCTGTGGCCGTCAGCACCGAGGGGAGTGTCTAGCCGGGCAGAACGTGTGTTACCATTGTCGCCGCCCAGGACACCTGATCATGAACTGCCCAGACCGCCCGAGACAGCGAGCCCAGAGACAACCAGCCCAGAGACCCCCAGACCAGCAGCAACAGCGTGGAGCACCCACTCACATTTACGCACTTGACCACGATCAGGCCGCAGAGCAGCCAGGTACCATGTCTAGCATGCTATCTTTATTCAATACTCCACTCTTCGCTTTATTCGATACCGGGGCGATGCATTCCTTCGTCTCGACCAAGTGTTTATCAGCCTTAGGGGCCCAGGGAGTGAGTACTGTCGATCCTCTCGAGATCAGCCTGGCATCGGAAAGGAAGATAATTACGAGTTCCTTAGCCAAGAACTTTAGCATCGATATCGGAGGTAGAACTCTAGTTGTAGGCGCGTTTGTGATTGATATGAATGACTTCGACTTGATTCTTGGCATGGATTGGTTTCGAGATACCGCGCAGACATCCGTTGTCATGACCGGGAGGTGACGCTTCACTTATTCGAGAGAGATCGCATCACGTTCTTCGGGACAAAGTCTCGAACCTTGCCGCGCATTATTTCCATGGCGAAATCGACCAAGTACCTGCAAAGAGAGGAGTGTCAGGGATACCTCGTCAACATTATTAGGGAAACTTCGGAGAAGCTAACACCCGAAGATATACCCATTGTTCGTGAGTTTGTGGTCGTTTTTCCCGATCAACTTCCGGGAGGACCATCTAACCGCCAGGTGGAGTTCATAATCGACTTAGTCCCCTGAGCGAGACCAGTGTCGAAAGCGGCGTATCGAATGGCGTCGAAGGAGATTCAGGAGTTGAAGGCTCAGATTCAGGAGCTGTTGAGTCTCGGTTTCATCTGAGGGGTTTTCGAAGATTGCCTTACCCTTGTCCCGTTTGGCGAGGAAGTCGGTGAAGTTTGAGTGGGTTAGTCGTTGTGAGTCGAGCTTTCAGGAGCTCAAAGTGAGGCTTACGATGGTGCCTGTGTTGACTATTCCGGACCCCACACAGGGTTTCACTATCTATAGATGCCTCGAAGCAGGGTCTAGGTTGTGTTCTGATGCAAGACGGCAGGGTTGTGTCTTATGCGTCCCGTCAGCTAAAGCCGCACGAGGTGAACTACCCAACTCATGATCTTGAGTTGGCAGCAATGGTTCACACCCTGAAGATTTGGAGGAACTATTTGTACGGAGGCCATTGCGAGATATATACAGACCACAAGAGCTTACAGTATATCTTCACTCAGAAGAAGCTCAACATGCGCCAACGGCGATGGCTGGAGCTGGTGAAAGATTATGACTGTACCATCAACTACCATCCGGGAAAGGCGAACATAGTTGCCGACGCCCTTAGCCGTAAGGAAAGGGGCAAGTTGACCTGTATGATCACCCAACAGCGTCAGCTCATTCGAGAGTTCGCTCGGATGCAGTTAGAAGTTGTCGAATCACTTCCCAAGTTGCCAGTTGTGGGAAGAATTCAAACGATGAGAATGTGGCCCATGCTTCGAGACAGTATCCGACGGGATCAGGCCTTTGACGAGTTCGTTCGCTCGATGAGGGAAAAGATTTATGCCAGAGGAGTAGAGGGTTTTACCGTGGCACAAATGGTGCCTTGGAGTACAAAGGAAGGATCGTTGTGCCGAACGTCGAAGCCCTGAAGAAGGAGATCTTGACAGAGGTGCATAGTGCTCCATACTTGGCGCAGCCCGGTAGCACCAAGATGTATCAGGACTTGAAAAGGTCTTTTTGGAGGAAGGGGATGAAGCGAGACGTCGCCGAGTTTGTTGAGAAGTGATTAATTTTCCAGCAAGTGAAGGCTGAGCACAAGGTTCCACCGGATCTCTTGCAGCCTTTAGAGATCCCGCAGTGGAAATGGGAGAAGCTGACCATAGATTTTGTCATGGGATTACCGATGTCGCAGGAGCACCACGACGCGGTATGGGTTGTTGTGGACCAGCTGAAAAAGTCTGCCCACTTTATGCCCGTTAGGATGGACATGTCCATGGAGTAGTTGGCCGATATGTACCTACGTGGAATTTTTCGACTACGGCGTTCCAACCGAGATTATATCAGATAGAGATCCCTGGTTTACTGGCCATTTCTAGGAGAGTCTGAACAAGTCCATGGGGACGAAGTTGAAGTTTAGCTCCGCATATCACTCCGTCGGAACGGACCATTCAGGCGCTTGAGGACATGCTTCGAGCTTGTGTTCTAGAGCGTGGTGGTTCGTGGGAGAAGTTGTTACCCACTGTGGAGTTTGCCTAAAACAACAGCTATCACTCATCGATCAAAATGGCGCCGTTCGAAGCTTTACACTGTCGTAAGTGCCGCTCACCCCTTTATTGGGATGAAGTCAGCGAGAAACAGGTTCTCAATCCCAAGTTGATCGAGGACACGATACAGAAGGTTGCCGAAATCCGAGTGAACCTGAGAGAGACATAGAGCCGACAAAAGGCCTACGCTAACAAGCGTAGAAGGGAGCTTGAGTTTGAGCAGGGCGACAAGGTATTCCTGAAGGTCACGCCGATGAAGGGCGTAGTACGGTTTGGGAAAAGGGAGAAGCTGCAGCCCCGATTCATAGGGCCATTCGATATTCTCGAACGAGTTGGCATAACAGCCTAGCGTCTGGCGTTACCCCCAGAACTCTCGGGTGTACACAACGTCTTCCATGTGTCGATGTTGAGAAAGTATGTGTACGATCCGAGCCACGTAGTGAACTTTGGCGAGCTAGAGGTCGGGCAGAACCTGACCACTACAAGAAATTACACATATTAGGACGAAAATTCATGTGACGAAAAAAAAATCGTCACAATCGGATATCCTATGGTGACGAATTATTAAAATCGTCACTAAATCATTGCATACAACGACGACTACTACATTCGTCATCTTAGAATTTGGTTTTCGTCACATAATCATAAATTTCATGACAAAACATTTTAATCCGTCACCTTTACATCTAAATTCGTCATGTTTATTTGAAAAGTGACGAAATTCCATGTGACAAGTTAAATGTCGTCGTTTTTTTTTTGTGATTTACTATGACGTTTAGGACTAATTCGTCATTATATAATTTTGTATTGTGACGACATGTTACAATACATATAGATTCGTCATAGTAATACATATCATGACGAAATTCAATGCGACACAATAAAGGTCGTCGTTTATTTTTGGTATTTACAATGAAGATTACGACTAATTCGTCATTGTATAATTTTGTATTGTGACGACATGTTACAATACATATAGATATGTCACAGTAATACATACCATGACGAAATTCAATGCGACAAGTTAAATGTCGTCGTTTTATTTGGTAATTACAATGACACTTACGACTAATTCATCATTATATAATTCTGTATTGTGACGATATATTATACTACATCTAAATTCGTCACAGTAATACATATTATTACAAAATTTAATTCNCAATGACGGATACGACTAATTCATCATTATATAATTATGTATTGTGACTATATCTTATAATACATCTAGTTTTTCAAGTTGTCATACTGCAGTCACCAAACAGTTTATAGCTAGCAAGCTAAATACAAAACCACTAACATAACAAAATAACAACAAGCTAAATATAAAACCACTAACATAACAAAATAACAACAATCTAAAGACCACTGTGCATCAAAACCCCTAGACGATGTGCACCCAACCTGTTAGCAACCAGTAAAAGAGCATTGACAGAATTGATAGCTGCAACCACTGGGAATAAAATTTCCCCTAGTTGAAATCAGCCAACAATTTCAAATTCAATGAGCTCCATCAAAAACCATGCTAAACTCCCTTCCCTTTCACCCAAAACCCATCATTTTTTTTTGTCACATATGTAAATACATCATCATCCTTCACATCACCCCCAAAAAAAACCCTAGAAAACAAAACAAAAAAATCAACCATCAAAAATGGAGATCAATGTCGAAAACGGGAAACCCAAAGAAACTCGCGACGAACAAGAACACGACACGACAACCCCACTGGTCGTTAATAAGGCCCTTCTGGCAGTCGAGCTGCAATTTGAGTAATCGACCTGGATATTGAAAAGTATGCGGTGCCAAGTATCGGCTAGCCTTTGTAGCCGAAGCCATGCAGCTCCTTCATTTGGAGTACCAGCCCATGCCCATTCATGTACTATGTGTACCTGTATAAATGCAAGGTTGATATCAACCAATGACAGAAATAAAATAGTTAACAAACAAAGAACAATAGCAACAACATAAAAAATAGTTTGCTAAAAATTGAGGAAGTTTAAACCCTGGATTCTAAAAAGTCATGTGCTGTGTAACCAATTTTTTAGCACAATCAGAAATGCAAGCTGGGAAAGCAAAAATTAGGAAGCATATCTTAAACTGTGATGAGTAAATTGAACATCAATGCCGACCAACCTAGGCTCTCATAATGGAGTCCATACGCACGCAAAAAAGAAAAGGTATTGTACCCATCTATAATACTGAAAACAATTGAAACTGACAATGATTGAATTCCTTCAAGTTTAATTACTTAGTTTGGCACATGAATCAGCATCCAAGCGCCACTTTCATCTAATCAATGTAGAACCGTTAAGCTCTGTACATAGTAAAGCATTTAAAACAATCCTTAAATTATCAGCTGCCTATTGTAGATAGATCATCTAGTTCTAAACAGTACAAAAGGACTCCTAAAATTTATCAATCCACACACACAATCCACCCAGTACAATTTCATCCATCTATCAAGCTCAAAAACTTCTTCTTGAACTTCCAATTGCTATAATAGTCTTCAGGCAAAATTTCATTGTAACAAAAATTTGTACATATCATACAAAAAACGCAAAAACCATTCCTTCAATAGACAAATCTTACAAAAAAAAAAAAAAAAACTACCTATTTTAATCAACACTCCCTCCATTAATAACTATAGATTGATCCTCTGGTTCTAAATTGTCAAAATGGACAAATAAGCTCATCTAGCGAAATATATAATCTACCCAATCTAATTTCATCTAACTAACAAGCTCAATAGCTTCTTCTTAAACTTCCAATTGCTATAGTAGATTTCAGGTAAATTTTCTCTCACAAAAACTGTACAGATAATGCAAAACCTCAATAACCATGCTTTAATATACAAATCTAGAGAGGCAAGCAGTGTAACAAACAGCTAAATGACACTCAAAACAAATTGTGAGGGAAAAAGGGTACTTCAATTTTTAGATGCGAAACTAAATTGCTTGATAAAAAATAGAATCCTTTCAGCAGTTGCTTCCAATACTCAACTTAACTCTATAGTGAGACCTCTGCATAAAGTTTCACAAATCCCAAAACTTCCATATGAAGGCAGCATCATAACCAAAATTCTCAAACTTACACAACAGTCAGCACAAACGAATAAGAACAAAATGAAAAGATGAAGAAATAAGAATTAAAAAAAAAAATCACAGTGATCATAATGTAGAGTCGGCCATCCAAAGTTTTAAACCTGCAAAGTAATAGCTTTAGACTCCACAGTTCACACAACCAAAACCAAACTACACGTGCTTGGCGTTCGGTAAAATATCACAGAACAAATTCAAGAAAAAAGAAAAAGGTTCAATCTTTGTTTACCTGCCACTAAGAAGAATTCATTAACAAAAGAAACTGATTTTCGACCAGAACTCGAGAAGGCCGGGAGCCCAACAGATAGAACCTGCAAGAAATTTTCAATTATAATATCTCATTACATCTAGTGCAACAATATTGATCATATTTAAACCACCGAGTGAAATGTCCACATACCACAATACAAAATTCAAGCTTCTAGTCCATCAATAGCCTTCCCAATCATCATTGTCGTCATCACTATCAGAAGTGTTGCTTTTTTCAGAATCTTCTACTCTACTACAATAGTCGACCAAGGTGTCATCGGGCTCATCTTCTTCAATGACATCTTCTATGTTTACGAGCTCTGCAACTTCTGGTAGTGTTTCTATCATTGATTCCTCAATATCTTGAGAATCCATGTCAGTCCTACCTAGTGATTCTAACTCATCAAATCTAACTTTAAGTGCATCATTTGCTTCATTCTCTTGGTATGCCCATCTTCCATAGAAAACAAATCATTAGGGCCTATTTCATCATCTGGTATCTCATCAACATCATAGACATGCCTATGCTGGAATGGTTGCACTACTCGCCAGTCACTTCCTAATTTAGGATCACTAATGTAGAAAACTTGTCTAGCTTGATTAGCTAATATGTAAGGGTCGTTCTCATACCATCCTTTTGTAATTCGAACACTCGCAATATTGCCCTCTTTCTGTAACCCTTTTTGTTTTTTACCCCCAAGATCAAACCATTCACATTTGAATATGGTAATATGCCTATCTTTCACATAGTCAAGCTGAATTATATCAGATACAACACCATAAAATTCAATTGTATCTTCACCGTGGTTACCCTCCACAGAGATACCGCTATTTTGGGTATTACGACGACTATCACGGTCTTTCGTTAGAAACCTTACTCCATTGACAATACATCCAGTGTACTTCCTAACACATTTTCTTGGGGCACATGCAAGTGAATACAAAGCTTCATTGGCTTCGTCTGGATTCTCATGATACGAATGGGTCATCTGAATAAGATAAGATATGGACTATAAATAACAATTTAATTAAAATGAAAAGAATGAGAAAAGATAAAAAGATGGAATATTTTATATTTGCAAGGCCTTTACATGTTTTCTGAACCACGAAGGAAATTTTTCTCTATGCTCTTGGTTTATGTTTTTACAACCAGCTAATAATAGCTCCTGTTTGTGCTTCCTGCATTGAATATAGTTATTTAAGAAAAAAAAGTGTAATAATATTGTATGTATATGTAAAATATAATTTATACTTACTCAATATAAGGTTGAACCTCTTCACAATTCTGAGAGACAAACCATTGTACCATGTCAAACTCTTCTTTTGATAACTCAACAAGTGTTGTTGCTCCAAAGGGGCGACATTTTGCAGAAAAAAGATTGATAGACTATCATCAACTGTTATATCACAATTTCTGTCATCTCTGTTAAATCTAGTCTCAATTCCCCGCAAGTACATGGAGCAAAAAGTTAATGACTCCTTTGCAATGTATGTTTCTGCAATGGATCCTTCCGTATGAGCTTTATTAGTTACACCTTGCTTCAAGTCGCCCAAAAATCTAAAAAAAAAAACAATATTATTAAAAACATTCACAAGAAGAAGTTATAAATAAGAAGCTCATAGTTTAATATGAATTACCGTTCAATTGGAAACATCCAACTAAATTGAACTGGGCCACCTATCAATGCCTCATTCGGCAAATGGATTGACAAGTGAACCATGACGTCAAAGAATGCAGGAGGGTATATCTTCTCTAGTTTTCACAATATCAAACAAATATCATCTCTCATTTTTTCCAATTCTGTTTTTTTCAACTTCCTACAGCATATGCGTTGAAAGAAACTGCCTAATTCAGCCAATACCTCGCATACTTCTTTATTTAAGGACCCACGAATCCCAACAGGAAGTATCCATTGTAAAAGAATATGACAATCATGACTCTTTAATCCGGATATCTTTTGATCACTTGATCTTACACAACGAGAGATATTGGATGCATAGCCATCAGGAAACTTGACGGACTTTAGGAATTCACAAAAGTCACGTCTTTCTTTCTTTTTCATTACATAACAAGCTGCAGGCATCACATGTTTTCCATCACCTGAATTGATCAAGTGCAACTCTTTGCGAATTTTCATGTCCTCCAAATCTCGCCTGACATTAAGTTTATCTTTTGTTTTCCCTTCTGCACTCATCAAGGTTCCTAAGATGCTCTCACATATATTTTTTTCAATATGCATTACATGTAAATTGTGCCTTAATTTCAACTTACTCCAATAAGGCAAATCAAAGAAAATGCTGCGTTTAGTCCAATTTAACTCCTCGGGGTGTCGCTTCCTTTTTTTGTTGGCATGCTTCCCTGGAATTACATTTTTTCATCCTCGTAGCTGCATTAACACATCCTCCCCACTTAAATCTCGAGGTACCTCATTGTCTTCTCTTTTTCCATCAAACTTCTTACTTCTCCTCCAAGGATGATCTCTCGGTAAGTAGCGTCGATGCCCCATGTAACATATCTTATTACGCAATCTCAAAGAATGTGTCTTCTCATTGCACGTGGGACAGGCCATGTAACCTTTTGTGCTCCACCCAGACAGATCCCCATATGTTGGAAAGTCGTTTATTGTCCACAAAACAGCAGCATGTAAATTGAAAGTTTCTTTACAACGAACATCAAAGGTTTGTGCACCATCAACCCATAATGTTTTCAGCTCTTGAATCAGTTCTTGTAGGTAGACATCAATGTCTTTTCCAGGTGACTTCTTCCCAGGAATAAGCAAAGACAACATAAAGAACGGTTGTTTCATGCAATCCCGTGGGGGGAGATTTAATGGAGCAAGAACTACCGGCCACATGCTGTAAGTGGTACTTAAGTTTCCAAATGGATTAAAACCATCTGCAGCCAAAGCAAGTCGAACATTTCTAGGATCTTTTGCAAACCAAGAAAACTCACTATCAAAATCTTTCCATCCAAGGGAGTCCGCAGGATGCCTCATATAGTCATCATCAATGCGTTTCTCTTTATGCCACACCATTTTCTTTGATACTTTCTCAGACATGAAAAGGCGCTGGAGTCTGGGTTTCAGAGGAAAGTGCCTTAAGATATTTTCTGGTATCTTCTTCCCTGCACCGTCGTTTACTTTCCACCGAGAGGATCCACAAATAGGACAACTCTCCAGGTTCCTATTCTCGTTCCAGAATAACGCACAATCATTTTTACAAGCATGAATGCACTCATATCCTAATCCAAGATCTCGCAAAAACTTTTTAGCCTCATAATAAGAACTTGGAAGTGACCCTCCATCCCGCAATGCTAACTTTATCAAACTCAATAACATATCAATGGCTTTATTACTCAGTTTATTATAAACTTTCAAGTGGAGCAATTGGATGATAAAAGATATCTTTGAGATTTTTTTACATCCTGGGTATAATTGTGCTTTGGCATCTTTCATCAATGCCTCAAGATATGCTGGTACTCCGCCTGTGTTTATATTATTGCCGTCATGTGTATCAGGTTGATAGTACTGCTCCCCAAGGTCAGATAACATGTCGGTAACACCATCGTTTTCATATTCATCATGATTTTGGTGCACTGACCTAGAATGATGTTTATCTTCCACATTAGCATGCTGACTCGCTCGGTTACTTGAGACTGGTTCACCGTGATAAAACCATGTGACATACCCTGGATCTATTCCATGCATCAAAATGTGACTTTTAACCGTCTTTTGATCTTTAAACGATAAGTTCCAGCAGCCTGTGCACGGACATCGAATCTCGCATTCCTTTCCCAAATGAGCTTCTACAAATCTCATAAAAATGTTTACCCCATCTATGTAAGCTTTTGAAAATTTTTTAGCGCGCATCCAACTCTTATCCATTCTCTGTTTCTACATATAATCAACAAAAAAAGCATTAGTATGTACATATATAGAGAAGTAGAGGTTGGAGTTAAAAGGGAAAAAAGGGAGCACTTAACAAATGATACTGTTTGGGAAAAATAGGGAGTATTTTTAAAGTCACTTAAAAAAAAAAACAAATAAACACCACGCACAAATCCATATATAACTTTGCAGGCACAAGATTGTGAGGAATCCCCATCAATAATCATCAACCAAATGGTTAAGTAAAATCAGAAAGAAAAGCAATAAGTAAGAAACCTATGGAAGAGGTCGGTCCTTTGGCATACTATTCCAAATGGGTCAAAGCATGGACAAAGGACACTTCACGCAAAGCGATTCAAAAGCATTTTGAGGAAACTGGTGAGGATGAGAACACCCAACTAATCAAGATGTTTATGCATCAAACAGACAGAGAATATCGTATAATGATGGGCACCGATATCCGAATCCAACGTGATCCACTTGCAATGAGAATGCGCGAGGATCAGATGAAGGAAAGTATGTTATCAAGTGTGTGAGTGAAACTTATATTTTAAAGAGAGATAATTTATTTTTAAGTGGAAGGTGTAAGCAGTTTGAGTTCTAAAATCGGTAATATTTTGGCAAGATGAAACTAAATGTTGAATTAAGAAGTGAGAGTATTTAGTAATTTTTTTTTCTTTTTTCTTCCTTTATTATATTTCCTTCTCTGATTTTCTTGCTCACTGATTTGCTGGAATTTTTTCTCAGTTTGGGGTGGTGATCCTGTTTACCCAACTATAAACTATATTCAAGACCCAGATGAGGTGATTGATTACAGGGGTCCCGATTTTCATGAACTAACTCCAAACATGATTGATTATCTAAAGGAGGTTTGGAAGATCTTGCATCTATTCATTCAACTCCAACGCCATACCTAACGGTGTTTCTCGAACACAAAGACATGGTAGTATGCTACTCATGGAACCTATGGAACACCTAATCAGACACTTACAGGCCACATACCCTACATAAAAGCACCCATAAAATGAACTCCCTTCTACCCTCTCCCACCATCTGTATGCACGCATGAAAAGGTCCAAAAATAACCACACACATATACTGTTAATTTAACCAATTCAATAGCAAAATACAAAGCAATTATCCTCTAAAGTCAAACAAAAAACTCCAACCAGACGAAATAGCCAGCCAAATAAATAAAAAACCTAAAACTCCAACCATTACAATAGAACATGAAGAAGAACCCTGTAATGCCCCAAAACAGTAATAATATTCAGAACGGTTTCACTGCTCGACTATAAGTGAAATCCGTAATTTTCAGAAATTATCGAGTTATATTATTTATGCTAAATGCTCAAACATGATAAATTATTCCTTGAATAATTCTATCTCAAGTATAAGTTAAGATTAATCCATTAATTTGGGTTGGTAAATAATAGCAAGTCAATTCGAGAATTTATCGACTCTGAACCCTAGTTTGGTTCCGAGTAAACTTTCGGGTAAATCCCGAGCATAGCCAAGTATTGGTATTTTTATACTTAGAATATTATTCTAAGTGTATAATAACATCAAAGTATAAGTATTGATCATTTTAACCGAGCCCTAGTCCTTACCCGAGCCGCTCGTGCCGAGTCCCGCACCCGCGCCTCGAGCCGCGCCCGGGAAAATGCCACCAAGCCCAAGGCTTGTCCTAAGCCTTGGCATTAGTTCCCTAAAATTTTCTAAGTGTTGGAAGCCTTTCCCAACCCTTGCAACTCAGCCCAAAGTCATTTTCCCCGAGCAGCACCATTTCCCGCGCAGCCCAGCCGCGCCCTCGCGCCCAGCCCGCGTCCCCGCGCCCAGGACTCAGCGCCCAACGCGACCAGTCCAGCTTCCAAGGCACAAAACTCCATTTTTCGGCCCACTTTCCTCATGACCCATTTCAAGCGTGTAATAAGGGCTTAATAAGGGTCTAAATGTGCTTAATTGGCCCTTAGCATTGTTAAGGAAAGTCAACTAGAGTTTAGCATGAAGTGAAGCATGTGCACAACATTGTTTATCCAAGAATTTTTGTCCTTGTCCCCCACTTTTGTACCAAGGCTGACCAGACCACTTAAATAAACGTTTGAGCTCTGTAAAACCACCAGGAATCTCCACCCAAACCGTGATTTAAGTCAGCCATTGTTCCCCATGACTAGCCTCTACTCATGTGCATGAAAAGGGAAAGATTCCCACCCATTTTGGTCCCCTTTGACCTCACATAGCAAGTTCCGCCCCATCTCCTATATAAACCTCTTCTATAAGATGCAAGGAAGTTCTTAGACCCCCAATACCTCGAGCAAATACTTAGAGAAAAATCAGAAAAGTGAGAAGAACCCAGCTGGTGCCTACCTCGCGCGCGCAGCCCTGGGGAAGAAGGAGGACCGCACCTCACCCTTGTCCAAGCACATTCCCTCGAGGCTTAGCACCATATAAGTGTACCTTATATTTTTCTAAGTCCCTTGGAGGTGTTTGACACGAGCAAAACACAACCTATGTCCAAGCCAACTCCCAAGGCCGCCCCTAAGCACACTTTGAGCCCTAGCATTAGTTCTTCATTTCTAACCGAGGTAAGCTCGGGATTTTTGAGTTCATAAATTATTTTATGACATTTTAAGATTTTTCATGAAGAAAAACCGAGCCATGCATGTCATTATATGTGATTTACGAATTTTTGAAATAAATGACCTTAAAAATGAAAATTGAGTAGCAAGCATGCCTAAGTTGAAAATGTTTGTTAAATCACCTTTAAATATCATGCCATTGATGGTGTAAAAATTTGAATATAATTGGAGTTCATTACCTTAGTCAAAATGCTTATGATTTTATGCCCCTCGCGCCCAGGGCCCAGTGCCGCGCCCAGCAGGCCCAGCGACAGCCCTGCCAGCCCAACTTCATAAGCCCAAAACACCATTTTTCGGCCCACTTTCCTCATGGCCCAACTCAGGCGTGTAATTAGGACTTAATGTGGGACAAATTAAGCTTAAGTTACCCTAAGCAATGTTTAAGGAGAATCAATTAGTGCCTAAGCCAATGGAGCATGTGCCACCATTATTTTAATCAAGGAAGTTTGTCCTTGTCCCCCACCATTTTGGATGCCCGACCAGACCTGTTTTTCCTCAGTATAATACTCTTTAAATACCACCAAATGCTCTCCAAAAACTGTGCTAAAAGATGCCCCAACATCCTCAAGTCCCCATGCATAAGAGTGGGTGCCTAAGTCATGAGTTTTGGTCCCCTTTGACCTCACATAGCAAATTCCGCCCCATCTCCTATATAAACCTCATCTATATGATTCAATGAAGTTCTTAGACCCCCAATACCTCGAGCAATTACTTAGAGGCTCAGTCGACCCTCGGCCGTGCCCAGCACGCACCCGAGGGGCACCAGTCGTGCCCGGGCCGTGCCAGCAGCCCCTGGCCGTGCCCACCAGCGCCAGTCCGCGCCTAGCCAAGTCCAGCGGCACCAGGGACCGAGCCCGGTCGCACCAGCCGTGCCCGGGCACCAGCTGGCCCGGCACGGGACCGAGCCCGGTCTAGCCGAACCCAGCCCGACCGCCCGGCCCAGTCGAGTCGGCGGTCCGGCCAGCCAGCGAACCGGCCGGTTCGACCGGCGGTTCGAGTCAGTTTTGATTCGTGATTTCTGATCCGAGTCCAGTTCCGGAAATTTCAGTATTTTTTCGAGCCAGTCCAGTCTAGTTTAATCGCGTAGATAAGTCCAAGCATTTTAGCATATAATTAAATATTCTGAGCATTATACTTAGCATTATTTTGCTTAAATATTTATGTAGCCTAAGGAGAGTCGAGCCTCCGACCGCTACTCCAGCATCTGCACTTGCATATCAGATTCTAAGTTTTTCAGGTGGG
This sequence comes from Striga asiatica, assembly GCA_008636005.1. Classification (NCBI taxonomy): domain Eukaryota; kingdom Viridiplantae; phylum Streptophyta; class Magnoliopsida; order Lamiales; family Orobanchaceae; genus Striga; species Striga asiatica. The sequence continues at coordinate 381,729 of BKCP01005295.1, read as the reverse complement.
GGTCATGTACTGGATGTCACATCATAAATAATATCTGTACCATAGCAGAGGTATGTTTGAGACAGTTTAGTTCCGGGTTGGGTGGCCGAGGCCTTTATACCCACCTGATAACCGTTGGGAGGGGCGAGGCCCTTTCTACCCCATCGGCGTGTGCACACGAGCGGCTACGGCCGAGGGTCTTTTGACCACAGATCAGAACAGACATAAGAGATCAGTTTACAGTTTCAGCTCTTATATATTTATGTTTCATGATACGTTATCATAGATGATGTTTTGTTCAGTACTGGTCTTTGCGGAGCATAGGGTTTGCTCACGCCCCCATTATGTTTTTCAGGAGGCGGAGTCGAGCGTGCCGGATGAGCACAGATGTGGCGCAGCGTGGTCATGAGAGTCGGACATATTTTACCAGCATTTTTATGTCCTAGATTTATGATCATGTGTATTTTATTCAGTTTATGTACGCATGTTATGTATTCGTATTTCGGATGCTTCCGCCAGCGAGTTTTCTAGACAGTGCGAGACAGTACAGACTATGCATGTATAATTCCATAATCCGTGAGCGGATAGTCTGGTTGCATGTTTTTATTATGTCTGCGGGCAAGCCCGAGTTCAGTTTAAGTTTTTATCTGCCACATCCCGCAATAAGTCAGTATTTTCGAAAACCCAGCTCGCACGTTCTTTCGAAAATAAAAACAAAAATTTTACTCTGATTTTTTTAAAAAAAAAAAGAACTAGTAGTAAGGCGGGGTGTGACAAACCCCAACCAGATATTTGCCCTGGTTCAAAAATAACACAAATAGCCACCTTGCAACCTCAAACCTCAAATTTGATTGTACATCTTATATGAATATCATACAATAACTAAGGGATGAACAATAACTATCAGATCAATGCTAATAACTAGGAATTTTCACAGATAAAAAATTCAACATATACGTATAATTGAACTCAAGGTTTGCTACAGGAGATAAAAAATTGCTAAAATGTCAAAGTATACTACACGAATTGAAAAATTACCTTGTTCCTTTTCTTCCACCAGTGACGGCGACCAACCTACGGCAGATAACTGGCAATGCCGACGGCGAGTGTTATGTCTTTCTATTTTTCCTTTCTTTTTTTTTTTTCCTTTTTTCCCTTCTTGCTTCATCCTTCTTCACCGGTGAAGGCGCGGGTTGTGGAAGTTGTATGTCCTGATTAAACTTCCGTCGCCGGCGAATACTCTGTGTTGTGACCTGATCAGTGCGAATTCTCGTTTGTAAGTGCGGCTGTTTTTGTTGGGAACGAATTCTTGTGTTTATGTGTTTTACTTGTGTGTTAGATATACTTAGAATAATTAGGAGACTTAGAATTTTAATCCAATTCGGATTTCCAATTAAGTGTTAGAGATTTTCAAGAAAATCAATTAAGAGTTAGCGACTGAATCGAGCTTAAATTTTTCGAGCCCGGTTCGACTAATTTTTGAACATGATCGTGTTCGTTCATTTAATATTCAAATAAAAATTTTCATTCATGTTCGTTCATTTCTCAGTTCGACAAGTTTGTATTCGTCCGTTTGTATAGTCGAACTTATTTTCGAATTGTTGAAATTGTTCTACAAGTTCGTGTTCGTATTATTGGACTTATTCATGCTTGTATTATTCGACATGTTCGTGTTCGTGTCTGCTGGTTTTTTTAAGTACCATATATATTAAACACATTTCCATACCTATATATATAAGTTATATTATTTATATAAATTATGTATATAATCATATATATAATATATATAAGGGTCATTGGAGAGAAATTGAACTGTTAACACAAACGATTACTAAACGAACTTTGTTCGCGAATAGTTCGGTTCGATAACATTCCTACAAGCTGGGTCATTGGAGAGAAATTGAACCTCATTGTGAGGTATCAAAATCGAATTGATGATTATTTGGTTATCCAAAGTAATCGGTACGTCTCGATTAATTTTTCGGCTGTTCGGTTAGGTTTTCGATTTTTGAAAAAAAAAATCTTATTTGTTCAAAGTGTTTCTATAACTTTATATATCATTTTAATTATAGGATTGAATAAGACTACGATCAACATATATAATAAAAATATATTTTTTACTTAGTTGAAGGACAAGTATTAATAAGCATGAAAATTTAATTGAAGTTTAATTATTATTCTATATATGATTAAAGCTGATATATGTAAGATCTATGAACAAGACACATCTAATATTATAATTAGTTTCTTAATTCTGATTGGTTCGGATTAGATTGCACTTAAGATAATATGACGCGATTGGATTTGATAAAGTTATATATATATATATATATATATATATATATATATATTTGTGTGTGTGTGTGTGTGTGAGGTACACTTGATTATATATTTGCTATCTAAAAATAAAAATTAAAAAAATAGGGAGAGATAAGTTATTTATTTACGTTTCAATATTTTTTAAAGAATTAAGTTATTATTTATATTTTTCACTTTTCAAATACTTTTACCACCGCTTGCTCACTGACAACACAACTTCTCCAATAATCAAGTAAGGGCTCGTTTGTTAGCATAAACAAAAAAGTATAATAGGGGTATTAAAATTAAAATGTAGAGATCGAATACAATATATGATAATAATAACCATTTAAGCGTTCGTTTGTTAACCTAGACAAGATATGACAATTTTTATTTCGAGTTTCAAGATTAAATTGTGGAGATCGAATATGTTGTGCATTTGATGTCTATGACTGTTCCGAGACAAGAGTTCATTTTTTCAAGGTTTAGAAAATCAATATATTTTAAAATTATCATCATTATTAATAATATTGAAGGAACTCCCTCCTCTTGACCGACTCTCACTTTCCCTGATTGTTTAAACCCTAACTAAAGAAGTGTGCCCCCCTTTCGTCAGGTAACGGTGTTGTAAAGAATCGGTTTCCAACGAACTAATTAAAAACCAGTCAACGATCGGTCGAATCGATCGAAATCAGTCAAAATCAACTAATCAAATCGGTTTCAACCAGTCCAATGTTTTTAAAAATTAATTTAATATATTTAAAATATTTTTTATATAAATAAATAATACATATGTAACTATAATTAATGTGTAACATTTGAATGATTTAAATTAACATAATATTTAATTAACAAATTTTTGTATATAATAAGTTTTATTATAAACAATATTATGCAATATACCTTATAATAACATAAAATTACTAAAGTGCCATTAAGAATAATTAAAAAAAAAAAAGAGCAATTTCACTTTGACCCAAAACCACATATATCCATCTCCTTCCCAACATCTCGACAGTACCCCCAAATCGCAGAACAATGCCAACTTGCAGCTCACTAAACTGACCTAGCCAAAATTCAGCTCAATAAGCCACAACTGCCCAAAAATCTCGACACAAATAATCTCAATTTCGATCCAATTCCCCAATTTCAACCCAAAACTACATCAATTTCTTGAGGGAATAGGAATAGAATCCTCCGCCAATATTGATGACGTCTGCCACCTGGTGCTCGAAGTCGTCGGCGAGGACGAGGACGGAGGCGGCGGTCGTGCGTTATACAAAGGTCTACGAGGTAGCGGAGGGTGAGGTTTGGGATTGGAGCGAGTGGACGACCGAGTCTGCATCTTGGAGGAGCAGGTGTTGTGGCCGAGGGACAGACTCGTCGGTCACGCCGGTGCAGAGGCTCGGCACGCCTATGGTGATCGGGCACCATAGGTTTGGGTTCATTTTGTGCTCATAAAAATCATCCTTATTTTTCTGTTTTTTGTTAAAAAATTTAGCTTAACTAAGGGTATTAGGGTTAACTTTGGCCAATCTTATTCAATAAAACATTGGCGGCGAAAATTTTTGATTTGGCGCTCACTGCCTCGTTTCATTTTGGTACTCTTATCTATTTAAGGTAGATAAGACTGAATTAAATGTGATCGTATCTTCTTGCTAATATCTCTCCTCTCCCTCTCACTCTTATAAGTTCAATATTATGCAAACAATTAACAAAGTTATAACCCGCCTTCTCTTTTGCATCAGTGTGTTCTTGAGGAACTCGAGGTCTGCAGACTCTAGATTTATCTTGCTTCTTTATGTTTTACAGATTTTTTTTACCCAATAGTAGATTGTTTGGTTGTGCCTTACATTAATTTTGAATAAGTATATACTTGGCTGCTGTTATTCAAGTTTTTCATTCTTTTGGATGGATTTGTTTTTGCCTCAAACTTTGATGGTTTTTTTTTTTTTTTTTTTATTTTTGCCTCGTACAGATTGTTTCAGATGGCTCCGGGATTAGTTCGGAATCCAAAAGCAAGAATCATACCAAATAATTCTCGGTAAAGTCTCAAAGAAAACCTGACAAAGACAAAGACAGGAGGTTTAACAAAGAGTAACACCCGACAATCTGAGAAAACCGATATGATCCGACAAAGTAAACAAGGGTTTGCCAATAACTGATGGTTCGTCTATACGAAGCGAAAATGCGAATCCGAAATTCGAGGGAAACATGGCAACTATTCAGCCTCAGCCTCAGCCTCCTCAAACTCAGCAAAAGGAGAGTACTCTTATGCAAGAAGTTCAGACTCCACAAACTCGGCAAAATGATTTGCAAAATCAAAGTCAGCCACATGGAAGCACTCCTGATCCTTCATCACATCAGGGAAATCAACATCCTCAATCACCTCAGGCCGATATCATTGGTATGTATCTAATACTCCGAAAACATTGTGATTTTACAGTTCCAAAAACATGCTAAACATGCTGTAGAAACATATATTATTGGTATGGATTTTGATTTCTTGATTCTTTAGTTTTTTCTTCGAACCAGTACCCATTATTGTATTCTTGGCTCCCTCAGTAGTAACATGTTGGATTAGCAGTGCAGAGCTTGGGCCCTTTTATTTTTATCAGCTGGGTATTTCTTCTTATTGGTGGAGTTATGTTTAGCTATGTTCTCTCAGCCTTTGTTATCCCTGTTGGTGTGTTAGTTGCCTTTAGCATCGTGCTGTTGTGTCTATCATCTTGTGTTTTTAGCTTTGGTTTTTCTTTTTTAGGTGTTATGACAAAGTTAAACTTTGGACTATTTTTCCTAGTACTTTTTTTTGTCTTTGTTGTGGGTTTGTGAAGCAAGGTTTGTTTGTTTATTATTTTTTTTCTTAATCTTCTGCGGACTTTGTTTGTATTCTGAGCTGTTGTGTCATCTTGTTTTTTTAGCTTTGATTTTTCTTTTTAAGGTGTTATGACAAAGATAAACTTTGGACTATTTTTTCTGGTACTTTTTTTTGTCTCTGCTGTGGGTTTGTGAAGCAAGGTTTGTTTGTTTATTATTACTTTTTTTAATCTTCTGCGGACATTGTTTGTATTCTGAGCTTTGTTATATATATTTATCGTTGTTGTTAAAAAAAAGTATTCTTTTTCTGTTTTTTTCGGTTATTATCGGTATAAACCGAAACCGAAACGTTTTATCGTACATGATATATGGGAAGCAAATTCATGTTTAGGACCTTAGGTGCATCTCCTCATGGGAATTTATCGTTTTAGTTGTGATAAAGTAAATTTCTTTCTTACATTTGTTGCTGGGGTGACTTTTGTATGTGAAACAGGGACACGGTTTTTTGTACATTTCTGGGAATCATCATCAATATAGGACTACTGATTTTCTATTTTTCTTTTTCCTTATGTTTTCAATTATTTTCCATCATTAACAACTCTACATCAACTACTATTTTGCAAATATTAAATTGAAACTATGACCTTTTGCTATCCATTGGTGCTGACTGCTGCAAAAATTTAATCAATTGAGCTACCAAATTCGTCTGTCTATTTCCTGCCTTGAATATTTCTATTATTTCTTTCATCAAATAAATATATATAAGCTATATGAAGCCTAATTGCTATTTAATTATAAAGGGAAGTGTAGATGGTTATAGTATTGAATTGATCAAACCACTTGTTGATATCCGACTTGATTGCAAAATTGAAGATGGAGATTAATCACACTATTGAAGAAATAATCTCTTGAGAAGGTGAACTTACTGTAAGTCGGTATTAATTAAAACTAATTACCGACTTCTACATAGTTACCGACTCCGGAAGGTCTTCGAAAGAACCGATATCTGAAGCCAACACAAATAAACCGACTTCAGTTCAACCGACTATCACAAAGTCTGAATATTCCAACAGAAAGTAATCATTGAAAACATCTGATTGGACCAACAAAATGAAAAGGCAATCATTGATGTTTCCCACCGCTTCAAGTGAAGCAGCTCAACATTAAATGCATCTTTATCCATTTTAAGGAAGAAGACAAAAGCCACCGTACTATAAATAGCCGAATTTATGATAGTACGGAGAGAATTTTTTCGAACACATGAGACACGAATTCAAGATGATCTCGGTTTTCAGCAAATAACCGACTTCTGTACTCTTGTGAATATAACGAATAAAATCCAATAAAACGTTTATCTTCGTCTTTTTAACTACTGTTTTTAATTTAGAGTTGTTAATTCAAGACAACAACAGTTTGGCGCTAGAAGGAGGGCGGCCGTCATCCTTTCGATTGTTTGTCTTGTATACAATATAATACAAGGATGTCGAATTCTGGGCGAAACGAACGTAATCCAGATGCTGGAGTTAATCGTCACCCAACTCACACAACTGGAAACTCAACCGTGCCATCTACATCAATTGATTATTCAGCCTTGTTTCAAGATCCAGAGTTCTTGAAAAATTTAACTGATTTTATGGCACGAACAAGAATAGAACCAACTGCAGCGGTTAATCTTCAAACTCGTCCTGCACCAGTTTCGCAAAGGAATGAAATTCCTGCTACATCACATGCAACTTCCCATCCACACACACATACATCACAACATGATATTGCAACTCAAAATCGTGGAGTAGTTCCTGTACGAACACATATTCCTGAAGCAGTTCGATCAGAAGCAACTGCAGAAAGCCATTCTAGGCATCGACCACGACAGCCTACTCCGTCGTTGCCCGAAATCTTACGACATGATCAACCCTCTGATCTACGACATACTCTTGAGCAGAAGCATACTCGTCGTGGGCAAAATGAGTTACGTCGTTTAATCGAAAGGAATCGTTTAAGACGCGAATCAGAGGAGTTAGAAATGTTGAGAAAAAGAATTGCTGAATTAGAAACTCGCCGAGACGAACAAGGAGAATCACCACAACGAATCCCAATGACAGAAGATACGAATCAAGAAGTTGGAACTCCTTTGGCCCCTCATTTGACTAGGGAGCCTATTCCAACTAAAGTGAAAGTTCCACAAATCGGCTTATATGATGGAACTTCCGATCCTGATGCTCATCTTGGTCAGTACACGTCTTGGATGGATCTTCATGGAGCAAATGAAGCACTCAGATGTTGAATTTTTTCCTTAACTTTGGGACCTCGAGCTCAAAAATGGTATCATTCTCTATCTCGGTATTCAATTTTCACATGGCAGCAATTGAGAACGGCTTTTCGCTCTCATTTTATCGGGGCCCGCGTTTCTTTAATCCCTACAGAATCAATCGCGAATATTGTGCAAAGAGATGATGAAAGTGTAAAAGATTATATTACTCGGTTCAATGAACGCATACAAAATATGGAGCAATGCCATCCTGAAACGCTATTGGTCACAGCCATAGCCGGATTGAAGCCGAATTCGTTGTTCCGATGGAGTATATGTCAGAATAAACCGACCTCGTTTCAAGATTTCCTAGCTCGGGCTCAACAGCATATTTTAGCCGAAGAATCAATGTCGGTTCCTAATATCGACTTTTCCTCGCTGAAGTCGGAGGTCGGGCAAGAGTCAAAAAAGAAGAAAAATAAATTCTTCAAACAAAATAAGTCTCGATTTGGGAATCCCAAAATACCAGAGGTACAAGATGCAAGAACTAAATATCTTAATGAAATCAAATCTAGCTACCAGACGGTGTTTTCGGCAGGAGCAGCAACCATATTTGAAGAATTGAAAGGGAAAGGAATTCTTCCTGACCCTCGACCTGTTAGAACTCCTGAAGAAAGACTTGACAAAACGAAATATTGTTCATATCATAAGTCGGCGGGTCATAATACTGATGAATGTCTTGGTTTACTTTCTGCCTTATTGCGACTTATTGGACATCCTCAAGTCCAAAGATTTGCTAAAAATGCTGATTATAAACGAAAGGGAAGAATGCCAGATTTACCAGATGATGATGACGATGAGGAACATCCAATTAATCCAAAACGGGTGAGGTCAAGTGATAAAGAAATATACATGATGAATCAAAAAGAAAGAGATTCGATGATAACTACTGAAACGATGCGTCGAGGAGGATACTATAATCCTGACAATTCACACCATGTACCTCGGGTCAATAACAGTAGCAGTACAACGTTTGAATCACGGCGGCAAATGAAGGCGTATGCTCGAAAGGCTTTTAACTCGGGTAGAACTGTTTTGACTACCGACCTCCGAGATAAAATTAATGCTTGAAATAATTGTCCGATAACATTCAATGTGGATGATGCTAGCTACTTCGCTCACCCTCATGCTGATCCTCTAATAATTACGGCACCCATTTGTGGAATACCGATACATCGTATGTTAGTGGACACCGGAGCATATTCAAGTATCATGATGTTACGCACGTTCGAACAAATGGGAATTGATCCAGCCGAGTTGAGACCCTGTAAGGATCAAGTACAAGGCTTTAATGGAACAGTTACGTCGACCCTTGGTGAAATTACTATGCCAATTCGGTTTGGAATCCCTGGACAAGCTTCCAAAGTTATTATGGAAACATTTAAGGTGATGGATCTTAAAAATCAATATAATGCCATCATTGGAAGGACAGCTCTGTATAAGCTTCGTGCTGCTGTCTCGATTTTTCATTATGCTTTAAAATTTCCTACCAACAATGGAGAAGGAACTCATTATGGGGATCAATATGAAGCTCGTGGAATGGTATGGGTTAAACCTTGGCACGAACCATGCACACCTATACACATGATGGAGGATATTGAGGAAAGCCAAGAAGATTCAACACTCATCAACTCGGAATCATACAATACCGAGATGGAACTTGACCCAGCGAAATCAAATAATGATCTGGTTTGTAATTGTGAACGACGTCCTGGAAAAGAACCAATTAAAGAAGAAGATGAACTTGATCCTCGAATTCAATTCAAGGAGAAAAGCAAACTCGAACGAGCTGAACCATCAGAAGAAGTTGAAGTAATATTCATCGACGATCCTGTCTGTCACAAGTCGGTGCAAATTGGGGCCAATCTTCAAGAACCAATGCGAACTCGGCTCATCCAATTCCTCAAAGCCAATTCCGATGTATTTGCTTGGAAACATGAAGATATGAAAGGAATTTGATCCAAAGGTCGCTTCTTATCGACTCAATTTGGATCCAACAATTAAACCAGTGGTCCAAAAACGGCGCAAACTCGGTCCTGATCGACAGAAGGCTCTCGAAGAAGAAGTTCAAAAATTGGTCGATAACAAGTTCATTCAAGAGACGAAATATCCAACTTGGGTGTCAAAACCTGTTCTGGTGAAAAAGAGTTCCGGTGCATGGCGACTCTGCATTGATTTTACCGACTTAAATAAAGCTTGTCCTAAGGACAGTTACCCTTTACCGCATATCGACTACATGGTGGATGCCACAGCCGGACATGAATTAATGAGCTTTATGGATGCCTATTCGGGATATAATCAAATTCCCATGGATCCTGAAGAAGCAGAGCATACTTCTTTCTATTCGGCCAGAGGATTATATTGTTACACCATGATGCCATTCGGTCTTAAAAATGCTGGGGCCACATATCAAAGGCTGGTTAACAAAATGTTTGCCAAACTCATCGGGCATACTATAGAAGTTTATGTGGATGACATGTTAGTCAAGTCGGTTCACGCGGTCGATCACGTTGATCACTTACAGGAAATGTTCAGCATCCTGAGAGAATATTCTATGGTGCTCAATCCAAAGAAATGTACTTTTGGAGTTGGTTCTGGTAAATTCTTGGGATATATTGTTACTCAACGTGGCATTGAAGCCAATCCCCTGAAGATAAGAGCCATTATGAATCTAACACCTCCCACGTCGGTAAAAGGAGTTCAAGCTCTAACCGGCCGACTTGCTGCTTTGAATCGGTTCATATCAAAGTCAACTGATCAATGTAAACCCTTCTTTGAATCCATAAAGAGAGGGAAGCACTTTGAGTGGACCAAAGAATGTCAACAAGCTCTGGACAAAATGAAGGAAACACTTCTTCAAATCCCGACTTTACAGAAGCCAATACCTGAAGAAATGTTGTATTTATATTTGGGAGTAAGTGATGCCGCAATCAGTGCTGTTCTTATTCGCGAAGAAGGACGTCAACAATATCCAATTTACTACATCAGTAAGGCCTTACATGAAGCCGAATTGCGATATCCAGCGATGGAGAAGTTAGCATATGCCCTTGTTATTGCTGCTCGAAAGTTACGTCCTTATTTCCAAGAACATTCAATAACGGTACTTACATCTTATTCCTTAAAGTCGATCTTACACCGACCTGACACATCGGGAAGACTAGTCAAATGGGCCATAGAACTCGGTCAATATGATATTCATTATAAACCGAGAACTGCAATAAAAGCTCAAGCTTTATCCGATTTCATTGCCGAGTTTACTCCTGCAATCGAGACAATCAATGAAGTTCAATCATGGACGTTGTATGATGATGGCTCCTTAACTCAACATCGAGCTGGAGGAGGAATCATATTGATAGACCCTCAGAACAAGATGTTTTGTCATTCTGTCAAGTTTCTCTTTCCAGCAACAAATAACGAAGCGGAATACGAGGCCCTATTGTCTGGGTTAAATCTCGCAGACTCTATGAATGTAAAGAAGTTAAAGGTATTCTCCGACTCACAATTGCTAGTAAATCAAGTCCATGGAGATTTTGAAGTTAAAGAACCTCGGTTACTTCCATATTTGACGCTCGTAAAACAGAAGATGTCTCGATTTGATATTCAGTTGGAACACATTCCTCGTTCACAAAATGTTCCAGCTGATGCTCTATCTAAACTCGCATCAAGTACAGGATTAGATGATGTCGAGTATGTCCAAGTCGGTCACCAAGAAATGCCTTCTATTTCTCTTCCCGAAGCCTTAAATACCGAGTTACAGAAATCCTCGACTTGGATGACACCGATTATAACATACTTGGAAACAGGAGCATTACCTCAAAATCCAAAAGAAGCCCGAACTCTTCGAATTCGAGCTGCTCGGTTTACACTAGACAACGGAATTCTTTACAAACGAGGATACTCTCTTCCCTTGCTAAAATGCCTAGCTGAACCAGAATCACGATATGTCCTTGAAGAAGTTCATGAGGGAATTTGTGGAAATCATCATGGAGCACGAACATTAGCGTACAAAATACTTCGACAAGGATACTATTGGCCGACTTTGAAAGCAGATGCGATAAATTGGGTACATAAATGTGCGAAATGCCAAACATTCGCCCCAAATGTCAATCAATGCCCAGAATCACTCAAATCTATTTACAGTCCGTGGCCATTTGCTAGATGGGGAATTGATATAATTGGTCCACTTCCAACCGCTAAAGGTGGTGTTCGATTTGCTATTGTAGCAGTTGATTATTTCACTAAGTGGGCTGAAGCTGAACCGTTAGCTACCATAACCGAACAGAAAGTGGTTGACTTTGTTTGGAAATCGATCATATGCCGGTTTGGTATACCGAGTTCAATAATAACTGATAACGGTCGACAGTTCGAAGGAAAACAACTTGAAGCTCTTTGTAAAGAATATCAAATTAAGCATTTCTTCTCCTCGCCATATCATCCTCAATCCAATGGGCAAGTCGAAGCAATCAATAAGATTATCAAAAATGGTTTAAAAGTCCGTCTTGATGCAGCAAAAGGATCATGGCCTGAAGAACTACCACATGTATTGTGGGCTTATAGAACGACAGTTAGTCATGCAACAGGAGAAACACCATTCTCTTTAACTTATGGATCAGAAGCAGTTATCCCTGTTGAACTCGGATCTCCTACTTATCGGGTGACGCATTTTCAAGATGAAATCAACTCGGAAAACCTCAAAGTCAGCCTGGATCTTCTAGACGAAACTCGTCTTATGGCAGAACTCAAGAATGCTGCATATAAACAAAGAAGTGAAAGATATATCAACTCAAAGATGAAACCTCGATCATTTCAAGTCGGTGACCTGGTACTTAAAAGAATTACTGGACCGGAACCGGAGCCTTTAAAACCGAAGTGGGAATGACCATTTAAAATCAGTCAAGTACTCCCAAAAGGTACTTACCGACTTGAAAAGCCAGATGGACTTGTTCTTCCATATCCATGGAATGCTGTTTATTTGAAGAAATATTTCCAATGAATGTTTTCGATGTAACAATGACTCTGTACACATTTTGATGAATATAATGAAATTGTGTGCTAGAGAGTCTCTTAAAAAGAGCCAAGATACTTTAACTTGGCATACAATTAGTCTTTATTTAGCCAAGGTTAAAACTTGGACAAGACTAATGCTTTTTCTTCAAAAGAACCGAGATACTTAAACTCGGTATACAGTTAGTCTTTATATAGCCAAACCTGTAACTTGGACAAGACCAATGCTTAAAATTTCTGAAAGATATTTCGAATTTAAAACCGAGCCTTATTAACTCGGTAAGCTATATCTTTGTCGACCAAACTGATAATCTTCAAATACCAAAGTTCAGTGACTTGGGAAGGTTATGGAAAAATTAAAATCAGATTGGATTGTCTTTGAATTCAAATCCTGAAGATTGGTTTGAAAAAGATAATATCCAGATTCCCATCCGAAAAGATGGTGTCCACTTAAAAATAAAGTTTGGCCGACTTCTTAACACTTGAAATATTCAGTAAAAGTACAGTGACATGCTGAATATAAATTATGAATGAAAAAAGAGTAGAATAAGACCGAAACTTTCATTCATATTAATAGAATTATCCATTACAATAAAAATCATGTGTCTTAACATGCCGAGGACACAACCAAAATAAAAAAAAAAAAACAAACAACATAAAAACAAAATTAAGTTGACTTCGCCGGATCCTCAGTCTTCTCGGCAACATCAACTTCATCCTTCTCCTTTGCTGCATCTTCTACATCATTCTTGACGATTTGCTCGTACATGATACGGCTAATAATGTCAAAGACATGGTCTTCCTCCGCCTTGGCAGTTTTTTCAATCTCTGTACGAGTCACCGGAACATACTTGTTCAAAGCAACATTGTCTTCATCTCCGGGTAACTCGGTAACAATTGGTTCATCTGCCTTCTGAGACAACTCGACAACCTTTCTTTCTAAAAAGGCCAACACCGCCTTCCTAAGTTGTTCAGGAGTCATCTTCTCGAACTCCTCTTCTAGACTAACTTCAGCCAGAGTCTTCACGAATATATTGGCCAACTCAGTTTTCTTTTCTTTTTCACCCTCAAGCAACATGTTCACAAAGGATCGACGCACACGAGCTTCTCTCTTTCGGTCCGAGTCAGAAGCCTCGGAACTTCTTGCCTCAGCCCCGATAGAAGCCAGAAGTTCCTCACAAAAGTTTTTCTCGTCCTCATCAGCTTCGATGTGAGCGGTAGCAATTGAAGGGTTGAAGTTGTGACTCTTAATTTTGTGCAGCAAAAATTTTCGAACTTCCTCGATATCGTACAATCCTTCGTCGAATCGTTCAACTACCCAACGCAGATTAAGGCAGGTGTTCATCTCAAATTCTCGGTCCTCGTCCTCAGAATCGGAATCGGCTTTAGCTTTAAGTCGGTTAGCTTCCGCCTCGAGAATCCTCCCAGCTCGGAGACCGTCATTATATTTTTCTTCGGCAAGCTTCATCTTCTCTTCCTGAAGTTTGCCGAGTTTGGCCAGATGAGCGTCTCGGTCTTTCTTCAACAATTCTTCGACCTCAGACCGACTTTTTCGGGTGACCTCATGAGCTTCTTGTTCTTTACGGAGGAGAGATTCACACCGAGAAAGCTGCTCTTCAAGCATTTTCACACGTTGCTCAGAAGTGATGACTTGACTCGTTAACTTCAGCACATCGGAATCAAGACTTGCTTTATCAACCTTTAGAGCTTCAATTTCACCCTGAGCGATTGCAAGCTGCTCGGATTGCTCAGTGATTTGGACTTGCAGCTCCTTTTCTTTCACTGCTGCTTCCTCTCTTAGAGATGCAAGAGCTCCATCTCTAAGTTCAAGGGTATGCTTCTTCTCGTCAACTTGGGCCGCGTTAAGTCGGAAATCATCCTCGGCCATAATCAAACTGACGAGAGCGCGACGAAGACAAGCTTTCGCATATTTAAACTTATATGTGCTTGGAAGCGACGACACGCCAATCTTGGACCTCGGATCCCATACCATCATTGGGACCCGAGCAGCATCAACAACGTGCCCAGGGAGTTCTACCGTACTTGAGATCTCGGGAATCTCAACTGACTCAAAAGTCGAGAACCACTTCTCGACCAATTCCCGAGGCTGCCTGAAATTCAAGAACCTTTCTTCATCAATTGGCAAGAAGGATCGATCCACAATAGGTTCCTTCTTTTTCTTCCCTCGATCGCCAGCATCATGCTTTTTCTTCATTCGTTCCTCGGCGACAGGAACACTTTCTGCACGTCTTTTTCTTGACCGAGTAGCTGGGACTTCGCGATCAACAGCAGTTTCATGGCCACCATCGGGCTCATCTGAAGCAATTTCAATAACTGCTGGAACTTCCACTGGGACAGCCTCGACCACCGGCTCAATCTCAGGAAAAACAGCGGTAGCGGCGGCAATAGCAGCCATAGGACCCGCAGCCTCGATAGCTAAAGGATTCGGCTGCGATATCTCGATAGCAGCCGCAGACGTTGCGCCATCGCCGACGTCAGTCTTCGGAGGGTTCATAATCGGATTCTCCAAATAAGCCTTTACTAACTTCTTGCGACCCATTCCTGATAAACGCAACTCCTTGCTCTTTCCGACTTTAGTTCGAAGGTCAAGATTTGGACTCTTTTGGCGGAAAGCTCTAGAGTCACGAATGGTCTTGAAACCGAGAACTCCGAGAAGCGGATAGTACACTGCAATTATAAAACCGAGTTATTATGACATCCAAAAGCTACCGACTTCAAATGAGATTGAAAGATTCGATTCGAATTTACCTGGTTGAAAGAACCGTCTAAAATTTCTGGACACAATCCAGCAGCTTTCAGCCTTGAATCCTTTAGAATTAACTTGAAACCGCGCTGTGCTTTCTTGAGTTTGAACAGTTCAGAAATTCTTTCTCTTAAAGTCGCGCTGAGTTCAAGTCTTTTGCTTTTGGCTGCAAACAGTAAAATTGCTGACCTGTTAGTACACAAATAAAAAGCAAGTCAGAACAAACTCGGTCTGATGGAAGAAAAGACAATACTTACAAACTGCAGAATTAATATTAATCGGAATCGACATTCCATCAATCAAAGGTTTATTGAAATTTGGAGTCTGCCAATCCCCGCCAACCCATAGCCATTCCTCTTGGAACCCATGCAGCGAATCCGGGATTTCTGTGATTAAATCACCAATTTTAAATCCACTTTGAGGTCTTCCCGCACAAGCATAACAAATCAAAGGATCTGTTACTTGCCTATCAGCACATCTCCTAAACGAGTAAAGACTCCTTAATTCTTCAACGGTTGGCATGTCCCAACCCTTTTCCTTCAACAGTACCAAAAGACCAATGATTCTTTTCCACGAATTGGGCGCTACTTGGCACAAACCGATCCCCCAATTCCTTAAATAATCTGTGATTAAAGCAGGAAGCGGGAACCTTAAGCCTGACCTCAATGAGTCAGCAAAAACACCAACGCAGCCTGGTGGAGGACACGTTATTCTTTCACCCAGATATGGAGCAAACAGCTTTACCGAAGAAGGAATATAAACTTCCCCTCGAAGCATAACGATGTCGGCATCAGTAAGAATACTCGGTTCTCCTCTGTATTCGTCGATTGGTTCAGGCCACCGTCGAGCTGGACGCCTCCAATAGTCGGGGAGAGACATCGCGTCTTCTTCAACTTGTTTGTCTTCCTCGATGATATCTCTATTCAAATTTAATTGCTTTACCAACAAGGGATCCCATCGATAGTACTCGAGAGGCAATTCCAAATCCTCATCGGTTAAAATCGGAATATCAGAAATTGTCCGACTACTACTATCCCCAGTTTGAGCAGACATTCTTTCTTTCGAAATCGATGAAAATAAAGGAAAACTCAACACAGAACAAAACACAGAAAAATCAGAGGAAAAGCTTACCGAGAACCAAATACAATCAATTGATGAAGGAATGAAGGATCGCGCAAGTAATGTGAATTGAAGACAAAGAAACTCAAAAAGCGATGAACAGAGAGATGAGAGCGAAGAATTAGAAGGTGAACAATAGAGAAACCCTAAATAGTTGCAATCGACACCTATTTAAAGGTTTTGATTTATTACAGTTGGCAAAATCTCGAAACGGCGCGTGTAATGGACGTGTCTTAAAACGGCGTAACGGTACAGTAATAATTAGTACACGTGGACACGTTCAGAAACGCCATGTCGTTGCACGTTTGTATCCGTTGGACCCATTAAATGCGGACACACCTTTTAAGAGCCGCCATGTCAGACCAAATACTGTACAAGAAATGTCAACAAAAGCTAAGTGTATTCATGTCGGTAAACAAAGCAAAGAAATTCAGAATAAAGCAGAACCACAAGCGACATCAGCAGCTATTCAAAAAGTTCTAAATACCTACTAATGTCGGGGGCCTCACTGTTGATATCCGACTTGATTGCAAAATTGAAGATGGAGATTAATCACACTATTGAAGAAATAATCTCTTGAGAAGGTGAACTTACTGTAAGTCGGTATTAATTAAAACTAATTACCGACTTCTACATAGTTACCGACTCCGGAAGGTCTTCGAAAGAACCGATATCTGAAGCCAACACAAATAAACCGACTTCAGTTCAACCGACTATCACAAAGTTTGAATATTCCAACAGAAAGTAATCATTGAAAACATCTGATTGGACCAACAAAATGAAAAGGCAATCATTGATGTTTCCCACCGCTTCAAGTGAAGCAGCTCAACATTAAATGCATCTTTATCCATTTTAAGGAAGAAGACAAAAGCCACCGTACTATAAATAGCCGAATTTATGATAGTACGGAGAGAATTTTTTCGAACACATGAGACACGAATTCAAGATGATCTCGGTTTTCAGCAAATAACCGACTTCTGTACTCTTGTGAATATAACGAATAAAATCCAATAAAACGTTTATCTTCGTCTTTTTAACATCGACTGTTTTTAATTTAGAGTTGTTAATTCAAGACAACAACACCACTCCAGTATTGAATAGGGACACAATTTTTTGTTGCTCGTTTCTTTCTTACATTGTACTAGTTTTTTGTTAAGAATTTACATGGTGGATTTACTTGTTGGTTTAGAAGATATCTCTGTTTTTAATGTGGTTTGTCAATTTGTAGTATGGAAATTTATTGTGTAGCATTCTTTGGTTAAGTTATTTGCTAACTGTTGATAAATGTGTCATTGAATCTACTTTGGAACTCCAGTGACTAGTATAATATAAAAAACATGCATGTTCTATATATATACATGTGCCTTTGCCTTTCACAGTGTTTTGATAAAATACAGTCTTATAAGTGGGAAGCTTTCGACTAATTAAAATAACCATCATACTTATTGAGTGGTGAACATGCAGCTTCCAATACCACCAATACCACCAGTAAGAAAAGGCGTGGACAAACAATGCGCAAAGGTATTATGAAGGAATTTCAGGCTTGTGGTAAAAAAATAAAGATAACTGTGGATCCATCGTTAGGAAGACCTAAAAGGAGAGACGAGTCTTCAACATTTTCTAGTCAAATTGGTGTAGTCACTCGAGATGTCCTTCCGGTGCCAATAAGGTGGAAAGATGTTGATGAAGAAAAAGATCTTCAACCTGCCATTGATCGTATGAAGGTAAAAATTAGAAACACTTTTCAAGTTGCATGAATACATTTTTATATCACCTTAAATGATCTCATTTTTATTTGTGTAGATCCACATGGATATTAACTTGGATGATCCGGGTGTGAGTTGCGTGATTGATAGAGTCCAAGCTAGTTCACGACAAAAACGTTACAGATTACACCGACATTATAAGAAATATTCCTCTCATGAAGAGGCTAAGAATAACAAGCCGTCTTTTTGTGCTAGTCAAGAAAACTGGGAAGAAATGTGTGAGCTTTTTGCATCGCCTAAATTCAAGGTAATGCATTATAACTTTATTCTTCTATTTGCATATTAAATTTATAGTTTTCATATTTTTAGTTTTCTAGTGTTTAATAATAGAATTTATGTTTTCGTAGCACCAAAGTTTGATTAATGGGATGAATCGACAAATGTTGTGCGCTCCACATGTTTCGGGCCGAACACCTTTTACTGTTCTTCAACATGAAATAGTAAGTTTATGTTTATGATATTAATTTATTTATGATCATTAGTTTTTTTTTTTTTAAATTTAAACTATTTCTGTTTATTGTTAAAAAAATCTTGTAGTCTGAGAAGGAGATGAATGGAGGACCACTAGATATGATTGAACTTTATAAGCGTACGCATTATAAGGTAAAAGGTGGTTGGTCAACAAAACAGGCAGAAGAAAACTGGGTAAGTTGCATGCACAATCTCTTATTCTAAATGTTGAAATGAATATCAATATGATTATATAATTTTTATTGCTAATTGTCAGGACTTGATGATATCAAGGAGAGGAAAATATTCTCAACAAGGCACTGAGAAGAGTGAACAAGATATACTTCTTGAGGTTCTTGGCCATGGAGCTGGATATATAAAAGGTTATGGGTATGGCCCGAGGCCGCAAAGTAGACGCAAAGCATATGACTCGAACGGCCAGAAGGAACTTCTTGAGCTTAAGGACCAGGTTAGTGATTTGAAAGATCAACTAAGTCAACAAGGTGCAAAAGTCGACAAACTTATGACTTTCATGGCTGCCACTGGGATCCAAATCTGAGATTGTTAGGCTTTGTTATTATTATTATTATTTTATTTGGCACATTTTGAGATTGTTAGTTAGTTTATTTATGTTTTTAATTAGTAAAATTACTATTATTGCCCTTTTTTTATTTATCATCTAGAACATAATACCATCATATATTAATTATAAAGATTTTGTCACTGTATTTCTTTTTAATGACGTAAATGTTTAGAGTGACGATAGATTTTGTCACTGTATCATATATTTCATGACAAATAAATATATCGCTAAATATCTGCAATTAATGACCATTATTATATTTGTAATAGTGACAATTTTTAAATTGTCATTGAAAATAATCTTTTTTTGACAACATGTAGTCGTGATGTATTTGTTTGGATTTGTCACCATATAAAATGTTAAAATGACAATAACTTTTGTTACAAAATATTTACCTTTTCCTGACAACTTATGTTGTCATTACATCTCAAGCTTTTGATGACAATCATTTTTTTCGTAATCATAAAGCTAATATTTCATGACAAAAGATTTCGTCGCTTGTATATGTTTTTTAAGACTAATAATATTTCATCACTACTTCTATTATTTTGTGACACTTTTGTTATCGTCATATTTAATGACGACTTCTATGAAATATGACGATTATGTTAAAGAAAACGCCACAAATATAATCGTCGTTGAAATTTTATAAATTCGATAAAAAAATAAAATTCGTCACTAAACAATAATATTTAGATGACGAATGTAAGTTTTCGTCATTTAAAACTTGTCTTTTTATGACAAAATAATCGTTTATATGACAAATTTTTCATATTAAACGTGACGAAATTGTTGTCACAAAAAGTGACCAAATAACATGACGAAACTTAAAAACGTCATTAAAAGTGAAACATTTGGTGACAAATTCGAAATTTGTCACCTATACCTAATATGACGCGGCTACGGTGACGATCACTGTGACGATAAAATTTTGTCATCATTGTACTTTTTTCACAAAAAACAAGTTTTACATGACGAATTTTTTCGTCATGTTTTGAGAAATTTCTTGTAGTGGACGTACGATGAGCAGCCGGTAGCAGTTCCGGACCGGAAGGTCTGTCGGCTGAGGAACAGAGATATAGAGCTCTACGTTTGCTGGGAGAGAGAGGCCGAGGTCAGAGCTCGATATCCAGATTTCGAGTTTTGAGATTTTCAGACGTATATATGTACTTTTTATTTTATGTTCTTATGTATATAGTTTTATAGTAGGAGTTCTAGCCTAGCACTTTAGTTTTGTATTTTCGAGGACGGAAATATTTTAAGAAGGATAGGTTGTAACGCCCCGAATCAGTAATAATATTAAGAACGGTTTCACTGCTCGACTATAAGTGAAATCCGTATTTTTTAGAAATATCCGAGTTATGTTTTATATGCTAAATGCTCAATTATGTTAGAATATTCTTTGAAATTTTCTATGTCAAGTTAAGGCCAAGATCAATCCATTAATTTGGATTGATAAGCGATATCTATTCGGCGTTAGAAATTATTGGCTTCGAACCCTAGTTTCGTTCCGAGTCATTTTTCAAGTCTTTTCCGAGCATAGCCGAGCCTTGGTGTTTTGATACTTAGAATATTTTCTAAGTTTAGTGAAATATCAAAGTTCAAGCCTAGACCTTACTCTCGAGCCCTAGCCTATGCATCGAGCCGCTCGCGCCAAAGGCTCGAGCCGAGTCCGTGCTATGTCTAAGACTTTGTCCAAGCATTTAACCAATGTTTTGGAAATTTTTCTAAGTCTAAAAATCCCCCAAGGACCTGCATTTCTTTTACCCCCAAGCCATTTCACGCGAGCAGCCCAGCAAACCCCGCGCCCAGGCCCTCTCGCGCCAGCCCAGGCGCCCTCGTGCCAGCCCAGCAGGCCGTGCCTAGGGCCAGCGCCCAGGCCCAGCGCCAGCAGCGGCATCCCAACTTCTTGAGCCTATATCACTAAGTTCCGGTCCATTTTCACCTAAGACCACTTCACGCGTTTACTAAGGACTTAATGAGAATTATTTAAAGCTAATATGGCCCTAACAAAGATGAAGGGAAGTCAACTCAATGAGCAAGCAAAGTGGAGTGATGGGCAATGTAATATTTCATTAAAAAATGCTAGTCTTTGTCCCCTTGTCTCCCACCACCTGACCAGACCACGTCCCATGCTCATAATGCTCTGAAATTCCACTCAAAGTCTCGGCAAAAACTGTGCAATGTGTTGCCCCAAAGTCCCATGAGCATTGAGAAGAGGTATGGCACTTGTGTCCCCCATTTTGGTCTCCCACCTTCACACCTTGGTACCTCCGCCCCTAACCCTTTAAAAGTCTCATTCCTCAGCCATTTTACAGCTCTTAGATTCTTGGTTACTTGAGCACTTAGTGAGGATTTGAGAGAAAGTCGAGCTCAACTTGCCTTGGCCCAATACCGCGCGCGCACGAGCCCGGGTGGAGGAGTTCACGAGGTCTAGCCCATTCCAGCCATATTCTCACGAGGCTAGCAACTTCTAAGTATTTCTTAGACTTTTCTAAGTCTTTTAAGACCATCAAAGCTTAGCCAAATCGTCCTGAACCAAGCCAAGCCACCGAAGGCCGCGCCTAGCCCTATTTCAAGCCCTAGCTCTTGTTTTCCACTGTCGGTGAAGGTTAGCTCGAGCTATCTTTTTACCTCAGCCTATTTATGATATTTTAGGATTTTTCATGTAGTAAACTCCAGCCATGCAAGTTAAAATTCGTGAGTTTTGAATTTTATAAATTAATGGCCTTAAATTCGAAGTTTGAGTTGCATGCGTGCTTTGACCGAAATTGATAGCCTAATCCTCTTCATATATCATGTCTATATTGGTGTATAAGTTTGAGCATGATTGGAGTTCGTTGCCTCGGTCAACTTGTTTATGAATTTGTGTCATTTTGGACCCCCGAGCCTTATTTTTATGCATGTGAGTACTTGCTAACATTTCAGCCTCATTCACCATGTTTTTGTATGTGTTATACTCGGCCATGTTCACATGTTTAAGATTTAGTAGTTGGTTCAGTGAGTTAGTGCTCGTATGTGCCTTATCGGCCTTCCCGAGCCACATGCATTTTCACCCGGGGTCTCCTAGTGCCTCTTAGCATTTTTGTGCCTATTTTTATCATATTGAGATGGTGTGTGTTGCATGTCACCGGAAAAAGTCTCCGGGTGGCCGGTAAGGATCAGTCATGGTCACTGGCCGCGCTGATGAAGATGTGATCATCGACTCTTGTGAGCCCGAGGACGAGACCTATGATGGCCTTGAGACATGGCGCGAGAATACGCAAACAAAGGCTCGAGGGAGTGGAAAAAGGGTGCGTACAGGCACTAAGAGACGCGCACCGACAGTACACGAAAACTGACCCGCGAGGCGTGCGAGTCTAGGCCGGGTGAAGAAAAGCTACGTGACGGGAAGTGCGCGCGAATGTGAGCAATGGGCTGACGATTAGTGCGAGAGGATAGTGCCCTCGAAGATGGGCGAGTTGTGCAAGGCATGCGCAAGGGAACAGCGCGCACGACGCATGAAGGCTAAGACGGACGGTGCACGAGGGGTGGATGTAGGGTGGACAGCGTGCACATGGGGAGGCTGCGATGAAGCGGACGCACAAGCAGGGACGGGCCCGAAATGGCGCGCGAACAGGCGGGGCTCAACGCGCGGGTCACTGGACGAGTGGGAGGACGATGCCAAAGTGGCGAGCGTGTGCGTCAACAGCGCAGGTGGCGGGAAAGCATGCGAAGTTATGGGCGAGCGAGAGAAAGAGGCCGAGCGAGCTGACGTGCGCGACACCCGCGCGACGGACGAACACGCACAGGCGTTGGGGCACGAAGGCGCGACGCAAGCGAAGCGCGCGCGTGCAGCTGGGACGCGGGCAATGCGGAGCACGACAAGGACTAGCGGGTGGCGCGAACTCGCGGGTGGCTAGGGTTTGGGCGCGCGACGACTTGAGGGGAAAGAAAAGGGATTGAGGCGAGATTCCCTTAGCTTATTTAGGAGTCTTAGTTTGTTAAGAGTTTGAATAAAAGGCATGTGCCTATTAGTATTTTATATTTTGGTAAGTCTTGATAAGAAAGATATTCAGTTGCCTTAGGAGTTACTTACTTGCATTAGGAGTTCTTCTTAGTCTAGGATTAGATTTATTTTGCATCTATAAATACCCATGTACTCTTTAGATTTCAGATATGTTGAATTGATGAGTTAATAGAAATTGAATGTTTTGTTCAAAGTTCTCGTTTGTTTTCTCCTGTGAGTTTACATAGAGTTCGTGATACAAATAGGACCAACATCCGAGTTTCGTTACACCTATCGCGTAGTACAAAGGCGTCAGCGCGTATTAGCAACCTATCACCTAGAAACCAAGGCGTCGGCGCGGGGTTCGAAGCAATTGTGTTGGACAGAACACACGATCCTTCATCACGCACCTATAGCGCGCGCAGTGCCGGCCCCGAGCCTGTCCGTGCCTGCAGAGGCTAACCCTAGCTAGTGCCTGCACCCGGTAGGCGTGAGGCACAGCCCGCGTGGACGCGACCTCGCCCACAGCGCTCAGTCCATGCCCGTGTGCCCAGCATCGGCGCAAGTCGCAGCCAAGCAGCATGCACAGCGCCCGACAGCGCCGTGCCAGCCCCAGCGCACGAGGTCTCGTGCCAGAGCGTCGTGTCGCGTTAGTGCCGACCCGTGTTGGGTCTGCTGAGCCCTGCCGGCCTCAGGACATGCCCAGCAGCATGCCCGAGTGCCCAGTGACCTCAGGGACGCCAGACAATGCCCGTGTAGCCTCAGTCCACTTCTATCCTGAGTCCAGCCGCGCCTGTCCGTGCCAAGCTGCGGTCTGGCCGGTTTAACCGGCAGTTCGAGTCCGTTTTGATTCGTGACTTCCGGTCCGAGCCCCTTTCTGGAATTTTAGAATTTTTCGAGCTAAACCAGTCCAGTTTTTTTGAGCAGATAGAACCGAGCATCTTAGCGTATAATAAATATTTTGAGCATTATACTTAGCATTATTTTGCTTATATGTTTGTGTAGCCTAAGGAGAGTCGAGCCTCCGACCGCTACTTTAATTTCAAGCACTTGCGTCAGATTTTCAGTATACCAGGTAGGGATCATGTACTGGATTCTACATCATCTATAATATCTGTACCATGACTGAGGTATGTTTGAGACAGGTATATCTCCCAGGATTGGAGGCCGAGCGCCTTAATATTCCACCTGGTGACCGATAGAGGCCAAGGGCCTTAATATCCCAATCGGGGTGTGCACACGAGTAGCCGAGGGCCGAGAGTCTTATGACCACAGTACAGAAAGAAAGAAAAGTTTACAGTTTAAGCTCTTATATATTGATGCTCATGATATGTTATAATTAATGCTGTTTTATTCAGTACTGGTTCTTGCGGAGCATAGTGGTTTGCTCACGCCCCCATTGTGTCTTTCAGGTGATGGAGTCGAGCGTGCCGGGTGAGCATATGCGTGGCAAGCGTGGTCATGATAGTCGAGGACATTTTTACCTTCATTTTATGTCCTAGTTTCTATGATCATGTATTATTCGGATATGTATGCATGTATTCTGTATTTTGGATATGCTTCCGCTTGCCAGACTTAGACTGTGCGAGACATTCAGACATTGCATGTGTGATTCCATTCTCCGTAGCGGATCGATTGGTTGCTAATTTTATGTATGTCTGTGAGTAAGTTAAGCAAGTTTTTACCTGTGACATCCCGCAACAAGTTAGTATTTTCGAAACCAAGCTCGCACCACATTTTGAAAATAAAAGCGAAAACTTTACACTGATTTTTCAAAGCTAAGTTGTAATATCCCATTCAGTAATTAATAAAAATAATTATTTTAGTTCCGATTTTGAACTAATTTACTGTTATTAATAATGCTCTTTCCTAGTTCAGAGTCTAGTTATTGAGTAATTCAGTTCAAAGTTCGACTTTAAGTCGAAAGTATTATCGGTTAAATTATTTAATTTTCGATCCGTTTATTTTTATAAATGGATTCATAGATGGGATTAATTATAAGATGACGAATAATCAAAATCGAGTATATTTTGATTAATCGTTCAAGACAAGTAGCGAACTGAATATATCATATTCGGTCATGAGCTGTGCCGAGAAATTCTTAGGTCATAGTCGTGCTTTAGTATTAAATACTTAGAATTTTTCTAAGTGTTTAAGTCATCAAGCTAAAGTTCATAATACCGAGCCAAGATGGTTAAGTTCATAATCTATGTTATGTGGGATTTTTCTATGTGTTTTAGATGTCAAATTAAGCCAAAGTCTTGGTTCATGGGTGGTTCACGCGCAGCATGCACGTAAGGGCCAGCAGACCTCGCACCGTGCGCTCAGACCGCGGCCAGCAGGCCCAGACCGTGCGCCCAACAGCCAGCCCGCGCCCAGGCAGCGCCCAGACAGCGTTCGAGTGCAGCAATACCCCACTTCTTGAGCCAATGGCTCATTTTATGGCCAAATTCCTTCGAGCCATGTGAATTGTGAGTGATGCCAGATCAGTTAAGAATGGTTTGAGCCAATTTAGTTCGGTGGAAATGCAAAGAAAAGTCAAAAAGCCTTGGACACAAGTGACATGTGCTAGTTGTAATAGTTTAATGCATGAGTTGGAGTTTTTATCTTGTTACACCTAAGAGTTGACTATGGAACGTTCCTACATCATATGAGATCAGACAAGGATCATTTTGGTTCATCAAATCACATCTATTGTCGGGCTTAATAGCATAAAGCCAATTAAGTCAACTAGACAACACCTAAGATGCGTATGTGAGGTTTAACCACTTACCTATACTTTATTGTGCATATTGTCTCGGGCCAGCCTATAAATACCTCTTCATGTCTGAGTTTATAGCACAAAAAAGCTTAAAAGCATGAGCATACTTCAGTTAGAAAGAGAGATAGCTCAAGAGCAACAAGATAAACCCAATTTCGAGAGCAAATAGGCACGGGTGAATAACGATTCGAACTACAGCTAGTTCTAGTCATTTTTCATCGAGGCCCTCTCGAGCTTTATCGTTTCTTGGGTTAATATAAGTGTATTTATCCCATCATCCCCGAGCAAAAGCGATTGTATTAGCATAAGGACATTAGAGACCCAACTGAGCACGAGCAAAGGACCCTATCACCTAAATAGCATTTCGGTGAAGGTAATCTCGTGACTTTTGATTTTTATAGCCTTATTATGATATTATAAGATTTATCATGAAGAAAAATAAGTCATGTTCATACTTAATAAAGAGTTTCGAATTTTTGAAGTTTAAGAGCTTAAATTCGGATTTTTAGTAACAAGCATGGTTAGGTCGAGGTTGATAGCTTAAAAATCCTTATAAATCATTTATATGATGTTGGTAAAATTTGAGCATGCTTGGAGTTCATTTACTCGATCAAGTATCATGTGAAATCTAGCATATTTCTACTACTAAGTCATTTTAAGATGCATGCAAGTAAAAGCCAATATCCAAGCCTTTAAATTCATGATTTGTATAGGTAAATATTCAGCCTTGGTCATATTTGTAAGATAGATAAGTTTGTTCGGTGATCTAGTGTTCATATCATGCCATATTAGCCTATCGAACCATTTTAAAATCCAACCGAAGTCTATCCGTGTTTCTTTGTATTTTTGAGATTAGTACATTGAAATATGTGGGAATAAGTCATTTTTTCTTAGAAAAGGCATAAAAAGTTGGCTTAGTTCAATCCGGTCCATTTCAGTCGGGTCCGGTCTAGCCAGTCAGCGAACCGGTCAGTTCGGCCGGCGGTTCGAGTTAGTTTTAGTTTAAGATTTTCAGTCTAAGTTCTATTCCGAAATTTTGTATTTTTTTTAAATCCAAACCAGTCCAGTTAAAGTATATCAGTCCGAATATAGTATTATTTTAAAGAACCCTAGAGTGTTCATTTAAATCTGGATAAGTTAGCTGATAGAAAAGAGCATCCTAGCATCTTATTGAGTATAACGAGCATAGTACTTAGTATATTTGTTTCTATTTTTATGTAGCTTGACGAGACAGCTACCAACATAGCACTTACGAAATTTCAAAACAAGAAAGGTGGGGACCCAGCCTGGGTATTACATTGATTATAATATTGATATCATGTCAAAGGTATGTATATCAGTTTAGACCACTTAGGGTAAAGGCCGATATTGTCCTTTCCTAAGTTCTGATGGTGGCTCAGTTTGCCTTAGTATTCCATCAGAGTGTGCACACGGTACCGACCAAGTGTTCGGGAGATAAGTTCAGTTACCGGCCAAGTGTCCGGGAAATTCAGTTTCAGTTATATATATATTTGTGTAATGCCCCGTTTATTTGTGAATTATTTGGGATTTATTTGATCATGGTGTTGATATTATTATTGCTGTTTATTTTAGTCTGGGTGATATCGGGGTACAAAAGGACCAGTACACACCCGCATTGTGTTTTTCAGGTTACAAGGTCGGGCCGAAGGTGTGAGAGAAAGTTGTGGTGGTTATGTCTAACCCAGCAGTTAGATTAAGTTCAAAAAAACAGATTTTCATAAAGATAAGTTTAGTAGTATCCCGAAATAAGTTAAAATGACTGCGAAATATAATTTGCGAAAAATTTACTCTGATTAAGTAGCGGGGTGTTACAGTTGGTATCAGAGCTCCATTTTTGGGCTTTGAATACTGTAAGGAGTCAAAATTTTTCAGAAAAACCCAGCCATACCACGCTCACACCTCGCCGACTACCAGGTAAGTACTGTTAAAAGTTTATATAAAAGTTTTGTATAAATAAATTACTATGTCTATGCTCAATAGGATTCAGATATCCAAATTCTAGAAAATCAGTTATGAAGCTCATATCAGTAAAAGAAATTTCTTTAGGAGTATCAGATATACTTTTCTATCAGACTTCCTTAGAATTCAACGTTTTCTTGTCAAGTTGACAACATCTTCTGTTCTGATCTAGTAATCATCAGATGGCTCGCCGTACAAACCAAACTCAGAGGGAGATGACTTTGGCAGAAGTAGTCGCCCAGTTCCGTGGCTACAATGCTGAGAGGTTTTCAGGACAAGGAGATCCTCGCCTTGTGGACGAGTGGATCCAGGGTCTTGAATCAATATTCGAGATCACTGAATGTTCTGAGAAGCACCGCATTCTCTATGCCCAGCTGCAAATGACTAGAGACGCCCGTCTCTGGTGGATCGCTTACTGGGGCATGCGCCCTGGGGAGAAGGAGAATCTCACCTGGTCTCAGTTCAAAGAGATGCTAAAGGAAAAGTATTATCCGGCTCCCTACCAAGCATAGATGGAATGCCAATTCTTGGAGTTAGTCCAGGGTAATCACTCAGTGGATGAATATGAGCGAGAGTTTGCTCGTCTAGGATCCTTCGTCACCTATTTGGTGGATTCAGAGGTGAAGAAAGCCAGACGTTTCGTGATGGACTAAGGCCAGAAATTCGTCTCCATGTTGTTGGACATGGTATTCAATCCTATGCTGATATTGTCTCTAAAGCACAAATAGAGGCCAGTATTAGGATGAATGATGGGCAGATCCAGATGGTGCAGCTAATAGCTCAATTTCCAGCGATGCCACCAATACAGCCAGTGCCTATTCAACAGACAAAGAATAAGAACAAGAGGAAGGGAAAAGGGGCACAAAATGACAGGAGAAATAGGCAGAGGCAGCAGGTTCCAGCTTGTGTCACTTGTGGACGCAATCATCAGGGAGAGTGTCTAGCAGGCCAAAACATTTGCTATTACTGTCATAAACCAGTACATACCACTAGGAATTGCCTAGATAATCAGCAGCCACAACAGCAGCCTCAGAGACAACCTCAGCAGAATAGGCCAGCTAGGCAGTAGGCTCAGGTGTATGCGTTAGAGCAGGCAGAGGCAGAGCAGAATCCAGGTACTATGTCTCGAATGATTATTTAAATGATATGCCTATCTTTGCACTGTTCGATACTGGAGCAACGCATTCCTTTATATCAAGGCGATGTGTAGAAGCCATTGGAATTCGAGCAATCAACACTGTTGACCCTCTCGAAGTAAGCCTAGCTTCGGGAAGGAAGATAGTGGCGAATTCTAAGGCAGAGAATCTTAGTCTTAGTATTGGTGGAAGAATTTTAGAAGTAGATGCGTATGTTATCGAAATGAGAGACTTCGATCTCATACTGGGTATGAATTGGTTAACACGTTATCGTGCGGATATTTGTTGCCATGATCGGGAAGTAATTCTTCATCTTTCAGAAGAAAATCAAATTACTTTCTATGGTGCGAAGATGCGAACTTTACCACGTGTAATTTCCATGGCTAAAGCAAGGAAGGTCTTGCGAAAGGAAGATTGTCATTATTACTTGGTGAGTATGGTTGAAGAAGATTCGAAAGCACAGACACCTTATGACATTTCAATTGTTCGTGAGTTTGTGGACGTATTTCCAGATCAATTACCTGGAGGACCACCAATCAGACAAGTGGAGTTTACAATTGACCTGGTTCCAGGAGCAGCACCAGTGTCAAAGGCGCCGTATAGAATGGCACCAAAAGAGTTGCAGGAGCTGAAAACTCAAATCCAAGAGTTGTTGAAACTTGGTTTTATCAGACCAAGTGTTTCACCTTGGGGAGCACCTGTTTTATTCGTTAAGAAGAAAGACGGATCTATGAGAATGTGTATCGATTACCGGGATTTAAACCGGTTGACGATAAAGAATAAATATCCACTCCCAAAGATAGATGATTTGTTCGATCAGTTGAGAGGAGCCTGTGTATTTTCTAAGATTGATTTACGATCAGGCTATCATCAAGTGAAGATTAAAGAATCTGACGT
This sequence comes from Striga asiatica, assembly GCA_008636005.1. Taxonomy (NCBI): domain Eukaryota; kingdom Viridiplantae; phylum Streptophyta; class Magnoliopsida; order Lamiales; family Orobanchaceae; genus Striga; species Striga asiatica. Next base: position 351,879 of record BKCP01005295.1, on the reverse strand, counting down.
AGCCAAGACTGCGTCTCGAACAAAATACGGTCATTATGGGTTGGTGGTTATGCCGTTTGGTGTGAGTAATGCACCAGTGGTGTTCATGGACTTGATGAACCGTGTATTCCATCAATACTTAGATCAATTTGTTATCGTATTTATTGATGACATTTTGATTTATTCCAAGAGTACGGAAGAGCATGAAGAGCATCTGAGGGTTTTTCTCAGTACCCTTAGACAAGAGAAGGTATATGCCAAGTTCTCGAAGTGTGAGTTTTGGCTGAAGAAAGTGGCATTTTTAGGCCACATTATCACTGAGAAAGGCATAGAGGTTGATCCTGCAAAGATTGCAGCAATCCAGAATTGGTCAGTACCCAAAAACCCGTCCAAGATTCGTAGTTTCCTCGGGTTAGCAGGATATTATCGTAGATTTATAGAAGGGTTTTCGAAGATTTCCCTTCCCTTGACAAATCTAACGAGAAAAGCTGTGAAGTTCGAATGGACGAATCGTTGTGAGGAGAGCTTCCAAGAGCTCAAGAAAACACTTACGACGACTCCAGTGTTATTATTCCAGATCCTACTAGAGGTTTCACTATCTATAGTGATGCTTCGAAGCAGGGTCTGGGGTGTGTACTCATGCAATATGGTTAAGTTGTTGCTTATGCTTCGCGGCAACTGAAGCCGCATGAGCAGAATTATCCAACTCATGATTTAGAGTTGGCAGCAGTTGTACACGCACTCAAGATTTGGAGGCATTATCTCTATGGTGGCCGGTGTGAAATATTCACTGATCACAAGAGTTTGCAGTATATCTTCACACAGAAAGAGCTCAATATGCGCCAAAGAAGATGGTTAGAGCTTGTGAAGGATTACGATTGCACTATCCAGTACCATCCGGGAAAAGCGAATGTTGTAGCAAATGCCTTAAGCCGAAAGATGAGGGGTGAGATGTCCTGTTGCATCACACAACAGAACCAACATATAACAGAGTTCGCTAGGATGCAGATAGAGGTTGTTGAGTCACTTCCTAATGAGAGTTTGGGGAGTGTTCGCTCAATGCGAGTTCAGCCCACGCTTAGGGATAGAATTCGGCAGGAACAGTCCTCTGATAGATTCATTCGAGTTACAGAGGAAAAAGTCCATGTCGGAGCAGCAGAGGGCTTTTACCAAAGCACAGATGAAGCCTTGGAGTTCAGAGGTAGAATTGTCGTGCCAAAAGTCGAGGCCTTGCGAAAGGAGATCTTGACAGAAGCACACAGTGCGCCTTATTTGACTCACCTGGAAGCGCCAAGATGTATCATGACTTGAAAAGGTCGTTTTGGTGGAGGGGGATGAAGAGGGACGTAGCAGACTTTGTGAAGAAGTGCCTGATCTGTCAGCAGGTTAAGGCTGAACACAAGAGTCCGTTAGGCCTGTTACAGCCAATAGAAATCCCTAAATGGAAGTGGGAAGAAGTGACCATGGATTTTGTTACAGGACTACCTAAGTCGTCCGAGCAGCACGACGCAATTTGGGTAGTAGTGGACAGGTTGACAAAAGTCGCACACTTTATGCCTGTAACAATGACCATGTCGATGGAAAAGTTAGTCGAAATATATACCCGTGGAATTATTAGACTCCACGGAGTACCTGTTATGATCATATCAGATCGAAATCCCAGATTTACCAGTAGATTCTGGGAAAGTTTGCATGCGGCAATGGGCACACAGTTAAAGTTTAGTTCGGTTTATCATCCGGAGACAGATGGCCAATTCGAAAGAACGATCCAGACGCTCGAAGATATGCTCAGAGCGTGTATTCTGGATAGAGGTGCCAAGTGGGAGAAGTGGTTGCCATTAGTAGATTTTTCCTACAATAACAGTTACCACGCATCAATTAAGATGGCTCCCTACGAAGCACTTTATGGCTGTAAGTGTCGTTCACCCCTTTATTGGGATGATGTTGGAGAAAGACAAGTACTCGATCCGATGATGATCGAGGAAACAGTTAAGCAGGTAGCCTGGATTCGAGAAAGGCTTAAAACTGCTCAAAGTCGGCAAAAGTCCTCAGCTGATAAGCATAGACGAGAGATGCAGTTTGAAGTTAGAGATGAAGTATTATTGAAAGTTCGACCAATGCGAGGTGTCATTCATTTCGGGAAGAAAGGAAAGTTGCATCCTTGTTATATAGGGCCGTTCGAAGTTCTGGAACGAGTAGGAGAAGTATCCTATCGATTAGCTTTACCTCCCGAGTTGTCCAGTGTGCATAATGTTTTTCACGTATCGATGTTGCGTGCATACGTGAGTGATCCAGAGCATGAGCTTCAGCACAATGAGATTCAGATTCAACCAGATCTAACTTACGAGGAACAGCCGGTATCAGTTTTGGACCGAAAGGTTCATCGGCTTAGGAATCGAGATATTCCCCTAGTTCATATTAAATAGAATCGCCACGGAGAATCAGATGCCACTTCAGAGCGAGAAGCTGATATTAGGGCCCGTTTTCTAGATTTCGAGTTCTGATATGTATCTCAGTTTCAGTATTTCCGAGGGCGGAAATAGTTTTAAGGTGGGTAGATTGTAATATCCCATTCAGTAATTAATAAAAGTAATTATTTTAGTTCCGAGTTTGAACTAATTTAATTTTATTTATAATGCTCTTTCCTAGTACAGAGTCTAGTTATTGAGTAATTCAGTTCAAAGTTCGACTTTAAGTCGAAAGTATTCTCGGTTAAATTATTTAATTCCGATCCGTTTATTTTTATAAATGGATTCATAGATGGGATTAATTAAAAGATGACGAATAATCGAAATCGAGTATATTTTGATTAATCGTTCAAGACAAGTAGCGAACTGAATATATCATATTTGGTCATGAGCTGTGCCGAGAAATTCCTAAGTCATAGTCGAGCTTTAGTATTAAATACTTAAATTTTTCTAAGTGTTTAAGTCATCAAGCTAAAGTTCATAATACCGATCCAAGATGGTTAAATTCATAATCTATGTTATGTGGAATTTTTCTAAGTGTTTTAGATGTCAAATTAAGCCAAAGTCTTGGTTCATGGGTGGTTCATGCGCAGCATGCACGTAAGGGCCAGTAGACCTCGCACCATGCGCCCAGACCGCGCCCAGCAGGCCCAGACCGTGCGCCCAGCAGTCAGCCCGCGCCCAAGTAGCGCCCAGACAGTGTTCGGGTGCAACAATAGCCCACTTCTTGAGCCAATGGCTCATTTTATGGCCAAGTTCCTTCGAGCCATGTGAATTGTGAGTGATGCCAGATGAGTTAAGAATGGTTTGAGCCAATTTAGTTCAGTGGAAATGCAAAGGAAAGTCAAAAAGCCTTGGACACAAGTGACATGTGCTAGTTGCAATAGTTTAATGCATGAGTTAGAGTTTTTGTCTTGGTACACCTAAGAGTTGACTATGGAACGTTCCTACATCATATGAGATCAGACAAGGATCATTTTGGTTCATAAAATCACATCTAATGTCGGGCATAATAGCATAAATCCAATCAAGTCAACTAGACAATACCTAAGATGCATATGTGAGGTTTAACCACTTACCTATACTTTATTGTGCATATTGTCTCGGGCCAGCCTATATATACCTCTTCAATCTGAGTTTAGAGCACAACAAAGCTTAAAAGCATGAGCATACTTCAGTTATAAAGAGAGATAGCTCAAGAGCAACAAGATAAGCCCAATTTCGAGAGCAAATAGGCACGGGTGAATAACGATTCGAACTATAGCTAGTTCTAGTAATTTTTCATCGAGGCCCTCTCGAGCTTTATTGTTTCTAGGGTCAATATAAGTGTATTTAGCCCATCATCCCCGAGAAAAAGCGATTATATTAGCATAAGGCCATTAGAGACCCAACCGAGCACAAGCAAAGGACCCTATCACCTAAATAGCGTTTCGGTGAAGGTAATCTCGTGACTTTTGATTTTTCTAGCCTTATTATGATATTTTAAGATTTATAATGAAGAAAAATCAAGTCATGTTCATACTTAATAAAGAGTTTCGAATTTTTGAAGTTTAAGAGCTTAAATTCGGATTTTTAGTAACAAGCATGGTTAGGTCGAGGTTGATAGCTTAAAAATCCTTATAAATCATGTGTATGATGTTGGTAAAATTTGAGCATGTTTGGAGTTCATTTACTCGGTCAAGTATCATGTGAAATCTAGCATATTTCTACTACCGAGTCATTTTAAGATGCATGCAAGTAAAAGCCAATATCCAAGCCTTTAAATTCATTATTTGTATAGGTAAATATTCGGCCTTGGTCATATTTGTAAGATAGATAAGTTTGTTCGGTGATCTAATGTTCATATCATGCCATATTAGCATATCGAACCATTTTAAAATCCAACTGAAGTCTATCAGTGTTTCTTTGTATTTTTGAGATTAGTACATTGAAATATGTGGGAATAAGTCATTTTTCCTTATAAAAGACATAAAAAGTTGGCTTAGTTCAATCCGGTCCATTTCAATCTGGTCCGGTCTAGCCAGTCAGCGAACCGGCTGGTTCGGCCGGCGGTTCGAATTAGTTTTAGTTTAAGATTTTCAGTCTAAGTTCTATTCCGAAATTTTGGGAACTTTTTTAAAGCCAAACCAGTCCAGTTAAAGTATATCAGTCCGGATATAGTATTATTTTAAAGAACCCTAGAGTGTTCATTTAAATCTGGATAAGTTAGCTGATAGAAAAGAGCATCCTAGCATCTTATTCAGTATAACGAGCATAGTACTTAGTATATTTGTTTGTATTTTTATGTAGTTTGACGAGACAGCTACCAACACAGCACTTACGAAATTTCAAAACAAGAAAGGTGGGGACTCAGCCTGGGTATTACATTGATTATAATATTGATATCATGTCAAAGGTATGTATTTCAGTTTAGTCCACTTAGGGTAAAGGCCGAGATTGTCCTTTCCTAAGTTCTGATGGTGGCCCAGTTTGCCTTAGTATTCCATCAGAGTGTGCACACGGTACCGACCAAGTGTTCGGGAGATAAGTTCAGTTACCGGCCAAGTGTCCGGGAAATTCAGTTTCAGTTATATATATATTTGTGTAATGCCCCGTTTATTTGTGAATTATTTGGGATTTATTATTATTATTATTTTTATTGCTATTATTATTGTTATTATTAATTGGTGATAATATTTATATTTTATTTTATTGAATGCCATGATGTTTATTTGTTTGTCAAATGTGATTAAATGCTAATGGTGAAATTTGTCTAATTGTTTATTTGATTTTTGTGATTTATTAAATTATTAATATGAATAAATGTGTATGTGATAATGTGTAAAATATATATTTATTTTTCGGTTATTCTTATCGCGCGTTTGCATTCGAAATCGAGCCCGATAATTTTTCGTTGGAACTGTTTTGGCCCGAATATATCTGTTTAAATTTTTATTTGAGCCCGTGAGCTGTTTTGTTGTCCCAACCGGCCCAAAAATCTTATTGGCCCAAATTTCTCGGGCCCGGCCCGACAGATTTTCCTTTTCCTCTCTTTTGGACGTGATTTTGTGTTGTCTTGGACAACAAGAAATTTTGTTCTTTTTCCCAAACCTAATACATGTATGTATATGTATACATCACGTTTTCTTTTTGGCCAAACACAAATCCCGCAGCTTGTCATCGATTTATTCTCCTTTTCTCTGTGAGATTTTTTTTTCGTTCGCTCGTCATCATCTCCCATCATCATCCTCTCGATCGTTTTCCTTCAATCATCATCACCCTCGCCGGTCATCCTTCATCTCGTCCTCGATCATCATCATCACTGTCTCATCATCTCACCATCATCGTTGTCGCCCCGGCAATTCGAAGCTTTCCCCCTGCCGTGACCAGCAGCCCGCGACCAGCCCTCCGGCGACCCCTTTGATTGAGTTTTCCGGCGAGTTCGAGCAGCCCACGAGCCCAGACGACGAGCAGCTTCTCTTTCGGCGACCTAGCAGCAGCGAACAGCCACTCTCGAAGCCGCTGCAACATCTTCTCCTTCCGGCGAGACGCGAGAATCCGTCGAGCCACGTTCGTGTTCGTTTCGTTTTCGAATTTCCCGAGAACGGTACCTCGTCGTTTTTCCATCTCGTTTAATTCATATATGCTCGTTGAATTGTTCTTATTCATGTTCGTACTCGTGCTATATATATACAATGTGAAATTGTTGTGTGTATATATGCAAATATATGAATTGTGGTGGTTATTGTGTCGTATGTTCGGGATCGCTTCGATTTTCTCAAAAATCGAACGAGACCTCGAAAGTCGTGTAAGTCGGTGGATAATGGAACGATGTCGAGTCCTTGGTCTTATGAAAAGGCCTCGGACGATAAATTGTGTGTTGCGATTTAATTGTCAAGTTGTCGAGCTCGTTAATCGCTGTTTTGATGTTCGAATTTTAAAAAATAGCTCGCTGCTCGAAACGATGTGAAATTTTGAGAGATGTGTTATCTGTTCATTTCCTGCCTTGTGTAAAATTTTCATAATTTTTGGAGACCTGTAGCTATATTTAATAATTAATTTGTATTCTGTCCAGAATATTGTTAAATGCATAATAAATTCATGCTTGACTGAAATAAACTGAAATTCAAATATGTCGTGCCTCGGTGACTTATATGTGTTGTGTTAAGTTTTTCGAATTTTTGGAGTTGATTTGGTATGGAAAATATTTTATTTATTGATTCGGCAGAAATGTTGTTTGAATTTTTAAAAATCGGTTACTGCATGGAAAATTCTGAACTTTTGCTGAGAGTCATATTTTAGGTGTTTGATCATGTTTGTAAAATATGGGAATTTTTAGAGTCCGTTTGGTTTCAGTTTGGATTTAAATTCGATAAACTGCTGTTGCTCGTTTGAATTTTTAAAAATAGCAGCAGTTATCATTTAAGGCTGAAATTTTTATAAGTGGACTTTGGCCTACTGAGTGTTGTTGTGTAAAATTTTCAGGTTCAGATTCGTTCATTAAGTCTGAGTATGGATTAATGTGCCCTTTTTGCTGAATTACTGTTCGAATTTTATAAAATAGGATATTTCGAGTTTAAAACTGAAAATTTGTGATTTTATATGTTTCTGGGAGATAAAATTTTGTATAAATTTTCAGAGCTTAATTCGTAGGATATCTTGACCTTTTATTTTTCACGCGATTAAATGATTTCAATTTTCGAGCATAATTGTATATGAAATTGGGATCGACTTGCTTTTTGGTTTTTATGTAAGTTTGACTTGGTCAAACCTTAGATGGATTTTTGTGAACTCCCTTAAGTGTTTTGGTCGTGTTTAGTGCCGAGTCTTAGTGTTCCACATCCACAGGACTTCACGAACTACTTAGTCGGATCGAGTTCGGCTAGGTCTGTCTTGTGATTTCCAGTTTAAGTCGAGATAGATTCTGATTGTAGGATCTTGACATCGTGTAGGTGTCTAGAGGTGTTGATCTTGCCTTAGTACGAGATTTGTGACTGTGAAACGTGCTGCTATCAGGTGGGTACACTTTTGTTGTATTCCATATTTATCGCACTATTTATTTCGTATAATTCTTCTTTTGAAAAATGAATGTATGCGTGAGAACCCTAGTCTAAGTATTCCTATTGGTAGTGCCTTTGACGAATGCATAACAGTGAGAGGTCACCTGCCCGTTGTATCCGGGAGGCGACGCCCTGATCCGTGTGAGTTTCGGGGGGGAAAAAC
>BKCP01005295.1:331877-342020 GCA_008636005.1 Striga asiatica | reverse complement strand
TNNNCNNNNGCNCAAGAAATTGATAAACGAATGATAAACCGGAATGAATAAACAAAATCACTTCATAAAATAATCCGAGTACTCGCAAATCCTAGAATCCCTAAAAGTTTAGCTACTAAACATATTCTCAAAACTCAACATAAATATATTCATGAGTTCAATGAAGAAGAAAAAGAGAAAAGAAAGAAGAACTATTGTCGCCGTTAGTTCTCGGATCTTCAATCTTGACTTCCTCGAATCCCTCGTGTGTTTCGTGCTTTCTCTAGGCCTCCAATGGTGTCAAAAGTCCCAAAAACGAGCTCATAAGGCCTCTTTTATACTGTAGGGTCATTCAGGGTCGAAAAAGGGAAGAAAACGCATAAGAATCCTATTCCCCGCAGGTTTGGTCTGCCGTCACACGAGTCGTGTGACATGCCACACGAGTCGTGTGGGTTGGGACACGAGTCGTGTGGCTTCACACGACTCGTGTGACCCGGTCGTGTGAGTGCTCGTGTGAGTCTGGGAGTTTGTCGAGAATTGGAGGCGGCCAACAACAACACAGGTACCATGTCCGGAATGCTTTCGTTATCCAACGTGCCTGTCTTTGCTTTGTGTGATACTGGAGCAACCCACTCGTTTATTTCATCCTATTGTCTTGAGGCCTTATCTTTTGTGAATGTTTTCCAAGTTGATCCTCTCGAGGTTAGCCTAGCCTCGGGAAAAACTATTATGTCTGATTCTCTGGTTCGTGATCTTCCTGTTTCTATCGGTGGGCGTGTGTTCAAAGCTGATGTTTATGTGATTGAAATGCGAGACTTCGACGTGATCTTGGGCATGGACTGGCTCACTCGTTATCGAGCCGATATCCGGTGCCAGGAGCGTGAAGTCACCCTCTTCCCCGATTCCGATCAGCCTGTTGTCTTCTATGGGGTGAATTCGAGGACTGTGCCTCGAGTCATCTCCTCTTTGCAAGCTAGGAAGAGCCTTTCCAAGGGTAGCTGTCAAGGCTATCTTGTCTCTTTGGTGTCCGATGCCGTTGATGAGCGTACGCCCGAGAGAGTATCCATCGTCTGCGAGTACCTTGATGTCTTTCCCGATGAGCTGCCAGGAGAACCGCCCAACCGTCAAGTTGAATTCACCATCGATCTCGTTCCAGGAGCCAGCCCCGTTTCTAAGGCTCCCTATCGTATGGCGCCGAAGGAGCTTCAAGAGCTCAAGGCCCAAATCCAAGAACTGCTCAAGCTCGGTTTTATCCGACCGAGTGTTTCTCCGTGGGGTGCGCCCGTCCTATTCGTGAAGAAGAAAGACGGATCCATGCGCATGTGCATTGATTATCGCGAGCTTAACCATCTGACGGTTAAGAACAAGTACCCTCTTCCTCGTATTGAGGATCTCTTCGACCAGCTGAGGGGAGCCAGCGTTTTCTCGAAGATCGATTTGAGGTCTGGCTATCATCAGCTGAAGATCCGGGAGTCGGATATCTCTAAGACCGCGTTTCGTACCCGATATGGCCACTACGAGTTTGTGGTAATGCCATTCGGACTCAGCAATGCCCCGGCCGTGTTCATGGACCTTATGAATAGGGTCTTCCATCCTTATCTGGACCAGTTTGTTATCGTTTTCATCGACGACATTCTGGTCTATTCTCGAGACATCGATCAGCACAAGGAGCATCTGAGGATCGTGCTGGAGACGCTTCGCAGAGAGAAGCTGTATGCAAAGTTTTCAAAGTGTGAGTTCTGGCTGGATCGTGTGGCTTTCCTTGGCCACATTGTGACAGCTAGAGGCATTGAGGTGGATCCCAGCAAGATAGAGGTTGTGAGCAAGTGGGAAACACCAAGAAGTGCCAGCGACGTTCGTAGTTTCCTGGGGTTAGCAGGATACTACAGAAGATTCATCGAGGGCTTCTCGAAGATAGCCCGACCCCTAACCAACCTTACGAAGAAGGCCGTGAGGTTTGAATGGAGTTCCGAGTGCGAGGATAGTTTCCAGGAGTTGAAGAGGAGACTTACCACCGCACCCGTCTTGTCGATTCCCGATTCTACTTTGGAGTTCACCATCTATAGTGACGCTTCGAAGATGGGTTTGGGATGTGTCCTAATGCAGCAAGGGAAGGTTGTAGCTTATGCTTCGAGGCAGCTGAAGCCTCACGAGCAAAACTACCCCACTCATGATCTTGAGTTAGCTGCTGTTGTCCACGCCTTGAAGATTTGGCGGCACTACCTCTATGGAGGCAAGTGTGAGATTTTCACCGATCATAAGAGCTTGAAGTATATCTTTACTCAGAAGGAGCTCAATATGCGCCAAAGGAGATGGCTTGAGTTGGTCAAGGACTACGATTGCACGATTAGCTACCATCCCGGGAAAGCTAACGTGGTCGCCGATGCGTTGAGTCGGAAGAGTCATGGCCAGTTGTCTTGCTTTTTCACCGATCAGGATGTCCTAGTTCGGGAGTTCGAGCGACTGCAGTTAGAGGCAGTGGAGTCGACTTCGACAGCCGGAGGTGTGTTGACCGCCTTGGTTGTGGGACCGACTCTTCGCGAGAGAATTATCGCCGAGCAGCCGAATGATCGTTTCCTTTGTCAAATGAAGGAGTTGATGTTAGCCGGTCGAGTCGGAGGATTCGCAGTCGCATCTGATGGGGCATTAGTCTTCGAGGGTAGACTATGTGTTCCGAAGGTGTGGGAGCTGCGAAAGGAGATATTGAGAGAAGCCCATAGTGCCCCGTACACCATCTATCCTGGTAGCTCGAAGATGTATCAGGACCTCCGGAAGTCATTTTGGTGGCGAGGTATGAAGAGGCAAGTGGCCCGTTTCGTGAGTGGTTGTCTAGTGTGTCAGCAAGTGAAGGCTGAGCACCAGAAACCCGGAGGCATGTTGCAGCCGCTTGAGATTCCCATGTGGAAATGGGAGCGACTCACGATGGATTTCTTGGTAGGTTTGCCGAGATCGAGATCCGGTCACGATTCTATTTGGGTGATTGTGGATCGACTCACGAAGTCCGCCCACTTTCTGCCCGTCCGGACGACTATGAAGGCTAGTGCGTATGCCGAGTTGTTCGTTGATGAGATCATCAAACTTCATGGAGTGCCCGTGGAGATTGTGTCTGATCGTGACTCGAAGTTCACGAGCCAGTTCTGGAAGACTCTGCACCGAGCCATGGGGACAAGGTTGGAGTTCAGTACCGCCTTTCATCCTCAGACAGATGGTCAGTCGGAGCGGACGATCCAGTATTTGGAGGATATTTTGAGGGCTGTGGTCTTGGACCGGAGCCTGACTTGGGAGACTGCGCTCCCGTTGGTCGAGTTGTCTTATAACAACAGCTACCACTCCTCGATCAAGATGGCCCCTTACGAAGCTTTGTATGGACGGAAGGTCCGAACACCTTTGTATTGGGATGAGGTCGGAGAGAGGAAGGTCATGGGTCCGGAGTTCGTTCGTAGGACTTCGGAGGCTGTTGAGTCGATCCGGAAGCATATCCGGTCTGCCCAGGAGAGGCAGAAGGTGTATGCAGATCGGGATCGGCGAGAGCACGAGTACGCTGTTGGTGATCATGTCTTTCTGAAGGTCTCGCCCATGAAGGGTGTTATTCGCTTCGGGAAGAAGGGGAAGCTTCGGCCTCGCTATATCGGACCCTTCGAGATCCTAGCTCGAGTCGGGAACTTGGCGTATCGGTTAGCTTTACCACCGGACTTGTCAGGGGTGCATGATGTGTTTCATGTCTCCATGCTGCGTAGATATGTACATGACCCCGACCATGTGGTGGACTTCGGCGAGCTGCAGGTCGAGCGAGACCTCACCTATGAGGAGGTGCCGGTTGCCGTACTGGACCAGAAGGTCCATCAGCTGAGGAACCGGGCAGTGAGTTTGGTGAAGGTGCTATGGAGCCGACACGATGAGTCCGAGGCGACTTGGGAGAAGGAAGCCGAGATTAGGAGGAGATATCCGAACTTCGCTTTTTGATCTCTTTGTACTCTTTCGTGTTCTAGTTATCGTTGTTTTCTTTCGAATTCCGAGGACGGAATCCTTTGTTAGGTGGGTAGACTGTAATGCCCCGTTTATTTGTGAATTATTTGGGATTTATTATTATTATTATTTTTATTGCTATTATTATTGTTATTATTAATTGGTGATAATATTTATATTTTATTTTATTGAATGCCATGATGTTTATTTGTTTGTCAAATGTGATTAAATGCTAATGGTGAAATTTGTCTAATTGTTTATTTGATTTTTGTGATTTATTAAATTATTAATATGAATAAATGTGTATGTGATAATGTGTAAAATATATATTTATTTTTCGGTTATTCTTATCGCGCGTTTGCATTCGAAATCGAGCCCGATAATTTTTCGTTGGAACTGTTTTGGCCCGAATATATCTGTTTAAATTTTTATTTGAGCCCGTGAGCTGTTTTGTTGTCCCAACCGGCCCAAAAATCTTATTGGCCCAAATTTTTCGGGCCCGGCCCGACAGATTTTCCTTTTCCTCTCTTTTGGACGTGATTTTGTGTTGTCTTGGACAACAAGAAATTTTGTTCTTTTTCCCAAACCTAATACATGTATGTATATGTATACATCACGTTTTCTTTTTGGCCAAACACAAATCCCGCAGCTTGTCATCGATTTATTCTCCTTTTCTCTGTGAGTTTTTTTTTTCGTTCGCTCGTCATCATCTCCCATCATCATCCTCTCGATCGTTTTCCTTCAATCATCATCACCCTCGCCGGTCATCCTTCATCTCCTCCTCGATCATCATCATCACTGTCTCATCATCTCGCCATCATCGTTGTCGCCCCGGCAATTCGAAGCTTTCCCCCTGCCGTGACCAGCAGCCCGCGACCAGCCCTCCGGCGACCCCTTTGATTGAGTTTTCCGGCGAGTTCGAGCAGCCCACGAGCCCACACGACGATCAGCTTCTCTTCCGGCGACCTAGCAGCAGCGAACAGCCACTCTCGAAGCCGCTGCAACATCTTCTCCTTCCGGCGAGACGCGAGAATCCGTCGAGCCCCGTTCGTGTTCGTTTCGTTTTCGAATTTCCCGAGAACGGTACCTCGTCGTTTTTCCATCTCGTTTAATTCATATATGCTCGTTGAATTGTTCTTATTCATGTTCGTACTCGTGCTATATATATACAATGTGAAATTGTTGTGTGTATATGTGCAAATATATGAATTGTGGTGGTTATTGTGTCGTATGTTCGGGATCGCTTCGATTTTCTCAAAAATCGAACGAGACCTCGAAAGTCATGTAATTCGGTGGATAATGGAACGATGTCGAGTCCTTGGTCTTATGAAAAGGCCTCGGACGATAAATTGTGTGTTGCGATTTAATTGTCAAGTTGTCGAGCTCGTTAATCGCTGTTTTGATGTTCGAATTTTACAAAATAGCTCGCTGCTCGAAACGATGTGAAATTTTGAGGGATGTGTTATCTGTTCATTTCCTGCCTTGTGTAAAATTTTCATAATTTTTGGAGACCTGTAGCTATATTTAATAATTAATTTGTATTCTGTCCAGAATATTGTTAAATGCATAATAAATTCATGCTTGACTGAAATGAGCTGAAATTCAAATATGTCGTGCCTCTGTGACTTATATGTGTTGTGTTAAATTTTTGGAATTTTTGGAGTTGATTTGATATGGAAAATATTTTATTTATTGATTCGGCAGAAATGTTGTTTGAATTTTTAAAAATCGGTTACTGCATGGAAAATTCTGAAATTTTGCTGAGAGTCATATTTTAGGTGTTTGATCATGTTTGTAAAATATGGGAATTTTTAGAGTCCGTTTGGTTTCAGTTTGGATTTAAATTCGATAAACTGCTGTTGCTCGTTTGAATTTTTAAAAATAGCAGCAGTTATCATTTAAGGCTGAAATTTTTATAAGTGGACTTTGGCCTACTGAGTGTTGTTGTGTAAAATTATCAGGTTCAGATTCGTTCATTAAGTCTGAGTATGGATTAATGTGCCCTTTTTGCTGAATTACTGTTCGAATTTTATAAAATAGGATATTTCGAGTTTAAAGCTGAAAATTTGTGATTTTACATGTTTCTGGGAGATAAAATTTTGTATAAATTTTCAGAGCTTAATTCGTAGGATATCTTGACCTTTTATTTTTCACGCGATTAAATGATTTCAATTTTCGAGCATAATTGTATATGAAATTGGGATCGACTTGCTTTTTGGTTTTTATGTAAGTTTGACTTGGTCAAACCTTAGATGGATTTTTGTGAACTCCCTTAAGTGTTTTGGTCGTGTTTAGTGCCGAGTCTTAGTGTTCCACATCCACAGGACTTCACGAACTACTTAGTCGGATCGAGTTCGACTAGGTCTGTCTTGTGATTTCCAGTTTAAGTCGAGATAGATTCTGATTGTAGGATCTTGACATCGTGTAGGTGTCTAGAGGTGTTGATCTTGCCTTAGTACGAGAATTGTGACTGTGAAACGTGCTGCTATCAGGTGGGTACACTTTTGTTGTATTCCATATTTATCGCACTATTTATTTCGTATAATTCTTCTTTTGAAAAATGAATGTATGCGTGAGAACCCTAGTCTAAGTATTCCTATTGGTAGTGCCTTTGACGAATGCATAACAGTGTGAGGTCACCTGCCCGTTGTATCCGGGAGGCGACGCCCTGATCCGTGTGAGTTTCGGGGGGGAAAAACATCTCCACTGTCTCCTGGAAAACATCCATGATCCGTGAGTAGTTCGGGGTGGACTCCCATGATCCGTGTGAGTTTCGGGGTGGGGGAAATTTTCCAGTTACGGCCTTGCCGATGTTTGGTCGGAAGGTTGTTGTATGTACATAAGAGATTTGCGATAGGGCCGGGTAGGGGGTTTAGACTGTTGGATTCTATGCATACTGAGTATTGTGTTACTGCTTTTAAAATAATTATGCGGGATAACTGTGCGATAATGGTGAGCTAGTTGGTTGCTCACCCCCATTATTTTCTTGTTGTCTTCTCTCTTCCTTTGTTTTAGGTTGAGACGAGCTGGAGGCGGTGGCGTAGGACAAGCGAGATGGTGGTCATATGTGTTGATAAATCTATGCTTCCGCTTAAACTCGAATTTTATTTGTTTGCTATTATTGCCTTGGATTATTTACTGCTTTCACTTTTCGAACCATGTTTGATTCGGTTGAGCTTCGAATAATGTTGGATCTTTTGAAATGGCTTTAAGACTTACGGTTATTTGAAACTTATTTTATTGATAGTTCGTGCATGTGTGTTATTTAATGATGTTAGTAAGTAGCGCCCGTTTCTCGATAAATGTTTTAACTTGGATTTTAAAAAAAAAAAAATAGCTCTGATTTTCATTAATTAATTAAATAAATTCTTTAAAATAAAACGGGGCTGTTAGTAAGTAGCGCCCGTTTCTCGATAAATGTTTTAACTTGGATTTTAAAAAAAAAAAAATAGCTCTGATTTTCATTAATTAATTAAATAAATTCTTTAAAATAAAACGGGGCGTTACAATTTGTGATCATGATGTTGATATTATTATTGTTGTTTACCTTAGTCTGGGTGATTTCGGGATACAAAAGGACCAGTACTCACCCCAATTGTGTTTTTCAGGTTACAGGGTCGGGCCGGAGTGTGAGAGCAAGTTGTGGTGGTTATGGTTGTGGATCTGGCTCAAAGCACTTTCTTTAAACGGACATTTGATTCATGAACTTTTAAATAAGTATGCCTGTATAATGATTTCACGCTTTTGATATTTCCGCTACGCATTTCATCAAACTGGCATGTTATTGAATTTGTGATATTCAGATTTACATGTTAATTTGATTTGAAGATTTATAATATGTTTTCTTATGTCTAACCCAGCAGTTAGATTAAGTTCAGAAAAACAGATTTTCATAAAGATAAGTTTAGTAGCATCCAGAAATAAGTTAAAATGACTGGGAAATATAATATGCGAAAAATTTACTCTGATGAAGTAGCGGGGTGTTACATAAGTAAGGCGGGGTTTGACAGACTTGGTATCAGAGAACAGAGTGCGTTTCTATATACTTTCAAAGTTTAGAAAAGCATGACCACGCCACGCTCATCCCGCATCGACTTCAAGGTAAGTCACCTGACTCAGTTTATGTTTTGTGAGTGCTTATTTTAGTTCAAGTATACTAAGGTTCTTAATTCACTTAACTCAAAGCTTCACTGGAGTTCTTATCCTATCTTAACTAGCGTTCGGGTTCACTTAGGTAGGAAGAACCTACTCGCTAGGTTATTGCCCCTAATAAGGCAACTGACTTTTACATACATATCTCAGCTAGGATACTGCGATTATAGAAAATGTAGCACTCAGTACAGGGTCCCCAGCTAGTGACGTAGAGCTTCTCATAGAAATACAAAAACGTATCAACCACTTCCTACAATCCAGCTTGACGCATACCATACAAACGAAGTGAAGCACAGTGAAGTCATAAAGGTAGCAGCGAAAAAGACAATTATTATTTCGCTTCGCTTCTAAAGTATCGTGCACCCTATTGCAAATGTTAGAACTATAATGATGTGTAGCTGGCGGAGGCTCGACTCCCCTTAGGCTACAAAATATTTTAGCGAATATGTTCTAAGTATTATGCTTAATCTAAAAAACTTGAATCTTATTATCTGATCTTACTAGGTTCGCTCACTCAGTTTTAAAATCATTTAAAACTCATTTTAGAATATTACGAGCTAATTTGAAAGTTTATTGTATTGAGGCATACTAGAGTTCTCTAAAATATTTCTAAGTCTGGAACTATATTCTGACTGGATCTTAATCTGACTTGGTTCGGAAAAATACTGAAATCTTAGTTCATGCTCAAACCGATGTTCTGAACTGAATACTCCAGAATAGTTCGGACTACCCAAACTGATTTGGCTGAACTGGAAACTTCTTGAACCGTCCGGGCTGACCGGATAAGTGCGGCTGAACTGGACCGATGGCTCACTCGGAACCGACCGGTTATTCGTTGGCTATGTGCTGCTCAGCTCAACCGTGGTCCGGGTTCGACGTAGCAACTCACGGGCACGCCGAACATATCTGTAACACCCCGCCTACTATAACTTTGACTCACGAAAAATTGGGTAAAATTTTGGCGGTTATTTTCGAAATATACTGCAACTGTTTTCGAAAAACGTTTAAACTTACTAACTTGCGGGATGCTACTTACTTACTGACTTACTTCTCTTTTTCTGATACTTATGCACGTGCCCAAATCAACATATAAAATCCGACTGGGGAAAATACGGATGAGGGAAAATTAAACGTGCATACATACTAGGTTTGGGTTGGCAGTGCGGAAGCGTAAAATAAAGTACAGTACAGTCTGAAATTATTTATACATGCCAACAATACATAAAATTAAACAAATGTTCAGCTGACGCGGACACCACCACACCACCATGCTCGGCTCACGCTCCAGGCTGCACTCCATCACCTAAAAAGATAATAGTGGGGGCGTGAGTACTCATCCACTGTACTCCGCAAGAACCAGCACTGAATAAACAACACGTATAATCGAATATCATAAACTCAGCATATACATAAATAAAATGGTACTGTACTGGTGCGGACTACCGGTAACTGGCCGGTTCTCAGGTGATCACGTTCTGGGGGTCGCCTCCCCAGAAACCCAGGATGACTCTACTGGGAGTCAAAACTGTACTGGGCGAGTGACTCTACTGGGAGTCAACATAAACTGGACCACGAACGGTTAAACTGGACCGTTCGGGTGAAAACTGTATATCTACATACATACCTCATAAATGGTACAAGATTATAGGCAATGTAATACCCAGTTCAGGGCCCCCACCTGAAAACTTGGAATTTTGATGCAATGCTGATACTGGGTAGCGGTCGGAGGCTCGACTCTCCTTAGGCTACATAAATATTTAAGCAAAATAATGCTAAGTATAATGCTCGGAATATTTAATTATATGCTAAAATGCTCGGACTTATCTACGCGATTAGACTGGACTGGACCGGCTCGGAAAAATACTAAAAATTCTGAAAAGAGACTCGAATCGGAAATCACGAATCAAAACTGACTCGAACCGTCGGCTCGGCTGGACCGGGCGGTCGGGCGCTGGATCGGCTGGACCGGCCTCGGCCCCGTGCCGGGCCAGCTGGTGCCCGGGCACGGCGCTGGGCACGGCTGGTGCGGCCGGGCTCGGTCCCTAG
>BKCP01005295.1:286466-331509 GCA_008636005.1 Striga asiatica | reverse complement strand
TGGGCGCTATTGGCACCAAGACCTCGCACGTGGGCGTGGACAGACGCTGCTGGGCGCTGTCTCGTGCCCAGAGGGCTGCTGTGCCTCGCACCGGCTGGGCGCGGGCACTGATAGGCACTGGGCCGGGCACTGCCGCACTACATGCGCGGCAAGTGACCAAGACCGGCCCTTGCCGGACCTCCGGCGACTTTCTCCGGTGACATGCATGACATATAATCATAATATGATGAATTTGCTACAAATATGCTAAGAAACACTAGTGGACCCCGGGTCCACATGCATACTACTCGGTAGGGCCTAAATGGCACGTACGAGCACTTGACTTCCGAACCAACATTCATAACTTACAAATCTACTCAGGGCCGAATGTTTAACATGATAAATGATGGCTAAAATGGCTAGGAACATGGTTCATAACTTGCATGCATAAGGGTAAGCCTCGGGTGCCTAAATTAGCTTATTTTCATGAATGATTTGACCAATGTAATGCACTCCATTTACATTCAAACTCTTACACCATCAATGGTATAATATTTAAGGGTGATTTACCTAACAATCTCGACTTTAATATGCTAGCTACTAAAATTTCATTTTTAAGGCTCTTAATTTAATAAATTCAGAACTCACATATAAACACATGCATGGCACGGTTTTTCTTCATGAAAAATATTAAAATATCATAAAATAATTTTGGGACGAAGTTGCTTCGGACTAACCTTCACCAAAATGCAAAAATGAAAGCTAGGGCTTGCTAGTGCCTTGCTCACGGCCTCGAGGGGTTAGGACTTGACTCGGAGGAAACTTTGCTGAACTTGGATGAATGAGGCGTCTTAGAAATGTCCAAGAAACACTTTGAAATGGATGGACCTCGGTGGAAAATGGCTGGAACAAGCTGGACCTTGGTGCTCCTTCTTCTCGAGCCTTCTCGCGCGCGTAGGGACTAAGGTGGTAGCTCTCGACTTGCTCTCTCTTCTCTCTATATTGGCAAGTTTTCTAAGTGTCAAATGGGTTCATAATGGCTTAAGGATGAGGTTTATAAAGGGGCTTGGACGGAGGTTACAATGTGAGGTCATGGGAGACCAAAATGGGTG
This sequence comes from Striga asiatica, assembly GCA_008636005.1. Taxonomy (NCBI): domain Eukaryota; kingdom Viridiplantae; phylum Streptophyta; class Magnoliopsida; order Lamiales; family Orobanchaceae; genus Striga; species Striga asiatica. The sequence goes on along the minus strand of BKCP01005295.1, from coordinate 330,418 downwards.
GACTTCTCCTCACTCCACATGCTCATGTGCTAGGTCTGATGGGGCAGCATCTTTGCACGGTTTTAGGTGGTCTTATAGGTGGTTTTGCAGATCACAAAAGTTGAGGTAAGTGGTCTGGTCAGCCTTGGTACAAAAGTGGGGAACAAGGACAAATTCCTTGAATAAATAATGCAAGTCACATGCTCCATGTTGCTTGGCACTAAGTGAATCTCCTTAAACATTGCTTAGGGTAACTTAAGCTCAATTAGTCCCTCATTAAGTCCTAATAACACGCCTGAATTGGATCATGAGGAAAGTGGGCCGAAATTATGGAATTGGGCTTAAAATATGGGCTGTCGCGAGCTGACGCTGGCCCTATGCGCGGCACTGGGCCTGGGTGCGAGGGCGTGCTGGGCTGGCGCGGGAAGTGGGCTGCGCGCGGAAATGGGGTCTTGGGCCTAGCTCCTCACTTGATAAGGCTTCCATGGTGATTTCCATACTTAGTAAGATTTAGGAATAATGTGCTAAGGCTTGGCAAGGCCTTGGGCTAGGCTAGGCTTGGTTGGGCGCGGCTAAGGGCGCGGGGCTCGGGACTTGGCTCGAGCGGCTCGAGTATGGACTATGGCTCGATTTTAAAATGTCCAAGACTTACTTCTTGGTATTCCAAGACTTAGAAAATTATTCTAAGTATAAAATATCAATACTTGGCAAGGCTCGAGGATTAACTTGAAAAATAATCGGAACCAAACTAGGGTTCGAAGCCGATAATTTCTCGAATCAATTTGCTATAATTTTAACAATCCAAATTAATGGATTGATCTTGACTTATACTTAATATAGAAAATCCCAAAGAATGATCTATCAAACTTAGGAATTAATTGAGCATTTAGCATATATAATATAACTCGAAAATTCTAAAAAAATTACGGATTTCACTTATGGTCGAGCAGTGAAACCGTTCTTAATATTATTACTGATTTGGGGCGTTACAACCTATCCTCCTTAACATATTTCCGTCCTCGGAAATACTAAACTAAGGTACTAGGCCAGAACATCCTATTACAAAACTATATACATAAGAACATAAATAAAAGTACACAAGGTACAACTGATGCGACTCAAAACTCGAAATCTGGATATCGAGCTATGATCTCGGCCTCGCTCTCCCAAGTGGCTTCTGACTCGTCGTGGCGACTCCAGCAAACTTTGACGAGCTCTATATCTCTGCTCCTCAGCCGACGGACCTTTCGGTCCAGAACTGCTACCGGCCGCTCATCGTACATCAGGTTCTGCCCGACCTCTAGCCCGTCAAATTTCACTATGTGGCTCGGATCGTACACGTACTTTCTCAACATCGACACATGGAAGACGTTGTGTACACCCGAGAGCTCTGGGGGTAACGCCAGACGGAGGCTGTTACGCCAACTCGTTCGAGAATCTCGAATGGCCCTATGAATCGGGGCTGCAGTTTCCCCCTCTTCCCAAAACGTACAACGCCCTTCATCGGCGTGACTTTCAGAAACACCTTGTCTCCCTGCTCGAACTCAAGCTCCCTTCTACGCTTGTTAGCGTAGGCCTTCTGTCGGCTCTGAGCCTCTCTCAGCCTCGCTCGGATCTCGGCGACCTTCTGCACCGTGTCCTCGATCAACTTGGGACCGAGAACCTGTTTCTCGCCGACTTCATCCCAATAAAGGGGTGAGCGGCACTTGCGACCATATAAAGCTTCGAACAGCTCCATCTTGATCGATGAGTGATAGTTGTTGTTGTAGGCAAACTCCACTTTGGGTAATAACTTTTCCCACGAACCACCTCGCTCTAGGACACAAGCTCGGAGCATGTCCTCAAGTGTCTGGATGGTCCGTTCCGACTGCCTGTCGGTCTATGGGTGATAAGTGGAACTAAACTTTAACTTCGTCCCCATGGACTCGTTCAGACTCTTCCAGAAATGGCCAGTAAACCGGGGATCACGATCTGATACAATCTCGGCAGGAACGCCGTGAAGTCGAACGATTCCACGAAGGTACGTCTCGGTTAGCTGCTCCATGGACATGTCCATCCTAACGGGCATAAAGTGGGCCGACTTCGTCAGCTGGTCCACTACAACCCATACTGCGTCGTGATGCTCGGGCGACATTGGTAATCCCGTGACAAAGTCCATGGTCAGCTTCTCCCACTTCCACTGCGGAATCTCTAAAGGCTCTAAGAGTCCCGGTGGAACCTTGTGCTCGGCCTTCACTTGCTGGCAAATCAAGCACTTCTCGACAAACTCGGCGACGTCTCGCTTCATCCCTTTCCACCAAAATGACCCTTTCAGGTCGTGGTACATCTTGGTGCTACCAGGGTGCGCCAAGTAGGGAGCACTGTGCGCCTCTGTCAAGATCTCCTTCTTCAGGGCCTCGACGTTTGGCACCACAATCCTTCCCTTGTACTCCAAAGCACCATCTGTGCCTCGGTAAAAGCCCTCTACTCCTCCGGCATGAATCTTTGCCCCCATCAAGCGAACGAACTCATCGAAGGCTTGATCCCGCCGGATCCTGTCTCGTAGCGTGGGCCACACTCTCATAGCTCGAATACCTCCCACAACTGGCAACTTAGGAGGTGATTCGACCACTTCTAGCTGCATCCGAGCGAACTCATGAATCAACTGACGCTGTTGAGTGATCATACAGGTTAGCTCGCCCTTTCCCTTCCGGCTGAGGGCGTCGGCAACTACGTTTGCCTTACCAAGATGATAGTTGATGGTACAGTCATAATCTTTCACCAGCTCTAACCATCGCCTTTGGCGCATGTTGAGCTCTTTCTGGGTGAAGATATACTGTAGGCTCTTGTGGTCGGTATAAATCTCACATCTGCCGCCGTACAGATAATGCCTCCAAATCTTTAGGGCGTAAACCACTGCTGCCAACTCAAGGTCATGAGTCGGGTAGTTCTCCTCGTGCGGCTTTAGCTGTCGAGAAGCATAAGCCACAACCCTTCCTTCTTGCATCAGTACGCAGCCTAGACCCAGCTTTGAGGCATCACTGTAAATAGTTAAACTCTGAGTGGGATCTGGTATAGTCAACACAGGCGCCATCGTAAGCCTTCCTTTGAGCTCTTGGAAGCTCGCCTCACAACGGTCACTCCATTCAAACTTCACCGATTTTCTCGTCAATCGAGACAAGGGTAGGGCTATCCTGGAAAACCCTCGATGAAGCGCCTGTAATAGCCAGCTAATCCGAGGAAACTACGAACCTCGGTGGCATTCTTTGGTGCTGACCAGTTTCGGGCTACCTCGATCTTCGATGGGTCAACCTCTGTTCCCCCCGCCGTAACAATGTGGCCAAGAAAAGCCACTTGATCAAGCCAGAATTCACATTTAGAGAACTTGGCATAAAGCCTCTCCCGTCTAAGAGTCTGCAACACGATCCTCAAATGCTCCTCGTGCTGCTCCGGACTACGAGAATAGACCAAGATGTCATCAATGAAGACGATAACAAACTGGTCTAGGAAGGGATGGAAGACACGGTTCATGAGATCCATGAATACCGCCGGTGCATTGCTCAATCCGAACGGCATCACAACGAACTCATAGTGCCCGTATCGAGTTCTGAAAGCCTTCTTGGCCACATCGGCCTCCTTGATTCTCAACTGATGGTAACCAGAGCGGAGATCGATCTTGGAAAACACTCTGGCACCCCTCAACTGATCGAATAGATCTTCTATCCTGGGGAGAGGATATTTGTTCTTCACCGTTAACCGGTTTAGGTTCCGATAGTCGATGCACATTCGCATGGTCCCATCCTTCTTCTTGACAAAGAGGACAGGTGCTCCCCAGGGTGAAACACTAGGTCGAATGAAACCAAGCTTGAGTAACTCCTGAATTTGAGTTTTCAGCTCCTGCAGCTCCTTCGGGGCCATTCGATAAGGTGCCTTTGAGACTGGTCCTGCCCTTGGAACCAGATCAATCGTGAACTCCACTTGGCTATTCGGTGGTGCCCCAGGTAACTGCTCCGGAAAGACGTCGATGAAGTCGCGCACCACTGGGATGTCTCTGGGCGTCCGCTCCTCCGATGAGTCCCCGACGATGTTCACCAAGTAGCCGTGACAGCCCCCCTTCTGCAGATATTTGGTCGCTTTCGCCATTGCGATGACACGTGATAAGGTTCTAGCCTTCGTTCCGAAGAACGTGATTTGCTCTCCCCCAGTCATCTGAAGCATCACCTCTCTGTCTTTGCATCGGATGTCCGCGTGGTACTTCGCCAACCAATCCATTCCGAGTATGAGGTCGAAGTCCCTCATCTCGATCACAAACGCATCGACCCCAAGAGTTTTTCCGCCAATATCAAGACTAAGGTCCTTGGCCAAAGAGTGCGTCACTATCTTCCTCCCTGAGGCTAGGCTGATCTCAAGGGGGTCGACAGTGCTCACTCCCTGGACATTTATAGCGTCGAGACACTTTGTGGAAACGAACGAATGGGTCGCTCCCGTGTCAAATAAGGAAAAGACTGGTACATTGAATAAAGATATCATGCCAGACATTGTACCTGGCTGCTCGGCTACCTCCGCCTGGTTAAGGGCGAAGATCTGGGCTGGTCCACCTCCAGGTCGGTTCTGGGCCTGCTGACGCTGCCCCTGTGGATTCTGTGCGCGGTCTGGGCAGACACGAATACCATGGCCGGGTCTAAGGCAGTGATAGCACGCATTCTGACCAGCTAGGCACTCCCCACGGTGATTACGGCCACAGGTAGCGCATGGTGGTACAGCCTGACGGATAGGCTGCACAGCCTGAGCCGGGGCTGGAGCTGGTGTTGGTGCTGGTGCTGGTGCTGGTGCTGGTGCTGGGCCCCTCGGACCATTCCTGCGATCGTTACGGCCCTTCCACTTCCTCTTGTTGGGTCTCTGTGCCTGCTGGGGCTGCGCCTGCTGAGGTGGCGCTATATGTGGTGGGGCTGGCTGGACTGGTAAGGCCAATGGCTGGAATGGCTCCTGACTGGGGCACGGAACCGGCTGGCCTCCACCACTATACTCTCGGCCATATGCTGGGCCCGAGAGACTGTCTCAGCATATGTCATGGGGCCCATGGCACTGATGGTGTGACAGATCTCTCCCCGTAGGCCCACCCGGAATCGCTTCGTCCTCTTCGCCTCCGTGTCAACGAGGTTCGGCGCGAAGAAGGTGAGGCGAGAGAAATCGAGCTCGTACTCGTCAACAGTCCGACCCGCCTGCTCCAGACTCAGGAACTGTCTCTCCATCCTCTCAACGTAGTGATCTGGGCAATACTTCTCCCAGACTACCTCCTTCGCTCTCTCCCACGTGAGATTAGTCTTCTCCCCAGGCCTCATGGCCCAGTAGGCACTCCACCAAAGTCCCGCATCCCCTGTCAACTGAAGTTGAGCACACATGACCTTGACTGGCGCGGGACAACCCATGACCTCGAAGATAAGATCAAGGTTGCGCACCCATTCCTCGACTTGTCGAGGATCTCCCTGTCCGTTGAAAGTCGCTGGGTGAAACCCGCGAAACTCTGCGATGCGCTGCCCCAGATCCCGCTCGGGAACTACTGGAGGGGCTGCGACTGGTGGGACTGGAGCATTCCTATTTCTGCGATTAGCCATCTTGATGGCCAGTTAACAGGGTTAGCATATAGGGGAGTTTGGTAGAGGAGATTAAATATTAATAACTCGATGATTTACAAATTTCTTGACGAGTCATAGATAACATACAACTTATCCGTCTAAGGTTCTAAATCTAATAGGAGTTCTAACTTAGACTAGAGTTCTGAAACATAGTTCTTTCTAGAGTTCTCCCTCTAGAGTTATCTGTCTTATAGGAGGATAGTTATCTAGGCCCCATACTTGAATTGGAATAAGCATTTGCAAAAATAAAGACTGGTTTAGGTGACTTACCTCGGAGGCAGCGCGAGCGTGAGCGTGGTGTGGTAAGTTGACTGACTTTTGGTCTACAGAAACGCTAATTGCGCTCTGATACCATGCTGTAACACCCCGCCTACTATAACTTTGACTCACGAAAAATTGGGTAAAATTTTCGCGGTTATTTTCGAAATATACTGCAATTATTTTCGAAAAACGTTTAAACTTACTAACTTGCGGGATGCTACTTACTTACTGACTTACTTCTGCTTTTCTGATACTTATGCACGTGCCCAAATCAACATATAAAATTCGACTGAGGAAAATACAGATGAGGGAAAATTAAACGTGCATACATACTAGGTCTGGGTTGGCAGTGCGGAAGCGTAAAATAAAGTACAGTACAGTTTGAAATTATTTATACATGCCAACAATACATAAACATAAACAAATGTCCAGCAGACGCGGACACCACCACACCACCATGCTCGGCTCACGCTCCAGACTGCACTCCATCACCTAAAAAGATAATAGTGGGGGCGTGAGTACTCATCCACTGTACTCCGCAAGAACCAGCACTGAATAAACAGCACGTATAATCGAATATCATAAACTCAGCATATACATAAATAAAATGGTACTGTACTGGTGCGGACTACCGGCAACTGGCCGGTTCTCAAGTGATCACGTTCTGGGGGTCGCCTCCCCAGAAACCCAGGATTACTCTACTGGGAGTCAAAACTGTACTGGGCGAGTGACTCTACTGAGAGTCAACATAAACTGGACCACGAACGGTTAAACTGGACCGTTCGGGTGAAACTGTATATCTACATACATACCTCATAAATGGTACAAGATTATAGGCAATGTAATACCCAGTGCAGGGCCCCCACCTGAAAACTTGGAATTTTGATGCAAGTGCTGATACTGGGTAGCGGTCGGAGGCTCGACTCTCCTTAGGCTACATAAATATTTAAGCAAAATAATGCTAAGTATAATGCTCGGAATATTTAATTATATGCTAAAATGCTCGGACTTATCTACGCGATTAGACCGGACTGGACCGGCTCGGAAAAATACTAAAAATTCTGAAAAGATACTCGGATCGGAAATCACGAATCAAAACTGACTCGAACCGGCCGGTTCGCTGACTGGCCAGACCGCCGGCTCGGCTGGACCGGGCGGTCGGGCGCTGGATCGGCTGGACCGGCCTCGGCCCCGTGCCGGGCCAGCTGGTGCCCGGGCACGGCGCTGGGCACGGCTGGTGCGGCCGGGCTTATTTACTTGCATTAGGAGTTCTATTTAGACTAGGATTAGAATTGTTTTGGCATCTATAAATACCCATGTACTCTCATAATTTCGAATATGATGGTTGAGTGAATAGAAAAGAGTCGAACATTGTGTTCAAAGTTCTCGTGTGTTTTCTCTTATGAGTTTACATAGAGTTCGTGAATGGAATAGGACCAACATCCGAGTTTCTTCACAGTGATAGAAATAGGACCAACATACGAGTTTCGTCACACCTATCGCGAAGTACGAAGGTGTCGGCGCGCGTATTAGCAACTTATTGCGAAGGGACCAAGGCGTCGGCGCGGGTTTCGAGCAAGTCGAGCTAGACGTAACACACGACCCTTCATCACGCTGCTGGGCGCTGTCGCATGCCCAGAGGGCTGCTGTGCCTCGCACCGGCTGGGCGCGGGCACTGACAGGCACTGGGCCGGGCACTGACAGGCACTGGGCCGGGCACTGCCGCACTACATGCGCGGCCAGTGACCAAGACCGGCCCTTGCCAGACCTCCGGCGACTTTCTCCGGTGACATGCATGACATATGATCATAATATGATTAATGTGCTACAAATATGCTAAGAAACACTAGAGGACCCCGGGTCCACATGCATGCTACTCGGTAGGGCCTAAATGGCACGTACGAGCACATGACTTCCGAACCAACATTCATAACTTACAAATCTACTCAGGGCCGAATGTTTAACATGATATATGATGGCTAAAATGGCTAGGAACATGGTTCATAACTTGCATGCATAAGGGTAAGCCTCGGGTGCCTAAATTAACATATTTTCATGAATGATTTGACCAAGGTAATGCACTCCATTTACATTCAAACTTTTACCCCATCAATGGTATAATATTTAAGGGTGATTTAACTAACAATCTCGATTTTAATATGCTAGCTACTAAAATTTCATTTTTAAGACTATTAATTTAATAAATTCGGAACTCACATATAAACACATGCATGGCTCGGTTTTTCTTCATGAAAAATCTTAAAATATCATAAAATAATTTTGGGAAGAAGTTGCCTCAGACTAACCTTCACCAAAATGCCAAAACGAAAGCTAGGGCTTGCTAGTGCCTTGCTCAAGGCCTCGAGGGGTTAGGACTTGACTCGGAGGAAACTTTGCTGAACTTGGATGAATGAGGAGTCTTAGAAATGTCCAAGAAACACTTTGAAACAGATGGACGTCGGTGGAAAATGGCTGGAACAAGCTGGACCTTGGTGCTCCTTCTCGGGCCTTCTCGCGCGCGTAGGGACTAAGGTGGTAGCTCTCGACTTGCTCTCTCTTCTCTCTATATTGGAGAGTTTTCTAAGTGTCAAATGGGTTCATAATGGCTGAAGGATGAGGTTTATAAAGGGGCTTGGACGGAGGTTACAATGTGAGGTCATGGGAGACCAAAATGGGTGGACTTCTCCTCACTCCACATGCTCATGTGCTAGGTCTGATGGGGCAGCATCTTTGCACGGTTTTAGGTGGTCTTCTAGGTGGTTTTGCAGATCACAAAAGTTGAGGTAAGTGGTCTGGTCAGCCTTGGTACAAAAGTGGGGGACAAGGACAAACTCCTTGAATAAAATAATGCAAGTCACATTCTCCATGTTGCTTGGCACTAAGTGACTCTCCTTAAACATTGCTTAGGATAACTTAAGCTCAATTAGTCCCTAATCAAGTCCTAATAACACGCCTGAATTGGGTCATGAGGAAAGTGGGCCGGAAATTATGGAATTGGGCTTAAAATGTGGGCTGTCGCGAGCTGGCGCTGGGCCTGGGCGCTGGTCCTGGGCGCGAGGGCGTGCTGGGCTGGCGCGGGAAGTGGGCTGCGCGCGGAAATGGGGTCTTGGGCCTAGCTCCTCACTTGTTAAGGCTTCCATGGTGATTTCCATACTTAGTAAAATTTAGGAATAATGTGCTAAGGCTTGGCAAGGCCTTGGGCTAGGCTAGGCTTGGTTGGGCGCGGCTGAGGGCGCGGGGCTCGGGACTTGGCTCGAGCGGCTCGAGTATGGACTATGGCTCGATTTTAAAATGTTCAAGACTTACTTCTTGATATTCCAAGACTTAGAAAATTATTCTAAGTATAAAATATCAATACTTGGCAAGGCTCGAGAATTAACTTGAAAAATAATCGGAACCAAACTACGGTTCGAAGCCGATAATTTCTCGAATCAATTTGCTATAATTTTAACAATCCAAATTAATGGATTGATCTTGACTTATACTTAATATAGAAAATCCCAAAGAATGATCTATCAAACTTAGGAATTAATTGAGCATTTAGCATATATAATATAACTCGAAAATTCTAAAAAAATTACGGATTTCACTTATAGTCGAGCAGTGAAACCGTTCTTAATATTATTACTGATTTGGGGCGTTACAATATCCGACACGGCTTTGCCGACGCACGAGTTTTAAACGGTGCCACGGTCACTGACGCAGGGGCGTTCTTGGACCAGGACTAACGTAAACGGTGCGTTAACGGTAGGTCAGACGGACGCACAGGCGGTGGGCAGAGCGTAGGGGCGCGACTCGGTCGGACTCGGTGCACGGGCACGCACTTGGTTGCTCGGCTTAAACAATCATACGAGAGTGGGACACGTGTGCGGGACGTCAATACACGTTGAGGCTACGTGCTAAAGCACGCCGGTTGGTTGGTTACGCTCGCTATGAGGCACACGGCCTCGGTAGCTTTCTTAGGCTCGGTTATGGTCTCGTCAACGACTCACCAGCCGACCGACCACATCCCGAAACCCATGGACTCATTAATAAACCTATGATGTCTAAATTCATTTATACTATACTAGAATTCGGGCGTATACTCGGATTTAACAATTACCCGGTTTTCATAAACGGATAAAACTAGAGTTCTAGTTGTCCGACCAAACTAACTCATTTTAAGCCGAAACTTTAACCCTAAGTTCAACATGATTTATGAGGATTTTACTCTAATAACTTCAGCTAAATCACAACCAGAACAATTTCTAAAAATACCGCAAATCAAGGCTAAAGTCCCGATTTGTAAACTATATCAAATGATCTCCAAAAATTACAAAATTTTAACCACATCAACTTCATCATATATATGTGTTTTGGTAAAAATATCACAACAAGAATCCACCTTTAACTCATCCAACTAAAATCGGACATTTCGGGCCTAGATCAAAAAAATTAGTTCGTATAGCAAACGAGCTTCAAAATTCACTAAATTCAAACCTATGCCTCAAGACAATTTAACAAGATTAATAGAGTTGGAATCATAATTTTTGGATCAACACGCATTTTAATATGAATTTATAGACATTAATATCAATAAATCTAGATAAATTTACATCTCATTCAAATTCATGGACTAACTGTAGGCCATGCCCACTTTTTTGAATTACTTAAATAATATTACGATCCACTAACGTTATATTATTTCACTTCCTTTTCCTAGCCCAAATTATATTTGAAACTCCAATTATAATTACCCGAATTACCTCCCCATGTATAAGATATAATGTCCATTAATTAATTCGATTACTGACAATCAAGAATTAATTAATATATTATTTATTTCACCGAGGCTAACGCTCGTTCATCACATTATTATTATGCTGAAACTTAATCCAACTACGGGGTTTAGCATAACAATCCTTCATGAACTCACTTCGGGGATGTCATCAAACTAAACGTACATGGTGATCGTAAATATCCTAACAGCACATCATACATACATCAATATTACCCAAGACCATAAGAATATTAATCCAGCAAACTGAACAACACCCAAGTGAATCAAAGTAATATGTACTGCATATATATGTCTATTTAATATCTTACGGGTTTAGAGAACGCAATAATTAACTGAGGCCTAGTTCGTTTATGACGATCAGTATAAAATGAACTTCTCCTCTTTGGGATCCTGTTCAATACATAAATGTACTAGTGCAACTAATCAGTCAGGACCAACTGTGTTGTTGACACTACAATCGTTCAGATGAGGTGTTCATTTTCATCTAGGTTGTGAACCACAATTCTTGTTTCGCAAGTAACTAATAGAATAATCTTCTGTTCGCCCGATGACGACTCATTCTATCTAAGTGCAAAACAACAGAACATATAATTTGTTTAATCAAACATGATTCTCATTCAGAAAGGGTAAACGTGTAATATCATCCAAAGTCAAGCTTTTAGTATATAACACCAACCCTCCGGCAGGCTAGGGAGCTCCTGGGGTTTTATTTATTTTTGAGTGTTTGTTGTGGTTGATGTCGTGTTATGTTAGGGTAGGTGACATTGTCGGGTCCCAGAGCGGTTTTCTAGGGGTGGCTCGCTTGAAAAGAGGATTCGACTTTGTTGATTCAGGTCAAGTTAGCCTTAGTCGTCCGAGTGTCGGAGTTTGGAGTTGCGAGACTTGTGTCGGGGGCTTGGATCCTGCTTTTTTCAGGCTATCATTAGTTATATTTTGCTGGGTAGGGAGTTCATATATGGTCGGTAGTAATAAAGCTTTATTCTATTATATAGCTTAGATGCGGGTTGTTTTCATTTTTTTATTTTCCTGCTTGTTTTTCTTTCTGCTTTTTTGCTTTGGTCCAGCTATGTATGGTTTTAGTCTCCTTTATGGAGTTTTCTGTCTCTTTTTTAGATTTGTTTGCGGGTGCTTGTACTTTTTTGGTTGTCTTTGTAATTACAAGAGGGTTGGTCTAGACTTTGTTAAAAGAGTATATATTAAAATAATCTTTCAAGTTTGAGTATGAATAGAATAGTTGGAGAAAAATTAATATTTGATGTGGTCGTTGTTTCCTTTTAAATTTAAAAATGATTTATTCAGTTTAGATATGACCTAAATATGATATAAATTGCCCTAAAATGGCAGATTTAATAAGTATAAATAATAGAATAAGTAGTCCTAAAAGTGAGAAAGCTAAAAATTTGAGGATTGAAAATGAGAATTGCAAGTTACACGAGCAACTCAACAATTCTGTAACAATCTACCAACTCTCCTGCGATTATTTTTTCCTTATTTTCCACCGTAACCCTAGTATCTCTTGCGTCGCATCCCTGCGCCTCTCTGTCGGTGGGTGCTCGGCATCCCACGGCTCAGCCCAACATCAGCACCAGAGATGAGCTTCCGTTGGGTCCTCCTTCCTATCCGGCGTGGCGCCTCGGCTTCATCGGTTGGCCATGGCGGAGCTTAGAGGAATCCAGCTCGACGGTGAGTCTCGTCTTGGCCGGCTCCTTGCGTCTTCCGTATCCCTATCCTCTCCCTGGTGTTGGGAAGAGGGGATCTTTCGACGGACGGCTTCTTTCGTCAGGGTGGTCTGCCTGAGGCTGTGGTTCGAGTTGTGTTGGTGTGGGGTGGCCTTCCTATTGGCTGAGAGAGTAGTTCTTGTCTCTAGTTTTTAGATTTTCTTGTAGGAGCCTTCCCCAGCGGGGGCTGCACGAGGTTTCTTGACCGGGTCCTTGGGCCTCACGGCCTATTTCTCAATGAATCGCCGCTTGGAGGTGGTTTTTCGCTGGCGAATGCGGTGCCCAATTCTCTAATTAGGTCTCGCCGATTCTCAGGCTGCTAGGATGGTGAGGAGGGCGACCGACTAGCCAGTGTTTTTGCAGAGTTGGGCGAGCCCATGGTGATCCTTTGAGGTGGGTCGTGGTTCTATTCTCCCCCTTCTGGGGGATTCGGGGTGGAGGGCTCCGTCACTTGCCACCGTGTTCCTCCCGTCTCTGGTGTTGGGCGGAGGGGCTGATTGGTGAGCTTAGGCCCAGGACTCTTTTTCTGGGTTTGGACCTGATTTTGCTGGTTCATTCTAGGTGGATGTGGCGTGGGCCTCCGAGTGCGCGTTTCGGGTGTTCGTCTGGGCATGGGTTGGGTTCTTTGGTGGCCGACCCAGTTAGGCATTTTGCTTGGCAGATTCTGGTTCGGGCTCTGGGACCACAACTCTGTTTTTTGATTGGATGTCCGTTGGCGTCGCTGTGGGTTAGCTTGATGTGGTTAACTGTTTAGGAAGAGGTGGTAATTTTTTCTTCTAGTTATGTTGTGGTGTTTTTGCTTTTTGTGTGTTTGTGCTTCTTTGTTTTCCTGTGCGTTGTCGGTCTGTATTTTTTTTTTCTCTCATTTGGGAGTTGTGTATTCTCCTGTTGGGAGTTGTGTTATATTTCTGTTGGGAGCTTTTGTTTGTTTGTAGTTTTTAGTTTTAGTGTGTTTTGTTTTAGTTTATTTTCGACTGCCTCGGACTAGTTGCCTATGGGGTTTGTCCTCCCAATTATGATCTATGAGGATCTCGTTATGTACAATTTACGAATTCAATAGCAAACGTAAACCTATGCGCAGCGGATCTAAAGGTTTGACATATAAAACATATGGCTTAAAATTTTATGAATCTATCGAATTCGGGATGACCGGGAACAGCACACGAACGGAAGCAGCGTCGGCTCGTCACATGGATCGGGTCGTGTCGGCTGTCGGGTCGCGTCGCCAGTCTTGTCGCGCGGGTGGCTTGGTCACGGTGGATCTCTGGCAGCTCATGGCGGTGGACGACGGGGCAGGGTCGGCGGATCTTGACCTACGGATTGAGATTCGTCGACTTCTGTAGATGATCACGGTGTCTCAATCACTTTCTGGATCTCCTACTGTATTACTAACACACCTCTTCAACTCGTACCGGTGGAGCAACGAGAAAAAGATAAAGCTCGAATGAGATCTAGAGAGAGAGTGTATAGGCGGCCGAATTCACGTGTGAATAAACATATGGATCTCTTCTCATGAGCTTAATGACGTATATATAGAACTACAGTAGGGATCCTTAGGACATTAGAAATAGGGCTTATTAAGTAATGGACTAACTGTAGGTCAAGCCCACTTTTCCAATTACTTAAATAATGGCGGAAAAATACACGACATTTACTAGATTAGCCATTTAATCACGACTTCTAAACCTTGTCAAATACACGGATTTAACGTCCGTCAACAGAAAGCTGATGTGACAATTTTTTTTAACGGCCAAGTCACCGAGAAGTCTGACTCAGCAAACAGAAGCCAAATCATCAATTAAACCTTGGCAGTTTAATACACCACCTTTGGTTTTTTGGCAACCCGATACACAAACTTAACCTTTTTTGGCAAAAAGCTGCCACATCAGCATTTTATTTTATTTTTTATTTAAATTCATTTAATTTAATTTTATTATTTTTATTTAATTTAATTATACTTTTTTTATTGAAATTATGTTTATAATTTAAATATATTGTGATTACAAACAAAAATAAATAAACAATATATTANGGACTCTGCACTGAGACATGGGAACGAGGTTGGCATTTAGCATAGCCTTTCACCCCCAGACAGATGGCCAGTCGGAGCGAACGATCCAGTATCTGGAGGATATTCTGAGGGCTGTGGTCTTGGACCGTAGCCTAACCTGGGAGAATGCGTTAGCAATGGTCGAGCTGGCCTATAACAACAGTTATCACGCATCGATCAAGATGGCGCCGTACGAGGCTTTGTACGGGCGCAAGGTTCGTACTCCTATCTATTGGGATGAAGTTGGAGAGAGGAAGATTATGGGTCTGGAGTTCATCCATAGGACTTCGGAGCAAGTGGATGAGATCCGGAAGCATATCCGGCCTGCCCAGGAGAGGCAGAAGGTTTATGCCGATCGAGATAGGCGTGAGCATGTGTATACTGTGGTGATCACATATTTCTGAAGGTCTCGCCCATGAGGGGTGTGATTCGCTTCAGAAAGAAAGGGAAGCTTCGGCCTCGCTATATCGGGCCCTTCGAGATCCTTGCTCGAGTCGGGGACTTGGCTTATCGGCTAGCTTTGCCACCGAGCTTGGCGGGAGTGCATGATGTGTTTCATGTTTCGATGCTGCGCAGATATGTACATGATCCCGACCACGTGGTGGACTTCGGCGAGCTGCACGTTGAGCGAGACCTTAGCTATAAGGAGGTGCCGATTTTTGTACTCGATCGGAAGGTCCATCAGCTGAGGAACCGGGCAGTGAGTCTGGTGAAGGTGCTATGGAGCCGACACGACGAGTCTGAGACGACTTGGGAGATCGAGGCCGATATCAGGAGGAGATATCCGAACTTCGTCTTTTGATCCCCTTTGTATTCGTTGTATTTTAGTGGTTTGGTTTCGTTTTGTTTATTTTCAAATTCCGAGGTTGGAATTCCTTTTAAGGTGGGTAGATTGTAATGTCCTGTTAATTTATGAATAATTATGGGATTATTTTAATTCTTTATTATATTTGTCCAAATTTAATTTATTTATTTTAATTGTGCTCGTAACTACCTTAATTGTTTATTAATAAACATTACCGATTTTATTTTCGCCACGTCAAACCGAGCCTCGAATAATTTTCGAGTTGAGCCCGAGAGGAACCAATCAATTTGGGTATTTTCCGTAACCATTTTGGGACCAGTTTCGCTAGCCCGATTTGATAAATGTTTTTCTGCCCAACTTGGAGTTAAATAGAATGATCTTTTTAATAAGGGCCTAAACAGATAAATAAATAGCCGTTCTTTTCTTTCACCTCGCCAGAACTAGTCCATCATATCTGTTCATTTTGAATTGGCCGGCCGAGTCTCACACGAGATTTATGCTCCAACTAACTGCACGTTCTGCTCCTTCCTCTCGCAATATCAGGTTGAGGAGATAATGTTCAGTTCAAAAACTAATCACTCTCATCGTCCTTACGAGCATAAAAAAAACAGAAAGAGATTTTTCTTCTTCCCGTCGCTGCCCCACCGATCACCATCTCTCCTCATTAAAATTTTTCTTCTTCCTCGTCGTCACCTTCGCTCATCATCACCAGCCCGTCACTCCCAAACCATAATCACTTCACGTCACCTTTCTTCTCTTCCCGGCGCCATCACCACCCCCGATCATCTCCTCCATCGCTGCACCCCCGTTTTCCGGCGAGCTCCTGGCGTGAACGACCACCACCGTGCACCACCTCAAGCAGGCCCAACTTCGGCGATCCCGTTCACGTCGAGAACCTTCGAGCCCTCCTCAGTCGCTGAAACCGCTCGCGAGCCAAGCACCGCTGCTTCCCGCGAGCCTTCCTCCTTCGCAGCGAGCTCTCCACCACGACCAGCTCCTTTCCGGCAGAACCAGCTCCCAGCCGGCCGAGAAGAACCTCGACAGCCGCCGCTTCTTCCCCAGCGAGACGAAGCTCCGCCGTCGAGCCGATTGCCTCTCGTCTTATCGTTCCGTTTCCAAACACTTTCTCGAGATCGTAATGAGTCTCGACCTCTCATTATTTATTTACGTGTTATTTTCGTGATTTAGATATATTTCAGTGATTTTATGTTCGATGATTTCGTGTTCGGTATCTCGAGAGCCGTTATATGTTCTATTCATATTGTCGTATTAACCGGGCGTTAATAAATCTCGTCTTTTATAAATAGAGCATCATTAGTTGCTGTGATAAATCCTCGTTATGCTCTTTTGTTTCTGATTTATAAGTTATAATAATCATTGTCGAGATTGAAAACATCGTTATATGAATTCATTGTAATTTCATATGAAAAGTTCATGTTTCGCTGCTCTGTTGTGCCTCAGTTTAAGTCGTCAGAGACTGATTATTGAAGTTGTGGTCTTCATATGAAATGTATTGTCTTCAGTTTTCTGTACCTGGGCTTTAGAATTTTTCGATTCCGAGTTATATCGAATAAGTTATGATTTTTACAAGAATTTTGTGCGTTCAGTTTTTCCTGTTACCCGACAGCATAGATATAGTTTAAATATGACCTGTTTATCATGTTGTAATGTGCTCGTATGAATTTATGCTATTCATGAAAGTTATAGGTCCGTTTCTTACCTTTTAAATGAGATAAATTTCATGTTGATATGTGCTCTGTAACTCGAGTTGTGTTCTTATAAAGGTAGACATGCATGAGTTAGGACTTATTATTTTGACAGAAATCTGATATTGAATGTTAACCGATTTTTCACTATCCAAATGATCTTATATGCTTCTGTGTTCTAAATTAAAGTTTTAGAGGCATGCTTTAGGTTTAATTTGAGACTTAAACCATATCATTTGGAGGTCTGTAGCTCGAGTTAAGTGATAAAAATCTGAGGTGCTGTCCATATCGCATATTAGTTTTTGACAGGTTTGCTGAACCAAATGTTTTGTGATTAAACTCGTTGATAATGTGATTATTTATCACTATGATCTTCATAAACGTTGTATACATTTTAGTTATCTATCATGTGGTTTTTGAATCTCATTGAAAGCATGCCTGTAGCTCCAGTTAGCTAGCAATTACTGAAGTCTAGTCAAGTTCACTTTCCCAGTTTTGGACTGTGACTCAATTTTGAATGTTTACTGATTTATCACCTGTTAAATGGCCTTATTTGCTTTCCGTGTCTTCATTAGAATTGTAGATACATGTCTTAGAGTTCCGATGCAACTTGATTCATGTTCATATGAGTTGTGTGTTGAGAATTATGCTGGTTTTAAAAACGCTGCCCGGGTTAAGTTTTAAAAAACTTATGTGATATTTTCGGAGATGTGATTTATTTGAATTAATGCATGCTTAAATGTTTCCGTGAGCTTAGTTGGACTAAGTGATTGTCGAATAGTCTTTGATAAGGCTATTTTATTAAATGTAGGTGCTTGACGAGTCGAGCTCGCCGCCTACCCTCATTTTTGTGTTTTAGATTTTTACCAGGTGGGTTCATTTGCATTGAATCTATAATTATTGCACTTGTTATTTCGTATAAATGTTTGTCTCGATAGCTTCTGTATGCGTGAGAACCCTAGTCTAAGTGTCCCATCGATAGTGCCTTCGATGAATGCATAACCAGTGGAGGTCACCTGCCCGTTGCATCCGGGAGGTGGACACCCGAATCCGTGTAGAGCGGAGGGGTAAATCAGCTCCACTGTCTCCTGGATAAGATCCTATGCCCGTTGCATCCGGGGTGGGAATTTTTCGGGTTACATCATTGCCGATGCCTGATCGGAAGGTTTGTTGTATGTACATAGAAGGTTTGCGATAGGGCCTAATAGGGAGTTAGATCTGGATTCTATGCATACATTATTTATGGTTATGAATCTTTATACGAAATATATTGTGCGGTAATGGTGAGTATGATGGTTGTACTCACCCTCATTGCTTTTATGTCCTCTTGTTCCTCTTCCTATCTTTATTGCTTGTGCATGGTTGGCGGCGGTAGCGAGAGATGATCGAGTGGTGGTCGTTGGATTTGTGTGTTATTAGCTTCCGCTTTTATTGCCTTGATGAACCAGCTGTTTAGCTTGGAATAATTATGCTTCCGCCTTATTTATTTTGAGCATGTTGGTTGGACCATTGAATTCTTGTTGAAGTATTTGATTATGCATGAATGGTTTGATACTTATGAATATTTGGATTTTATTCTGAACTGTTAGTTTAATACATGTGTAGGTCCTTCTTATCGGTTTAAATTGTTTAATTGTTTTTGGTAGTTAAGTAGCGCCCGTTGATTATTAAAGTTTTAAATTGGGATTTTGCGAAAAATTAACTCTGATTTTTATAAATAAATTCGGTAAATCCTTTAAAATAAAACGGGGCATTACAATGTGGTATCCGAGCCAGGTTGCGTTTCTGTAGACTATCTCTCGTGTTAGTTTATTTAATGACCATTCGACCACTCGCTTTTGTCTCGCCGCGCCAACTCGAGGTATGAGTCTTATTACTTTATTTGATCTTATATGGGGCTTAGGAATTTATCCACCTTTGATTTAAATTTTTAACTCTAGTGTTTCATGGCAAACTCTAGACTTCCTGTACTATTTAAATTTTATTTTGTGCTAAACTCTTTTCGGCCTATTCAATGTAGAACTATGGCCAATCGTAACAATCGCAATGCCCGCAATCGTCAGCCAACCCCGACTCCATCACCTCCTCGTCAGCAGGCCCCTCCTGCCATGGACTTTACCAAACTCTTAGTCCAGTTCCAGAATATGCACGCGCCCACCTTCTCGGGGACAGAGACCCCCACGGCTGTTCTGGAATGGATGAAGGAGATAAGATCTTCGCTGTGCTCCCTCTCCCGGACAGACAGCGTGTTGCTCTCGCCGCTTTTCAGATGAAGACGGATGCTTCTGACTGGTGGATTGACCACTAGGCCCGGAGGACAGAGGCCGAGCTCAATGCCCTCACCTGGGAGCAGATGAAGGCGATGGTTCGTGGCAAGTTCCTTCCCCAGAGTTTTTGGGATTGTATGGAGCATGAGCTCTACCATTTGCAGCAGGGCAATGCCAGTGTGGACGAGTACATTCGCACTTTCACCCGAATGTGCGTCTTTGTCGGTAACTCGGTGAGCACCGATGAGAAGAAGGCTCGAAAGTTTCTAAACGGGCTAAATCAGAGGGTTCGTGAGCTAGTCAGGAGTCATGGTCCAATGTCCTATGCCGACACGGTGAGTCGAGCTCAAGCAGTGGAGAGTTTTCTCGTTCCGATGGCTCTCGTTCCTTCTTATTACCATGCTTCGCAGCCTGTTCAGACTGCACCGCTAGCCTATCCCCCGCCGTCTTATCAGTCGTCGCTCATTGCTCAGGCGCCTTATCCGTACCCCTTTCCGTACGCCACCGCTCCTCCATCCTCTAGCTCCGGCAAGAGGAAGAACGATCAGCAGAACCACAAGAAGGGCAAGCGCCCTAACCATGGCCCCCGCCACCCTCAGCAGCAGCAGCTCGTGGCTCAGAACGTTCAGCCCATACGTCAAGTTCCAGCTGGAGCGCAGCCATGTAGAGCATGCGGAATAACCCACGACGCCAACATGTGTCGAGCTGTCGACATGACCTGCTACAATTGTCAGAGGAAAGGCCACTTATCCCGTGCCTGTCCAGAACCCCAGAGGCCCCCTCAGCACCAGCATCAGTATCAGCCCCAACATCAGCAGCAGCAGCGTGCGCCAGCCCGGGTCTATTCCTTGACCCAGGAGGAGACAGCCAACAATGCAGGTACAATGTCCGGCATGTTATCTTTATCAAATGTACCCATATTTGCATTATGTGATACCGAAGCTACGCATTCCTTCCTTTCTCGTCAATGTTTGAAGTCATTAGGAATCCAGAGTGTTAGTAGAGTCGATGCTCTTGAGGTTTGCTTAGCTTCGGGGAAGACGATCTCTACCGACACAATGGTACAGAGACTTGAAATTTCGATCGGAGGCCAAACGTTGGAGGCAGATGCTTACATCATTGACATGCGAGATTTCGACGTCATCCTCGACATGGACTGGCTCACTCTCTACCGCGCCGATATCTGATGTTTAGAGAAGGAGGTCACGCTGCACCCAACCAATGGAGAGTTTATCGTGTTTTTCGGCGCCAAATCGAGAACTGTACCGAAATTCATATCTTCCTTTAAGGTGATAATGGGAATATCGAAGGGTAGCTGCCAAGGCTACTAAATGAGCATGATTGGGGAAGTGGAAGAGAAGAAGGCGTCACCAGAGGACGTATCGATCGTGTGCGAATACCCCGACGTCTTCCCCGAACAGTTGCCAGGTGGACCGCCGACTCGTCAAGTGGAGTTCACTATCGACTTGCTACCTGGAGCTGGACCCGTTTCAAAGGCACCATACAAAATGCCACCGAAGGAGTTGCAAGAACTCAAGACGCAAATCTAGGAGCTGTTGAACCTTGGTTTCATCCGACCAAGTGTTTCTCCCTGGGGAGCGCCTGTGCTTTTCGTGAAGAAGAAGGATGGTTCTATGCGGACATGCATCGATTACTGAGAGTTGAACAACTTGACGGTCAAGAATTAGTATCCCCTAACGAGAATCGAGGACCTCTTTGATCAGTTGAGGGGAGCCAGTGTCTTCTCCAAGATCGGTCTGCGATCTGGTTACCATCAGCTGAAGATCAAGGAGTCCGATGTCTCGAAAACTGCTTTCCGAACTAGGTACGGCCATTACGAGTTCGTGGTGATGCCGTTTGGGTTAAGCAATGCCCCTGCGGTGTTCATGGACTTGATGAATCGTGTCTTCCATCTGTACCTAGACCAATTCGTCATCGTCTTCATCGACGACATCTTGATATATTCCCGGGACATCAAGCAGCACAAGGAGCATTTGAGGATTGTGCTGGAGACCCTTCGTCGAGAGACGCTCTATGCGAAATTCTTAAGTGTGAGTTCTGACTGGATAGAGTGGCTTTCTTGGGCCACATTGTCACAGCCAAGGGAATTGAAGTAGACCTGGGAAAGATTGAGGCAGTCAGCAAGTGGGAGACGCCGAAGAATGCTAGTGAAATCCGTAGTTTTCTGGGACTAGCAGGATATTATCGGCGTTTCATCGAGGGCTTCTCGAAGGTGGCCCAACCTCTGACGAACCTGACCAAGAAGAACATCAAGTTTGTATGGAGTTCCCAGTGCGAGTCGAGCTTTCAAGAGTTAAAGAGGAGGCTCACGTCTGCACCTGTGTTGACCATACCGGATCTGACTTTGGGGTTCACTATTTATAGCGATGCCTCGAAGATGGGTTTGGGCTGTGTGTTGATGCAGCAAGGGAAGGTTGTGGCATACGCATCGAGGCATATGAAGCCTAACGAGGCGAACTATCCGACCCATGACCTAGATTTTGCAGCAGTGGTTCATGCGCTTAAAACCTGGCAGCATTACCTCTACGTGGGCAAGTGCGAAATGTTTACGGACCACAAGAGTTTGAAATACATCTTCACGCAGAAGGAGCTTAACATGCATCAGCGGCGATTATTAGAGCTCGTGAAGGACTATGATTGCACGATTAGCTACCATCCAGGAAAAGCTAATGTGGTCCCCGATGCGTTGATTCGGAGGAACCATGGTGCGCTGAACTTCATGATTTCCCGCGAGGAGGAGCTGATCCGAGATTTCGAACGGCTGAGACTAGAGATCGTGGAGTCTACTCCGAGGACTAGTGGCATTTTGGCGGCACTAGTTGTGGGGCCGACTCTCTGAGAGAGAATTGTTGTCGAGCAGCCGAACGACCGTTTCCTTTGTCGTATGAGGGAGTTGGCATTAGCCGAACAGATTGGTGGTTTCGGGGTTATGACCGACGGTGCTTTAGTCTTCGAGGGGAGGCTTTGCGTTCCGAAGGTTTGGGAACTACGACGAGAGATACTGAAAGAGGCTCACAGTGCTCCGTACACCGTCCATCCGGGTAGCACGAAGATGTACCAGGATCTGCGGAAGACCTTCTGTTGGCGAGGTATGAAGTGCCAAGTAGCGAGATTTGTGAACGGTTGTCTGGTGTGTCAGCAAGTGAAGGCTGAACACCAGAAACCGAGAGGACTTTTGCAGCCGCTTGACATCCCTGTATGGAAGTGGGAGTGCATTACCATGGACTTCGTGGTGGGTTTGCCGAGATCGAGGTCAGGACACGACTCCATCTGGGTGATCGTGGATCGACTCACGAAGTCTACCCACTTTTTGCCCGTCCGGACGACTATGAAGGCTAGTGCGTATGCTGAGTTATTTGTTGATGAGATCGTCAAACTGCATGGAGTGCCCGTTGAGATTGTGTCGGATCGGGACCCGAAGTTCACGAGCCAGTTCTGGAGGACTCTGCACTGAGACATGGGAACGAGGTTGGCATTTAGCATAGCCTTTCACCCCCAGACAGATGGCCAGTCGGAGCGAACGATCCAGTATCTGGAGGATATTCTGAGGGCTGTGGTCTTGGACCGTAGCCTAACCTGGGAGAATGCGTTAGCAATGGTCGAGCTGGCCTATAACAACAGTTATCACGCATCGATCAAGATGGCGCCGTACGAGGCTTTGTACGGGCGCAAGGTTCGTACTCCTATCTATTGGGATGAAGTTGGAGAGAGGAAGATTATGGGTCTGGAGTTCATCCATAGGACTTCGGAGCAAGTGGATGAGATCCGGAAGCATATCCGGCCTGCCCAGGAGAGGCAGAAGGTTTATGCCGATCGAGATAGGCGTGAGCATGTGTATACTGTGGTGATCACATATTTCTGAAGGTCTCGCCCATGAGGGGTGTGATTCGCTTCAGAAAGAAAGGGAAGCTTCGGCCTCGCTATATCGGGCCCTTCGAGATCCTTGCTCGAGTCGGGGACTTGGCTTATCGGCTAGCTTTGCCACCGAGCTTGGCGGGAGTGCATGATGTGTTTCATGTTTCGATGCTGCGCAGATATGTACATGATCCCGACCACGTGGTGGACTTCGGCGAGCTGCACGTTGAGCGAGACCTTAGCTATAAGGAGGTGCCGATTTTTGTACTCGATCGGAAGGTCCATCAGCTGAGGAACCGGGCAGTGAGTCTGGTGAAGGTGCTATGGAGCCGACACGACGAGTCTGAGACGACTTGGGAGATCGAGGCCGATATCAGGAGGAGATATCCGAACTTCGTCTTTTGATCCCCTTTGTATTCGTTGTATTTTAGTGGTTTGGTTTCGTTTTGTTTATTTTCAAATTCCGAGGTTGGAATTCCTTTTAAGGTGGGTAGATTGTAATGTCCTGTTAATTTATGAATAATTATGGGATTATTTTAATTCTTTATTATATTTGTCCAAATTTAATTTATTTATTTTAATTGTGCTCGTAACTACCTTAATTGTTTATTAATAAACATTACCGATTTTATTTTCGCCACGTCAAACCGAGCCTCGAATAATTTTCGAGTTGAGCCCGAGAGGAACCAATCAATTTGGGTATTTTCCGTAACCATTTTGGGACCAGTTTCGCTAGCCCGATTTGATAAATGTTTTTCTGCCCAACTTGGAGTTAAATAGAATGATCTTTTTAATAAGGGCCTAAACAGATAAATAAATAGCCGTTCTTTTCTTTCACCTCGCCAGAACTAGTCCATCATATCTGTTCATTTTGAATTGGCCGGCCGAGTCTCACACGAGATTTATGCTCCAACTAACTGCACGTTCTGCTCCTTCCTCTCGCAATATCAGGTTGAGGAGATAATGTTCAGTTCAAAAACTAATCACTCTCATCGTCCTTACGAGCATAAAAAAAACAGAAAGAGATTTTTCTTCTTCCCGTCGCTGCCCCACCGATCACCATCTCTCCTCATTAAAATTTTTCTTCTTCCCCGTCGTCACCTTCTCTCATCATCACCAGCCCGTCACACCCAGACCATAATCACCTCACGTCACCTTTCTTCTCTTCCCGGCGCCATCACCACCCCCGCTCATCTTCTCCATCGCTGCACCCCCATTCAGGCGAGCTCCTGGCGTGAACGACCACCACCGCGCACCACCTCGAGCAAGCCCAACTTCGGCGATCCTGTTCATGTCGAGAACCTTCGAGCCCTCTTCACTCGCCGAAACCACTCGCGAGCCAAGCACCGCTGCTTCCCGCGAGCCTTCCTCCTTCGCGCAGCGACCTCCGGCGAGCTCTCCACCACGACCAGCTCCTTTCCGGCAGAACCAGCTCCCAGCCGGCCGAGAAGAACCCCAACAGCCGTCGCTTCTTCCCCAGCGAGACAAAGCTCCGCCGTCGAGCCGATTGCCTCTCGTCTTATCGTTCCATTTTCGAACACTTTCCCGAGATCGGTAACGAGTCTCGAACTCTCGTTATTTATTTACGTGTTATTTTCGTGATTTAGATATATTTCGCTGATTTTATGTTCGATGATTTTATGTTCGGTATCTCGAGAGCCGTTATATGTTTGATTCGTATTTTTGTATTAACCAGGCATTAATAACTCTCGTCTTTTATAAATCGAGCATCATTAGTTGTTGTGATAAATCCTCATTATGCTCGTTTGTTGCTGATTAATAAGTTATAATGATCATTGTCAAGATTGGAAACATCATTATAAGAATTCATTGTCATTTCATGTGAAAAGTGAATGTTTCGCTGTTCTGTACCTGGGATTTGGAATTTCTCTATTCCGAGTTATATCGAACAAGTTATGATTTTTACAAGAATTTTGTGCATTCAGTTTTTCCTGTTACCCGGCAACATAGGTATAGTTTAAATATGACCTGTTTATCGTGTCGTAATGTGCTCGTATGAATTTATGCTCTTCATGAAAGTTATAGGTCTGTTTCTTACCTTTCAAATGAGATAGATTTCATGTTGATATGTGTTATGTAGCTCGAGTTGTGTTCTTATGAAGGTAGACATGCATGAGTTAGGACTTATTATTTTGGCAGAAATCTGATATTTAATGTCAACCGATTTTTCACTATCTAAACGATCTTATATGTTTCTGTGTTCTAAATTAAAGTTGTAGAGGCATGCGTTAGATTTCATTTTAGAATTGAACCATATCATTTGGAGGTCTGTAGCTCGAGTTAAGTGATAAAAATCTGAGGTGCTGTCCATATCGCATGTTAGTTTTTGACAGGTTTGCTGAACCAAATGTTTTGTGATTAAACTCGTTGATAATAGTCTTATTTGCCAATGTGATCTTCAGCAACATTGTAGACATTTTAGTTATCGTTCATGTGGTTTTTAAATCTCATTTAATTCATGCCTGTAGCTCCAGTTACCTAGCAATTACTGAAGTCTGGTCAAGTTCACTTTCCCAGTTTTGGACTGTGACTCAATTTTGAATGTTTACTGATTTATCACCTATTAAATGGCCTTATTTGCTTTCAGTGTCTTCACTAGAATTGTATGTAAATGCCTTAAGGTTCCAATGCAACTTGATTAATGTTCATATGAGTTGTGTGTTGAGAATTATGTCGGTTTTAAAAACACTGCCCAGGTTAAATTTTCAAAAGCTTATGTGATATTTTCGGAAATGTGATTTCTTTGAATTAATGCAGGCTTAAATGTTTCCGTGAGCTAAGTGATTTTCGAATAGTCTTTGATAAGGCTATTTTATTAAATGTAGGTGTTTGACGAGTCGAGCTCGCCGCCGACCCTCATTTTTTTGTTTTATCTCGATTTTTACCAGGTGGGTTCATTTGCGTTGAATTTTTAACTATCGCACTTCTTATTTTGTATAAATGTTTCTCGATAGCTTCTGTATGCGTGAGAACCCTAGTCTAAGTGTCCCATCGATAGTGTCTTTGATGAATGTATAATCAGTCGAGGTCACCTGCCCGTTGCATCCGGGAGGTGGACGCCCGAATCCATGTAGAGGAGGGGAAAAACTAGACACCCGAATCCAAGTAGAGCGGAGGGGTAAATCAGCTCCACTGTCTCCTGGATAAGATCATATGCCCGTTGCATCCGAGGTGGGAATGTTTCCGGTTACATCCTTGTCGATGCCTGATCGGAAGGTTTGTTGTATGTACATAGGAGGTTTTGCGATAGGGCCTAATAGGGAGTTAGATCTGGATTCTATGCATACATTATTTATGATTATGAATCTTTATGCGAAATATACTGTGCGGTAATGGTGAGTATGATGGTTGTACTCACCCCCATTGCTTTTATGTCCTCTTGTTCCTCTTCCTATCTTTATAGGTTAAGCATGGTTGGCGGCGGTAGAGAGAGACGATCGAGTGGTAGTCATTAGATTTGTGTGTTATTAGCTTCCGCTTTTATTACCTTGATGAACCAGCTGTTTAGCTTGGAATAATTATGCTTTCGCCTTGTTTATTTTGAGCATGTTGGTTGGACCATTGAATTCTTGTTGAAGTATTTGATTATGCATGAATGGTTTGAGGCTTATGAATATTTTGGATTTTATTCTGAACTGTTAGTTTTATACATGTGTAGGTCCTTCTTATCGGTTTAAATTGTTTAATTGTTTTTTGTAGTTAAGTAGCGCCCGTTGATTATTAAAGTTTTAAATTAGGATTTTTCGAAAAATTAACTCTGATTTTTATAAATAAATTCGGTAAATCCTTTAAAATAAACCGGGGCGTTACGATACATACAACAATATTACCCAAAACAGTAGGGATATTAATCCAGCGAACTGAACTTAACCCAAGTGAATCAAAGTAATATGTACTGCATATATATGTCTGTTTAATATCTTACAGGTTAAGAAAACGCAGTAATTAACCGATGACTAGTTCGTTTAGGACAATCAGTATTACACGAACTTCTCCTCTCTAGGATCATATTCAATACATAAATGTACTAGTGCAACTAATCAGTCAAGACCAACTGTACTGTTGACACTACAACCATTCGGATGGGGCTCATCTCCATTTAGGTTGTGAACGACAATTCCTGTTTCGCGAGTAACTGATAGAATGATCTTCTGTTCGCCCGATGACGACCCGTTCTATCTAATTGCAAAACAACATAACATAAAACTTGTTTAATCAAACATGATTCTCATTCATAAAGGGTTAAAGTATAATATCATCCAAAGCCAAGCTTTTAGTATATAACACTAACAATCTCCCACTTATACATAAAGATTTCGATTTTACAATTATAGTCCTATCATATCCGTTATTCTGAAAGACCTATGTCGATTCTATCGCCATGCATCTGACTCCTATTCCTTCCACGTGTTTGACGAAGACCTTTTCCGGCAAACTCTTCGTGAAAGGATCAGCTAGGTTGTCCTCTGATGCAATCTTGGAAACAAAACGGTCTCCTCTACCAACGATATCTCGTATTAGATAATACTTGTGCTCTATGTGTTTGCTTGCTCTGTGGGCTCGTGGTTCCCTTGAGTTCGCTACTGCTCCACTGTTATCACAGTACACGATGATATAACGTGGCAAATTGAAATCACCTCTAAGTCCACTAAGAAGTTTCTGAGCCAAACTACCTCTTTCGCTGCCTCAGAGGCTGAGATGTACTCGGCTTCCATGGTGGAGTCTGCCACGCTTTTCTGCTTAGCACTCCGCCATGAATTGGTTCCACCTTCCAAGGTAAACACATAACCTGAGGTTGACTTACTCTCATCCCTGTCTGACTGAAAACCAGAATCACTATAACCCGAAGGTAACAAGCTGTCTGCACGTAAACTAACATGTACTCCTTAGTCCTATTCAGGTGCTTGAGTATATGTTTCACCGTAGACCAACGTTCTCGTCCCAGATTACTTTGATATCTAGCTACCATGCCAACAGCGTAGCTAATATCCGGCCTCGTATACAACATAGCATACATAAGACTTTCTATTGTCGAAGCATAAGGAACTGTCTTCATGTCTTCTATCTCTTGAGACGTCTTAGGAGACATCTCCCTGGATAGACATATTCCTTGTTTGAAGTGTAACATACCCTTCGTGGAATCCTGCATACTGAATTTGGTCAAGGCAGTATCTATGTATGTAGACTAGGATAAGCGCAACATTGTCTTCTTACGGTCTCGAATGACACTAATACCAAGAATGTGTCATGCTTCACCTAAGTCTTTCATAATAAACTGATTAGACAACCACACATTTACGTTTGATAACTCCTTCTTATTGTTTCTAATGAGAAGTATGTCATCTACGTAAAGCTCAAGAAACACCACCACGCTCCCACTGATTTTCTTGTACACACAGTGCTCATTCGGACATTGAGTGAATCCGTACAACTGGATCACCTCATGGAACTGAATATTCCAAGATCTTGAAGCTTGCTTCAGTCCATAAATAGACCGATTAAGCTTACACACTAGATGCTCATGTCGCTTATCAATGAATCCCTCTAGTTTCTGCATATAGATGTCCTCCTGAAGGTTCCCTTTAAGGAAATCCGTCTTGACATCATCTGCCAGACCTCATAATCAATATGAGTGGCTACAGCCAAGAGAATCCGAATGGACTTAAGCATAGCTATTGGCGAAAAGGTCTCATCATAATAATACCCTATTTTTGGGTATAACTTTTCACAATAAGCCTAGATTTGAAGGTTTCCACCTTCCCATCCAATCCTCTATTTCTCTTATAGACCCACTTGCATCCAATGGGTCGTACCCCATCGGGTGGTTCTACAAGATCTCAGACCTGATTGGAGTCCATTGACCCCATCTCAGCTTCCATTTCAACATTCCATGAATCTGCATCTTTATATTGGAATGCCTCGTTGTAGGTCCCTGGGTCCGATTCTAGGTCTCCTGGAACAGAGTTCGATGACTCTCCCGGTCGGGCAAATGAGAAACCCTCCCACTACGACGAGGTATTATCTGCACTGGTACACTCTCAGTGTGCCGTGTTGCAGTATTATGTGATGTATCTACTTGCGCACTCGGTGGGAACCATCAACTTCACTCCTCAACTCCTCTAAGACAAGTCTACTCACGGTCTTGTGATTCATAATATAGTCTTCTTTCAAGAATCTAGTGTTTGTACTAACGATCACCTTCTGATCCTCGGGACTATAAAATAATCCGCCTTTAGTTTCCTTGAGATAGCTGATGAAAACTCGTACTTCCGAACATTTTTTCAATTTTCCAGCCTCCTGCACCAAAACGTGTGCAGGGCTACCCCACACTTTAATATGTGAAAACCCGGGCTTTCATCCTTTCCGCAATTCGTAAGGAGTAGTCTCTACCGACTTTGATGGAACCAAGTTCAGAATGTACGAAGTTGTTTCCAACGCCATGCCCCAAAACGAATCTGGTAACCTTGAATAAGTCATCATTGACCTAACTATCTCCATAAGAATCCTATTTATTCGCTCTGCAACCCCATTCTGTTGGAGTATGCCGGGTGCAGTCAATTGGGAATCAATCCCAGCTTCTGATAAGTATGTCCTGAACTCTCCAAAGAGCTATTTGCCACCTCGATCAGATCGAAGCGACTTGATACTCTTACCATGAAGCTTCTCCACAACTGCCCGATACTCCTTGAATTTCTCAAAGCATTCAGACTTGCGGTGCAACAGGTAAATGTACCCAAATCTCGAGTAATCATCAATGAAAGAGACAAAGTACTCGTAACCACCTCTAGCCTGGATCGACCTAGGACCACACAAATCAGAATGAATCAATCCTAGCACTTCTTAGCTCCTATACCCATTTTCCGTAAACGGCCTCTTGGCCATCTTACCTTCTAGGCACGACTCGCAAGTTAGATAGTGATCTTCCAATGGACCGAGATGTCCATTGATCACTAACTTTTTAATCCTCCTAAGGTTGATGTGCCTAATTCTAAGGTGCCAAAGATATGCTTGATTTATTTGCGAAGACTCCTTCCTCTTATTAGATTTAATCATGACATTATTCAATTCAGTTTGTTGCACTGTGATATAGTTTGGTTTAAGAACATACAAATTGCCAACTAATGAACCAGAACAAATCAAACGACTTCCATAACGAATAATAACCAAGTCATCAAACGTAAATGAAAAACCATCCAAAACAAGTTTAGAAACTAAAACAAGGTTCTTTCTAAAACTCGAAACATAAAGGCAATGTCTTAAAACCAAAAAACTACTATCAAAAGATGAAGTAACGTCTCCCACTGCAATAACCGCCACTTTCGTAGCATTTTCCATGTAGACGGTGATCTATCCCTCCTTAAGTCTTCTGGTTTCCTCGAACCCCTGCAAAGAATTGCAGACATGATCAGTGGCTCTAGGTTCTGGTAGATACAACCGCTAAACATGTTTCTACAACATTAATAAGAGTCACCTTTCTTGAGGAGATGGCAGTTGACCTTCCAGTGTCCTGACTTGTTGCACTTGTGGCATCTTCCTTTCGGTTTCTTTGCCACCACCTGAGGGGCCGGTCGTGGAGCAACCGGTGCATCATGTGCCTTCGCCTTTCCTGCATACTTCTTTCTCTTCCTGCCCTTGTGAGGCCTGGAAGGTCCAGCCTGCTCGGCGACTAGCACCTGAGGGTTCTGAGTGAACAAGGCTTCTGTCGATTAAAGCTCAACCAACAGTTCTGGAAGAGCCATATGTATCTTGTGCATGTTGTAGTTCAACCGAAACTGATCAAAGCTCTTCTGTAGAGATTGGAGCATAATATCAACCTGGGTTTCCCCGTCGATAAAACCTTCCATAACCGAGAGCTCATTGAGCTGCACTATAACCTTTAGGGCATGCTCCCTCACGGGTGTTCCCTCGGCCATGCGCGGGTTCATCACTCAAGGCTTCTTTCCTAGCAGCCCTAGACTGATGTTGAAGAACATTCGACATAGATGCTAGAATGTAACACTTCGCCATCTCATCAGCCTTCTTCCACTGAGCATACTCCCCTTTCTCCTACTCAGGAGCATCGGCCGCGGGCTCTGCCGGACAAGCCTCATTGATCGCAAACTTATAGCCTTCAGCAGTCAACACTATGTCTAAGTTCCTCTTCCAATCAATGTAATTAGGACCAGTAAGCTGATTTTCTTTTAGAATGACAGACAACGGATTGAACGACATGATGAATATAGCCTGAGAATCATGAAAATAATTTTACAGATAACTGTTAACATTGATATCCTCAAAAAAATAGTAACTTAAATTCACCGGCATCTCTACACACCGAGAGTAATGCATGCTACGTGGTCTCCCTCCATACTCAACATTCGTAAGAGAAGGATTTTTCAAGAACTCATTAATTTCCATAAGTCAAAACCAAATTCATGACGAACGAAATTAATAGTCAGTCTCCATTTGGCCATGCAATAAAATTCAGGAACCCCGTGGGGAGTTTATAAATTAAATCGCATTCTAAGTGAATCCCATTTCTCGATCCTGAGGTCGTCAAAATCGATTGTACGTCCCCCGTGGGGAGGCCCGTACGCTCTCATAAGATTTCCTCTAATCATCTAAATTTAGAAATTTGTCATGGTAATTCCCTACAATTAATTTTAGTGACGTCATACGTGGGGATGCCCATACTTCAATTAATTGATTGACCGACAAGTTAGAAATAGAGGCCTTAGGAATTTTAAAATTAACTTTAATTTAAAATCCTTTCTCAAACTTAGTATTATTTAATGAGGATTTTTAAATATTTATGCAATTCTAAATTAATCCATGCAAATACAATAATTAATTAACATGCACAATTATTCATGCAATTCTAAATTAATCTCATGCAAAAGAAATAATTAATTAACATGCATAAATAATAATTAATTGGCATAATAAATTTAAATAAATAAATTCACTATTATGGCTATTAATTTATGAGTTCCTTAAACGAGGAAACCTTATCAGTTTCTTTCCTTGTCCAGTTGGAACTTCCACTGCAGTAGAATCCTGTAGAATCCTGATAGATATTGTACTGCTTACCCGACAAGAAAACGATCTACACCAGCTGCCAGCCTGCCGGACCGGCGCCGCCGGTTGCTGGAAAAACGCTGTTTTTTTTTTTCCTTTTCGTGCAAGCATCGCGCGGCTGCCGACCGACGTCCTTCGTAACCCTCGATCGCCATCGTGCCTCCGTCTGGCCCGCCTGCAGCTCCGCCAGCCGCACAGGCCACGGTGGTTTGACGACGATCGCCCGGGCCCGATACCGATCGGGTCTTCGAGGTTTGTTGATCCTTTGTGATCTCCCGGTCATCAACACACGATCACAACTCGAAAAATATAATTTATAAAATTACATAATCCAATCCTAGATCCAACGAATGGATGTACACGTTTTCTAAACAAATAATTAATTCTATCCGGTCAACCCCCGGGCTCATAATTATTATAAACATTCATCTATCAATTCCTCGACATGTCTGAGGCTTTAAAAACAAATTTAAAACCATACATCATATTCAACAACATTCATCAAGCACATAATCAGCCATAATAGTGAATTAACTAATTACTGCAAAACTGAGTTATGCGAATATAATGCAATATATATGGCTGCGTTTGAACACATCTTGTCAAATAAAGCCATAAAAATTTGAACATTGTACGAAACGAATTAACCATGTGCTCTGATACCAGTTGTTGGGATCTATGAGGATCTCGTTATGTACAAGTTACGAATTCAATAGCAAACGTAAACCTATGCGCAGTGGATCTAAAGGTTTGATGTAGAAAACTTACGGCTTAAAATTTTCTGAATCTGTTGGATTCTGGATGACCGGGAACAGCACATGAACGGAAGCTGGATCACACGAACGGAAGCAGGGTCGGCTCGTCGCATGGATCGGGTCGTGTCGCGCGGGTGGCAGGGTCGCGGCGGATCTCCAGCAGCTCGCGGCAGATCTACAGCAGCTCGCGGCGATGGACGGCAGGGCTGGGTCAGCGAATCTTGACCTTTGGGTTGAGATTCTTCGACTTCTGTAGATGATCACGGGGTCTCGATTACCTTTGGGATCTTCTACTGTATTACTCACACACCTCTTCAAATCGTACAGGTGGAGTAACGAGAAGAAGATAAAGCTCGAACGAGATCTAGAGAAAGAGTGTATGGGGCGTGTGAATTCACGTGCGAATAAATAGATGGATTTTTTTTCATGATCTTGATGATGTATATATAGAGCTACAGTAGGGATCCTTAGGAGGTTAGGAATAGGGCTTCTTAAGTAATGGACTAACTGTAGGTCAGACCCACTCTTCCAATTACTTAAACAATATTACGGTCCACTAACGTAATATTATTGCACTCCCTTTTCCTAGCCCAAATAACATTTGAAACTCCAATTATAATTACCCGATTTACCTCCCCACGTTTAACATATAATGTCTATTAATTAATTCGATTACTAAAAATCAATAATTAATTAATATATTATTTATTTCACCGAAGTTAGTGCTCGTTTATCACATTATTATTATGCCAGAAACTAATCCACCTGCAGGGTTTAACATAACAATCCTTCATGACTCACTTCGGGGAAATCATCAAACTAACGCACATGGTGACCGTAAATATCCTAACAGTACATCATATATACAACAATGTTACCCAAGACCGTAGGAATATTAATCCAGCGAACTGAACCTCACCCAAGTGAATCAAAGTAATATGTTCTGCATATATATGACTGTTTAATATCTTACGGGTTAAGATAACGCAGTAATTAACTGAGGCCTAGTTCGTTTACGACGATCAGTATAAAACGAATTTCTCTTCTCTAGGATCCTGTTCAATACATAAATGTACTAGTGCAACTAATCAGTCAAGAGCAACTGTACTGTTGACACTACAACAGTTCAGATAGGGTGTTCATTTCCATCTAGGTTGTGAACAACAATTCTTCTTTCGCAAGTAGCTGATAGAATGATCTTCTATTCTCCCTATGATGACCCATTCTATCTAAGTGCAAAACCATAGAACATAGAACTTGCTTAATGAAACATGATTCTCATTCATAAAGGGTAAAAGTATAATATCATCCAAAACCAAGCTTTTAGTATATAACACTAACACTCCCAACTAGATTCAGCTGAGTAGCTGACTTATTCGGCTGTTTCGTTGTTTTCTAGTACAGTAAAACCTCTATAAATTAATAATATTGGGATCATAACATTTTATTAACTTAGAGATATATTAATTAATCAATAAATTAATAATTTATTAATTGAAAGAGTGCTTTCATGATTTAGCAAATATAAATTTTGGCAAGTGTAGTTTGTACTTGGTGAGCAAGTAGACTTGTTTCCGACATTGCAAAATTCGTTCGGGAAATGAAGCAACCTTAAGTAGCTCTAATGAAGTGGCTTTTGAAGAAAACATTTGTGAACTTGAGAAAATGATTAATGATCAAGGTTACCACAACAAAATGGATGACAATCATTTATTAGATTACCCAGGTGAACATGATGGATGTTTAGAGATCCAAAGCTTAAAAGAAATTGTGGATAGTGTCATTGGAAATTCTGTTGAGGATGAAGTTGATGATTCAATACCTTTGGAACTAATCACACGGAAGGAAGCACTAATGGCAGACACAACTCTTCACAACTTTTTGTTGCAACTTGAGAGTATGACATCAGAGCTTTTGAATGCAATGAGAAAAATTAAGGATGAAATCAATTTTGATTTCAGTTTCATGAATAAACAAAAACCAATTGATTCATATTTTTCTAAATTTCCTTAATTATATTTGTAATTTTAGAGCATTATTAATTTATGATTTTGATGAGACTATATATTTATAAAGTGGTCTTTCTAAAATTGTTAACTTATTATTTTATTAAAATGACAATTTTTTACATTGACCCAAGTTGAAACCGTGACAAAATATTTTTTTACATAGATTATTAATTTACTAAGTATTAATTAATAGAAATTCTAGTGTATGTAAATACGTGGTTCTTCTTTTCATGAAAGTATGTCGTTTGGCTATACGGGCTATGTGGGCTATAATTGTAATAATAATAATAATAATAATAAATAATAATAATAATAATAATAATAATAATAATAATAATAATAATAATAATAATAATATCAAAAAATATCAAAAATAAAAAGAATAAAAAAATATAAAAAAATTAACAACGGCTATTTAATATTTACTGCTATATATATACAACTACACATCATATATGAACACACATTACAAACTCTTAAATAACATAATTTTTCTCAAAAGAAAAAAATATTCCAACTATTACTTACAACTATCATTTTACTACTTATTTTGTCCGCTTTGGGAATTTTCACTACAAATTCTGTAGCACTCCGTTTATTTATGAATTATTTGGAATTATTTATTATTACTGTTATTATTATTATTACTATTATTAATATTTATTTTAATGCCTATTTGTCATTAAATGATTGAATGCCTATTACTAATATTATTAATTAATTAAATGATGTGTGTGGTATATATATATAAATAAAATCCGATTTTTTTATTTTCGAACGTCAAACCGAGCCTCGTATAATTTTCGAGTCGAGCTCTAGAGGAACCAACCGATTTTGATTATTTTTTCGTAACCAATTTGGGATCATCTTCTCTAGCCCAATTTGATAAATATTTTTGGCCCATTTTGGAGTTTAAATAAATGGACCATGTCATATTATTTTTGTTTATCTTGCAAGCCCAACAGATATTTTCCCGTTCCTTTCTGTTCCCAAAACGCGACCAAGTCAGATAGAAATTTTATCTGCTCGTTCAAAATTTTCCAGACCGAGTCTACAAGAGATTTCTTCTCCAACGAACGAGCATGTTCTCCACTCTCCTCCCTCTCGGCCATATCAAGCAGACAGATAATTCTCAATTCAAATAAATCAGTTCTCTCATCTCTCTCATTAACACGCCCCGCTGCAACTCAGATTTTACGATCCCGCAACAAAAAATCTTTCCTCCCTCAGCTCTCGTTTTCTCTTCCGAGCAAATAGATAAATCCCGTCATCGATCTCTTCCTCACCTTCCTTCTAATAAATTTTTCCCGTCGCCATACCTGCTTTTCCTCCCGCGCTGCGATCAGAGATTTTGCCGCGCCGCGACGCCAGCAACGGCGCCGACCAGCACTCTCACGTTCACCCCTCAGCATCTCGATCGCAGCAACCAACTCCGGCGACCTCTAGCAACCCGACGTGGACCCCTGTTCGCGAATTTTTAGTGAGTTCTCTTCCTCCCGCGAGCAGTCCACGAGCCGCTGCAACCTCAGCAACTTCCGCAGTGATTCAGACGAGCAGCAAGTCGCTGCTCCTTTCCCGGCGAGCCCTCCGCCATCGCAGTAATCCTCCTCCAGAGACCCCAGCAGCGAGCAACCTCCGACGACCTCTTCCCTCCGGCGATTCATGTGGCAGGCCCTCTTCCCCCGACCTCTCCTCGCGATCGCCACCATTGACGAGCTCTAACCGCTCGTCATCGCTGCCACCTCGCGAAGCTTTTCCAACGAGACCACTTCCGAGCAGCCACCATGCTCGAGTCGAAACCGTTCGTTCTGCAGCAACCAGGACATTCCCCCGTTCGCGAGCAGCATCTTTTGAGAAGTTTTCGAGGCCCGTTCGCCCCGTTCTTCCGACCCATTGTTCGGCCCGATTTTCTTCCGATAGCTCGTAGATTCTCGAAGACGGGTAACTTATTCGAACCCTGTCGTTATTCTGGTCGTGCACGTATGTCCCATGTTAGATATATATATATATATCGTGCGTTATATCGAATCCTTGTTTGAAATCGGATTCCTTTCGA
This sequence comes from Striga asiatica, assembly GCA_008636005.1. Classification (NCBI taxonomy): domain Eukaryota; kingdom Viridiplantae; phylum Streptophyta; class Magnoliopsida; order Lamiales; family Orobanchaceae; genus Striga; species Striga asiatica. Next base: position 293,463 of record BKCP01005295.1, on the reverse strand, counting down.
TTTGTATATGAAATAATTTTTCTCGAAAATACTGCTCTGTTGTACTGCTATTATGACAATCAGAAACTGGTTATTTGAAATTGTAATCTTCATACAAAATGTAGTATGTCCGGTTTTCCTATGAAACCCGACAACATCTTGTATTAAATGTTTGACCTGTTTGTTACATCTTAATGTGCTCAAATGAAAATGTGATCTTCATTAAAGTTGTAGGTCTATTTCTATTCTTTCTATCGAGGTAAAATTCATGTGGATATGAGGACTGTAGCTCAATTTGTGTTAAATTGTAGTAGGATATGCATGAAGTGTACTTATACTTTTGGACAGAAACTGATTCATGATGATAATCGATTTCGCCCATCTGTAATGACCTTATTTGCTTTAGTGTTCTTCTTGAGTTTTGTAGTTCTTTGAGTTAGGTTTCAGTAGGTTTTAGAATCTTTTGATTTTTATTTGAAATGGATTTTATTTGAATTTTCAAGAGCAGGCGGGCATGCAGTTTTTATAAACTCGGGCAGAGATCTGGACCGTAATTTATGGCTGTTTTTTATGCTCTTAACGTGCCTGCATGAAAATGTATTCTTCATGACAAATGTAGTATATGTTGTAAGCTGCTTGTAGGAATTGGAATTATGCAATTTGGAGTCCCGGTTGATTTTATATAAGTTTTGTAAGTGGGATGTACACCCAGTTTTTATGACATACGGATTTTGTTTTAAGTATTGAATGTGTGCTCTGTTTAGATGACTCAAATGTGTTCGTATGGAAAAATTCTTTTTATAACAATTGTATATTTTCATGTGTAGATTCTATAGGCTTTGAGTTTGTGTGAATTGGAGTTTTGTAGCTTGAGTCGTTGTCATTCTACTAAGGTGTTGTATATTCGAAAAGTTGTCCTCTGGCTGTTTTTATAAACTAAATGTTTTATATTTAAACTTATTGATAACTTCATTATCTGCCTATGAAGTCTTCAGAAACGTTATAGAGAATTGAGTTAGCTACCTTGGGGTTTTTGAATTTCGACAATATCACGTCTGTAGCTTCGGTTATTCTGTAAAAACTGAGTATTTGTCAAGCTGTATGTCTTCATTTATCCACTACACCTATGTGTTGGATGTTTCCTGTATTATGTGCATTTAAATGATCATATCTGCCTGAGTGTTCTTCATGAAAGTGATAGAGGCATGTCTTAGGATTCAGATGCAAGTAGATTCGGGTTTATATGAATTATGTGCTGCATTTGGTGTCAATTTTAAAAATCGCTGCATGTTATTATTCTTGCCAAATTGAGTTGTGGATTTCAAAAAAATAACTTTTTGTCAACTTTCATGTTTATGTGCCCTATATGACCTAATTTTATTAGTGTTATAATGTTGGTTGAAAACACTTGCGAGAGAAGCTTTACGCTAAGACCTTGAAGTGTGGAAGCTATAAGCTGTGTATGTGGTTGAACTCATTTAGGACTACCGGCACGATTAGCTACTGAGTAAAAGCTGTCGTGATGGCCGACATTGTTAGTCGAAAGAGTCAAGCGAGCCAACCATTCTAATGTTCGGCAATGGACGCCGAGTTAGGATTTTTTCGGGCAGTGATGCCAATGTTCGATTCCTACGGGAAATTGTAGCTCAACAGTATTGCGTAAACTGTTGTAGTTTGGGAAGTCTTGTAGGGAAACCCTTTTCCTATCTAAGTATCTAGGAATCTATGGGACCTAGAAACTGAAATTTTTGGTATGTACCTCAAACTGAACGCCAAACCTAGATGGGTGTAGCCACGCGAAGTGGTGGCCGAGCCCGCACGCCCATGCTGAGAGACGTGAGGCCAACTGCAGTGGTCGACCGTTGACTCGCACAAGAGCTGCCGCCGCCATCACCGAATGCAGGAACTCCCCAGGCAGTGTGTACGGCCAAACCTTGACCTTGAAGCTGGTCCCCGAACAGGTGCACGCACGCGTCCCAACGCCCCGCTTATGCAGCGCCAGTGTGTGTGTTACCTCTCGGGTGGCAGTGCATTTAACTCCGAACTGACTATGTCCTTTTGGGGTTGGTAAACCAGTATTCTTCATCATGTATGTTGACCTTCGAAACCTTTCCTCTCGAACTTTAAATCGAGGGCTTCAAGTTGTATGAAGTCCCTAACCAACGACTCTCGATATGTGAGGCTTGTCTATTAGTTTTTCTTTGTCTTATGCGAGATTCCCCCGTGATGGCGAGATATAGGTCTCGCATCGTTTTTGGGTAGTGTCTTGAGTCTCGATTGGAGACTATGTATACTTTGTAAGGATCGAGACCTACGAAGAGTGAGAGGGTATTGGTGTTAGGTTGTTAGTATGGGAATATTGAGCATCCCTGATCGTGAGACCGAGTCTGCGATGGGAGATTGCTTGCGAGCATCTAGTCGATACTTCCTGAATCTGCATACGAGGTGTTACTCGTGTTGACAATGAATGATGCATTGTCAATAGTATCAAACAGAGCCGCGTGTTCTGAAGGTACCGGTAATTGAGGGTATAGTGATACTAATTGGTCGTTAGCCCACCCGTATGGGATTTCGTGGTGACCTATTTTATAAGGATGCACAGATCAGGTCGTGTAGTAATCGAGTTTTCTAGCGTTACCCGATCACGAAAGGACCGGTTAGGGTCTTGTGTATTGATAGATGAGTAGAGTGTGAGAAATTCCTTACCATGGGGAGGTACGCTGGTAACGATGGTTATCTAGCAACAACCCTAATGGTACCATGCGAGGTGACAGGTACGAATAGAAGTGGAGTATGCCGTTGTTCTGGTTACTGCCACGCGTACTCAGTTCTATTATGATTCTTGACCAAGTCGATGATTTAGCCTGATGGTTGACTCCACCACCGGAGCTCGCGAGGATGCATGACATGTCTGTGCCTCTTGATGGAGGAAACGTGTGCGTGATCTCGGGGTACACGTGAACTATGACGAGCTGCGTGATAGGCAGAACTCTACCTGTTTGGAGGTACCCGTGACCTATTGGAACAGAGGGTCCATTAGGAAAGGCTGGGAGAGGTACTCGTCAAGTCCAGTGGGTGTTGTCAAGGCAAGACGACTTGGGAGAGGGAAACTGAATTTCGGAAGAGGTACCAAAATTTCATGTACTGATGTTGTCTCCTCTTATTTTCGTTAGTATCATGTCGTAGTTTGTTTTTGAATTCTGAGGGTGGAATTCTTTGTAAGGTTGGTAGACTGTAGCGCCCCGTTTATTTATGAATTATTTGGAATTATTTATTATTACTGTTATTATTATTTATTATTAATGTTATTATTATAATTACTATTTTTATTATTTATTTTAATGCATATTTGTCATTAAATGATTAAATGCCTATTACTAATATTATTAATTAATTAAATGATGTGTGTGGTATATATATAAATAAAATCCAATTTTTTTATTTTCGAAAATCGAACCGAGCCTCGTATAATTTTTGAGTCGAGCCTGAAAGGAACCGGCCGATTTTGATTATTTTCCCGTAACCAATTTGGGATCATCTTCTCTAGCCCAATTTGATATATATTTTTTGCCCATTTTGGAGTTTAAATAAATGGACCATGTCATATTATTTTTTTTTTATCTTGCAAGCCCAACAGATATTTTCTTGTTCCTTTCTGTTCCCAAGACGCAACCAAGTCAGATAGAAATTTTATCTGCTCGTTCAAAATTTGTCACAACGAGTCTACAGGAGATTTCTTCTCCAACGAATGAGCACGTTCTCCACTCTCCTCCCTCTCGGCCATATCAAGCAGACAGATAATTCTCAATTCAAATAAATCGGTTCTCTCATCTCTCTCATTAACACGCCCCACTGTAACTCAGATTTTACGATCCCGCAGCCAAAAATCTTTCCTCCCTCAGCTCTCGTTTTCTCTTCCGCTCAAACAGATAAATCCCGTCATCGATCTCTTCCTCACCTTCCTTCTGATAAATTTTTCCCATCGGCATACCTGCTTTTCCTCCCGCGCCGCGACGCCAGCAGCGACGCCGACCACCACTCTCACGTTCACCCCTCAGCATCCCGATCGCAGCAACCAACTCCGGCGACCTCCATCAACTTGACGTGTACCCCTGTTTGCGAATTTCCGGTGAGTTGTCTTCCTCCCGCGAGCAGTCCACTAGCCGCCGCGACCTCAGCAACTTCCGCAGCGATTCAGACGAGCAGCAAGTCGCTGTTCCTTTCCCGGCGAGCCCTCCGCCATCGCAGCAATCCTCCTGCAGAGACCCCAGCAGCGAGCAACCTCCGACGGCCTCTTCCCTCTGGCGATTCACGTGAGCAGGCCCTCTTCCCACAAGCTCTCTCCGCGATCGCCACCACCGACGAGCTCTAACCGCTCGTCATCGCTGCCCCCTCGCGAAGCTTTTCCGAAGAGATCACTTCCGAGCAGCCGCCATGCTCGAGTAGAAACCGTTCATTCCGCAACAACCAGGACATTCTCCCGTTCGCGAGCAGCATCTTTTGAGAAGTTTTTGAGGCCCGTTCGCCCCGTTCGTCTGACCCGTTGTTCGGCCTATTTTTCTTCCGATAGCTCGTAGATTCCAGAAGACGGGTAACTTACTCGAACCCTCTCGTTATTCCGATCGTGCTCGTATATCGCATGTTAGATATATATATATATATATATCGTGCGTTATATCGAATCCTTGTTTGAAATCGGATTCCTTTCAATTTGTATATGACATAATTTATCTCGAAAATACTGCTCTGTTGTACTGATATTATGACCTTCAGAAACTGGTTATTTGAAATTGTTATCTTCATATGAAATGTAGTATGTTCAGTTTTCTGTACCTGGGCTTTGGAATTTCTCGATTCCGAGTTATATTGAATATGTTATGAGTTTTACGAGAATATTGCGCATCCAGTTTTCCTGTTACCCGACAGCATATGTGTAATTAGTGTGTGACCTGTTTATCATGTCGTAATGTGCTCGTATGAATTTATGCTCCTCATGAAAGTTATAGGTCTGTTTCTTACATTCAAAATGGGATAAATTTCATGTTGATATGTGCTCTGTAGTTCGAGTTGTGTTCTTATGAAGGTAGACATGCATGAGATAGGACTTTGCATTTTGGCAGAAATCTGACATTGAATGTTAACTGATTGTACACTATCCAAATGACCTTATATGCTTCTATGTTCTAAATTAAAGTTGTATAGACATGCTTTAGATTTAATTTTAGACTTGAACCATATCATTTGGAGGTCTGTAGCTCGGTCTAGGTGATAAATTATGAAGTGTTGTTCATATCACATGTTAGTTTTTGACAGGTTTGCTGAATCAAATATTTTGTGATTGAAATCGTTGATAATGTGATTATTAGCCAATGTGATCATCAGTATAGTTGTAGAAATTTGAGTTATCTATCATGTGGTGTTTGAATCTCAATTTCATATTCCCAGTTTTGGACTGTGACTCTATTTTGAATGTTTGCTGAATTATCATATGCGAAATGGCCTTAATTACTTTCGGTGTCTTCATAAGAATTGAAGATGCATGTCTTCGGGTTCCAATGCAACTTGATTCATGTTCATATGAGTTGTGTGTTGAGAATTATGTTAGTTTTCAAAACGCTGCCCGAGTTACGTTTTCAAAACTTATGTGATATTTTTGAAAATGTGATTTCCTTGATTTAATGCATGCTTAAATTCTTACGTGAGCTTAGTTGGACTAAGTGATTGTCAAATAGTCTTTGATAGGGCTATTTTATTAAATGTAGGTGCTTGACGAGTCGAGCTCGCCGCCTACCCCCATTTTGTAATTTATCTCGATTCCTGCCAGGTGGGTTAAATATTCTAAAATACCTATGCATATGTGCGTTTAATTGTATTGAAAAATTTTGTATGATCTATGTATGCATGTGAACATGTAGCCTATCAATGTGAGCTGTTACGGTCGCCGGTACGGTTGTCCCCGTTGATTTACGGTACAGTGCCCTTGTGTGGAAATCTTCTTAAGTCCTGATATGACCGTGCCCTTGTGAGGTACCTGAGCCCATATGGAAGGTCGTGTCCGTTACAGTGGCACGTACTCCCGCCTTCGGGTAACGAATCCCGTTCTGCAGCTAGCGATAGATGTGCACAGGAGTAAGGTTAAATGGTGTGATATTGAATAGGAGATGAGACACGATGTGATTATTTTTTATGTTCATGCTGCGACCATACCAATATTATGTTATTCATATGCATAGTGTGAGTACGATATTTTCAACTGTACTCACTCCCACCTGCTCTTCACGGATGCAGGTTAAGCAATTGGCGGGTGATGCGGCAAGGCGAGTGGGTGGTCTTACTTTTTCTTTTAGACTATTATGTACTTCCGCATTTATGAACTTGTTATGGTTTATTTGATCATGTTTGAACTGGTTTGCCTTTGTTATAGTGTTGGACGGATTTGAACCTTTGGGATTATGCTTTTATTTAATTGTTATTTTGGATCTTAATAAATTTGTAGGTTCTTTCTGATCTATTTTGTATGTTTGATAAATTGCTCTTGGTAAAATAAGTCGCGTCCATTGAATTTTGAAATTTAAACGAGATTTGCGAAAAATTAACTCTGACTTTTAGTAAATAAATTCGATAAATCTTTTAAAATAAAGTGGAGCGTTACAAATTCTATCACTGTGTTTCATGTGTTTCTTATTAGTCGCTATTGACTTAAACATTTTAGTATGAAGTACAATAACAATATTGTTAATAATTATCTTTCAAAATCATAATAATCTATTACAACACATACTAACATGTGAAGTGGAATGACGAAATTGTACTATAAAAGAAATCTAGAAGCATATTACTTGATGCAAATATTTACACCGCCCAACCCTAGTTAAACACGCCAGCCCTAGCGGGTTTCATGCTAAATGGTCCAGGCCTAAAAAGCCCTAATTTAAACAGGCTACTAATAAAGGACCATAACCTTGTTTTATTCTCTCATTTACTATTCACCGCCCCCCCTTTAGTAGTCACTGCCCCC
>BKCP01005295.1:270860-286177 GCA_008636005.1 Striga asiatica | reverse complement strand
TAATAATAATAATTTGTAATAATAATTATAATAAAATTAATTATAATAGTAATTATAAATTAGAATTAATTATAATTAATAGTAATAATTTGTAATAATATTTATAATTAATTATAATAATTATTATAAATCTCAACAATAATAATTATAATAATAATTAAAAATTATAATAATAAAATTTATAAATTAAAACAAAAATCAATTGTAATCTATTTTAACAGTTATTACAATAGTTATTACATAAGAGCTGGACAATCTAATGCCAGGGACGACGACGAGGCATTCGATGACAATTATGATGGTTCTGGCACCCGACACACTAGAAGTTGGGGTGTCAATGCGTCCGTTCGTCGGGAGAGGGACAGGGAAAGGCAGGCGATGATCAATCAGGCTCGGAGGGTACAGATTCGTCAGGCTAGCCAGAGTTCGAGACCCCCCGCACCAGTGCGAGATGGTCCGCAGGGATATCATTTTGAGGGCCAGCCAGATAGTTCGCGACTCCACGGAGTCCTCCCGTACAATGAGCATGAATTTTATTATCATGGCCAGGCAGGCAGTTCGATGCCCTCGGCACCAGGACCGTACGATCAATCGGGATATTATTTTTCCCGCTACGCAGGGAAGTCGATACCTCCTCGCGCACGCGTACCATTACCCTATGGTCAGCAGTGGTATGCTGATGAATCATACGGTGAGAGGGAGCAGGGTCCAGAGGAGTGTGACTCGACTCCTCAGATGATCAGGACCACGCACAGCCTATGGGTCCTAGCCACCCTCGTCCTCTTGTACAGCCTGTTCGTCCGGTACAGCCGGTTCTATAGCATGTTCGTCCGGTACATGCTGTTTGTCCTACACAGGTTGCTCCTCAACGACAGGCTGGGGGGCGTTTTGGCCCATCTGCATCCTCATTAGGTAAATAATTTATGTATTTATTGTTGTTTAACATAAATTATTTTCACTTAATCGTAACAAATTATCGGTACTGTTAGAAAAGTATTATCGGCCTGCTCCTCAACTACGGTATAATTATTTTGTAATTTAGAGGAACCATACAATTAATTAGTTAGAAAATTATTATAATTATTTTTATTATTGTTATAATCAATTAGTAGTAATGTTACATAATAAATTAGTTTAAAATTGTCATTATATTTTATTAATGTAAAATGTAACGTTTGTACATTAATTGAAAAAAAAAAAAAGAACGGGAAACTAATGAAATATGTTTTATTAAATATATTTTATTTAATGCATCTGCCAGAAAGTCTATATATACAGATATATTGTATTGGAATGCAGGTACTAGCAAACGAGCTAGGACTGATAATGATGCACCCTGGATCGTTAAAGGCCCAGTGGACGGTGGGCCCATTGATGGGAGTGTCATCCCTAGCTTTCTAGGGCACGTCGCCTCCCGCATGTGGAATGGAGATTGTAGGGGGCTGCTGAAATGCCACAACAGACTGAGAGCGGTCGAGAATCTGAGGGAATGGCGTGATGAGATGTCTTTCGATGCGAGAGCTCTAATAAAGAACACCGGACTGTCACATCTGGTCGACTCCATGCACACCCACTTGGACACTCCGCTCCTTTCTGCGTTTGTGGAGCGATGGCAGCCGGATACTAACTCGTTTCACCTGCCTTTTGGTGAAATGAGCATCACGCTGCACGACGTCCGAGCCATTTTGGGCGTTCCCGTGGAGGGAGCCGTAGTCGCTGAGGACCCAGATTCAGATGCCTGCCATGGGCTCTGGATGTCGATACTTTCGGCCACCAAGGCCGAACTCATGAGTTCGTTCTGGCAGCGTGGTTCGGTGATCGAAGCCTCAATTGTGGGGGCATTCAGGGGGAAACGCCGACCGGCTAGGGATGAGGCGGGTGCCTGGATGTGGGTTATGCTGGCTACCACATTGTTCGTCGACAAGAGTGGTAGTAGAGTGACCCCCAAGCTCCTGAACGAGGTGCTCGACGGCTTGGACTTGATTGGGGGTTACTCATGGGGATCGCCTACGCTGGCATACATGTACAGACAGCTAGGTATTGCCAGTCGAGGGGACTCCAGTAGACTGTCGGGCTGCGGGACTCTTCTGCAGTCCAGGATATATGAGTATTTCCCTGATTTCCGACCCCAGGGGCGTCTACCCATTGGTCCTGATTGTCTCATACGATCTCGCTCGTGGAGCATAGAGAATGCGCCAAGGTCAGACGATCGGCTCACAGCCATCCGTCGGCGCCTCGACAGACTCACTGCCTCCGATGTACGTGAATTTATTTTATTTAAATTTAGTTACATGTTATTTAAGAAAATATAATTATTTTTATAAATGCTTTTATACAATTGTGAACAGGTGCAATGGTTGCCATACGGCAGCTCCAGCCCAGATGCGATAGAGCCGATGACTCTTTATAGCGGATTGATTCGATACCGCGATGTTGTCGAGCCGTACTTGCCTGCGCGGTGTCTGCATCAGTTGGGGTATGTCCAGACTATCCCTCCCTCTACATACCCACCAATCAATGCAGTACGTGCTTGGGAGTCTAGGAACTACAGAGTTGAGCATTCTGAGGCTGCTGCAGTAGGTGCCTGGACCCAGTTCCCGATTTTTGGGACGGTCAACACCGCTATGTTCACCCCCGCCACACATGATCGCGGGGAGGCGATTGAGGATTACTTGCAGTGGTACAGTCCGGTTTCCCATCTGACTCTCATGGGCGAGGAGCTGCCGGACGAGAACGAGGTCCCTACGCGTGCCAATACCGCTTATATAAGTTGGTTACTAAATTTTAATTAATGTTATTTCATTACAATAATTTTTTGTAATAAATTTTAGTCATATTTTTTTATTCTTCCATTTTTTTAGTGGGTGCACCGTTTTTTAGGAATTACGTCGACCATGCAGCACTTCCTTGTTGAATGTCCGGAGGCGGCGCAAGTCCAAGAAGATTTGGCTAAGTTTAAGTTGGATTACGACAATGCCCAATAATGATGTAATGAATGTTTTTTTTTAGTAATATTGTAAAACATTAAGTTGAATGGTTTTTTTTTATTTATTATTTGTAAAACATTAAGTTGATAAAACATTAAGTTGAATGGTTTTTTTTTTCTTGCTAAACTTAAGTTGAACTGATTCATTTTTTTTTTTTTATTTCCTAAACTTAAGTTGAATGAGAAGCGTCATACCACAAGTGAATAATATCGTTCTTTTGTTGAATCGAATAATATCGTTCTTTTATTCAACAAGGTCTATTTTGAACAGTAAACCACAATCGCAACCTAGCCTCGTACTGATCCACCCAACCCACAAACGATCGATCTCGGTAACGGAACCACATGGAATGAATAGGCGGTAATGGACAATCATGAGTCCAATCTAAACGAATGTAGTGTTCTACGGTACCAAGATGGCACATGACAATCTCACGACATGGTCCTCTAGCCGATGATCGTGCAATGAGAGGCAACACTGTGAGGCTGAAGAAGTTGTGTTGCCCACCTTGCGGACCAAAGCCCAACAGAACGACAACCGCATTAAATAGGGTCACAACAGCGTAGAGGTCCTGCGGAACTTCGAACCAGTTAGCTCGTCCACAAGGGCCCCGGCCCCACCTTACGCGACAGAGTGTCGATATCTCTAAAATAGATGTACTCGTACAATCCACGGTGGCTGTCGACCTCCTTCGCAATGTTGTCTCTTGCATCTGCCCAGTACTTCTGGTGACCATACACGTGACTCGCGATGACCCGAAATCCGCAGTTACCATCCGCCTCCACATTCATATAACTCACCATGTAGTCCAACATATGTCAGGGGATATTTTGCCACATTGAAAAATCAAATATAGTTGTCGGTCTAAACTCTGCAATATCATAATAATTTCACGTCACAATTTATATAATCATATAAATACTTTAATTAACACTCAACCATATTTAAAAAAAAAAAATGTATCACCTGCTTCCCCTTGTGACTGTTGAGAAGACGAGCTTGTCTGTCCACGCGAAGAAGTAGTCGTACGGCTCGATTTCCGACCTCGCGATCTATCGTTGTTCTCTCAAGCACATGGTTTACGCTTAGTTGAATTAGTTTTCTTGGGACGACCTCGCGGGTTATCCTTAACCTCAGGTTCCGCATAATCTTGTTGGTCTGGGTAAAGATGATTGTACATGAACTGATTCACGTACCGCATCATCGCGGGATCGTGGGTTTCAACCTCACTCACAAGCGTCTGAAAGAACTCTGCATCTGACCATCCAGCGTGGCTCGCCTGGCTCTGATGACCAGTCCCTACAAGTATACGATAAAAAATTCAATGAATTAAACCAATTAATGTACTTTAATTACATAAATTGTAATTGAAAATGAAACAGCAAGTAGAAAATTATAAATAAAACATTAACCTTAAATTACCTGGCTCTAACATCTGTAGTGTTCTCCAGAATTGGTGAATCATTCCGAGATCAATTGGAATTTCGGAATCAACTGTGGTACGGAGCAGACAGGCACAAGGAAGTCTATGAGTGAACTGCAATATACAGCCGCAGCTAGTGTAAACATCGTCGTCCAAGCCATGCATCCTCGTAAGCTCAGCGTCCAATAAACTCAGACAGTAATGCGAGACCCTCAGTATCACGATCGCAAAAAGGATTCCCTTATACCGTGTATTCTTCTTAGATCTCGAGGCCTCAAGCGTCGTCCTGATAATACGTTACATAACGTTAGATTATAATTAATGTAGTAATGTAATAACGCATTTAAAAATTGCAGTACGTACTTGATTTCAGTCACTTGATGATCGATTTGCTTATTAATCTTCTGTCAAATTGTATCGAGCGCGCCGGTGGACGTGTGAAGCCACTCCTTCAACATAGAGTGGGCACTCTCCACCCTACAGGAAGTTGTGTTTCCAAAATGTGCCACTCGGTTGGTCCAAGCCTTCACAAACTTCTGCTTGTGCCCTAACCATGTGTTCTCCACATACCGTATCACCTGTGGAGACTTCGAATATTTTTCGTGCAGCTCGGCAACGGCATCGGTGTAGTCATCCAACGTACTGGCCTTGACAATACGTTTCCACGTACTGTGCGTGAAAATCTGCGAGAGTTTTTTACTCTTCCCAAAGAGTTTGTAGGCTTTGTCTTCCACATCCTTGTTGATGTGCCACGTGCAGGGTAAGTGGGCTGATTCTGGAAAATGCCTCTGAATAGGAGTGATTAAACCCAACTCTCTATCACTGACAACCACATTAGGATATACGTCTTCGCCTATCAGTAGTCTCAACTTTTGTAGAACCCAGTCGTAACTGGCCTCTTTCTCGTCCCTGATGAGCGCATATGCAATTAGGAAGTTCTGGTTGCATGGCATCATCCCAATCATCTCGACCAACGGCATCTTGTACTTGTGCAAATGAGACCAAAAAGACAAAAAATATAATCAAATAAAAGTTAACTTAATCAAACACACTATTTAAGATTCATACCAATAAAGTATTTATACAGTAACATACCTGTTGGTTTTATACGTGGAATCTATGCCGACATACCAGTGATATGTCCGAAACAGATTGATCGACGCAGGATGGGCCATGACTATGCGTCAACGCTTTCGTGTTTGGATCGGATTCTGCATAAACTGTATACTCGCTGCTCACGGCCAAATGCATAAGCTGGGAAGGAACGTCTCTACCGTCGAAACTCTCTTTCCGCAGCTTATCTCTAAAGTTATATACCTGTCACCGATTAGCGTTAATTATAATGATTATTATAATTTAAAACAAAAAAAATTATTATAATTAATTAATTAATTTGATATAAAAAAGTATTAGCTATCATAATAATAATACATTAGTAAATATAATAAAATTTATTAATTATTACAATAACTTTTAAATATAAAAAATTACTAATTATCATAATTAACTTCAAAAAGTTAATTAAAACATATATTACAAGATATAAATATATATGCCTGTCGCACATTAAAGTTGTCTCCCGGATTCTTTTCCTTCAGCGCGGCCATAATTTTTGCCTGGGCCACCTGAGCGTCCGTCATATCACGAATAATTTTCTTAGATGAAGCGCTGAGGCCGCTCAACTTGCGATGACCCTCAGGATACACAGCAAATGTATGGTTATGGTAGCCCTTATCTTCATTGCTACATCTACAGATCCTCCAGTATGGCTCGCCGGACACCTTTTTTACTTTGATCTCAAAATCGCAGCCGCACTTATTCGTTGTCTTTCTGGAATTTCCGCCCGTGCCTCTGTAGCGTTCGCCTCTACGGCACTTCAAAAGCCTGACTGTTTTCTTTTTGTGGCTCGAAATTACTAATAGGAAACCATTCAGCATTGTCTGGTGTTTTGCAGCTTCAATAGCGTCCTGAGCACTATTAAATAATGTACAGGTATCGAAACTGAGACTGTAATCAACACCATCTCCTCCAAAATCTTCTCATGACTCCTGCTATATAGTACAATATTTATATTTTTAGAACATGTTAAATTAAGATAATTAATTCTAACATGTAACATAATAATTTGTAACTCATAACATAATATTATCTAACGTCCAATTTATAGCATAATGAAGTCTAACATGTAACACAATAATTTGTAACTCCTAACACGATAATATCTAACGTCCAATTTATAATATAATCAGCTATAACATGTAGCATAATGAAGTCTAACATGTAACACAATAATTTGTAACTCCTAACACGATAATATCTAACGTCCAATTTATAATATAATCAGCTATAACATGTAACATAATAATTTGTAACTCCTAACACGATACTATCTAACGTCAATTTATAACATAACCAAGACTAATATGTAATATTATAATTTCTAACTCGTAACACGATAATATCTAACGTCCAATTTATAGCATAATCAACATGTAACATAATAATTTGTAATCCCTAACACGATAATATCTAACGTCCAATTTGTAACATAATCAAGTCTAAAATGTAACATAATAATTTATAACATAATAATCAAGTCCAATTTATAACATAATTATTTCGAATATATAACATAATAATTTAAAAAACAAAAACAAAAAAAAAAAAAAATTGTCCGGTCGGCCGTCGCCGCCGGACAACTTTTAAAGCGTCCGGCCGGCCGGTTCGGACGGGCCAAAAGCCGTCCGGTTTCGCCGGCCGAACACAAAAATTTTCGTACCTCGAAATTTGATGACATTTCACCGTACACTTTCCTCTGAGATGTTTAGAAGAAATGAAAAGGGCAAAATCGTCCAAGGAGAGTAGTGATTAGTAAAAGGGGCAATAAATAGTACCACCCTTTATTCTAGGTTAAACGGGCCGGCCCGTCAGGCCAATTACCATTTAACATCTCTAATCCTCTTATTATCACACACGTTTGTTTTAACGGAATCTTCCATTAACGTTTATTTTCTCCACTCCAACCTCAATCGTCCCTCTTCCTCTATGCCTCTGTAGATTCCCGATTCGGATTACATGCTAAAAGACCTTCACATTTCTTCGACGATTTTTTCATCAGAAGGTAATTTTACGATTTTTCTTTGTTGCTTCTTTTCGAACATCCATTTATTTTTCCCGTAGCCATTCACCGACTCTGCATTGTCCCCTTATTGTTTTTCCTTTTTAGATACTTCTTCTGTGTGTGTTTGGGATTCAGGGAATTGATGTTTCCTTCGCCCATCTTTCTCAATCACTAGTATTCCTTAGTGCCCCGACAGAATTTCCCTAAATTGATTGAGCATTTTTCTTGCAAACTGAATCTTGCGGCACTTTTAGGGTTTCTAAGCAGTGAAGCTTTTGTAAAAATCCTCTTCGTTTATTCCCTTGATTTCTTTGGGGGCTTTAATCGTACATTGAAATCACCGATCGATCACGTACACAAACCCCCAAAATTAGTTGAAAGATACAGTATTGGAACAGAAAAATGGGGGAAGATTTCCTGACAGGCTTAAGCATTGAGAACTACCCCCCATCAACATTCTTGTCCATGGATTCAATCGCCGCTTGTCATGAGGATCCCGAGCGAGACCCCAACCGCCAGGTCATCCTCTCCGGCCCGCCCGACATCAACCTCCCCCTATCCGCAGAACGCAGCCCGCCACCTCAGCCGTGGGCCCACGACCCCTCCTTCGACATTCTCGATGTCGGGCTCGGGCCCCAGCCCAACGACTCGGCCATCGACCTGCCCAAGGCCGGGAAGAAATGCGGCAAGCGGCCTGACAGCGTGTGGGGCGCATGGTTCTTCTTCAGCTTCTACTTCAAACCCGTCCTCAAAGAAAAATCAAAGCCCAATTCAACTGGCTTCGAGAAATCGGACCTCCAGCTCGACGTCTTCCTCGTGCAGCACGATATGGAGAACATGTACATGTGGGTTTTCAAGGAGAGGCCCGAGAATGCACTGGGTAAGATGCAGCTGAGAAGCTACATGAACGGGCACTCGAGACAGGGCCAGCGTCCTTTCCCATTTAGTGTCGATAAGGGCTTCGTCCGTTCTCACAAGATGCAGAGAAAGCAATACCGGGGGCTCTCTAACCCGCAGTGCCTGCACGGGATAGAACTCGTGCCCTCCCCTAGTCTAGCTGGCCTGGACGAAGAAGAGCAGAAGAGATGGGTCGAACTAACGGGCCGCGAACTCAACTTCTCGATTCCGCCCGAGGCCAAGGAGTTCAGCTCGTGGCGTAATCTCCCGAGCACGGATTTCGACCTTGACAGGTCAACTTTACCCGTTTCGAGGAACAAGAAGCTGCTAAACGGGTCGGGCCTGAATTTGTCGACCCAGACTTCGGCGGGCCCGGCAAACGGGATCGATCTCTTGGCTGTTTGTAACCGGAAGAGGAAAGATCTGTTATCGGACGAGAATTGCTGTTTGATGGCTAACGGTCATCTTCACGAGTTCGGTCCAGTCGAGCCTCCTTGGCTGGCGGAGTTCAGTGGGGTCATGAGAAACGTTTACGGGCCAGTGACGGGAGCTAAAACTATATACGAGGATGATGAAGGATATCTGATTCTTGTAACGCTACCGTTTGCGGATCCCGAGAAGGTGAAGGTCCACTGGTGGAACAACCTCACGCATGGCGTGCTGAAAATATCGTCCGTGAGCACGGGTTGCATGCCGTTTGTTCAGAGGAAAGATCGGACGTTCAGGCTGACTGACCGGGCGCCCGAGCACTGTCCACCTGGCGAGTTCAGGCGGGAAATCCCTCTGCCAACTAGGATTCCGGACGATGCCAATCTGGAGGCTTATTTTGATAAGAGTGGGACTGTTCTTGAGATCAAAGTGCCTAAGCATCGAGTGGGCCCGGAGGAGCACGAGGTTACGGTGTGTCTTCGACCACCGAATGAGTTTGTGCTGTCTTGAATGATTGAGTTTGTGCTGTCTTTAATTGGTGACAAGTAGTAATACGTGGGAATATATTGGTTTTTTATTTTTGGCTGGGGTTCTGTTCTGGGTTTAGAGCTTCAGATATTTGATTGAGATTTTCTCTGAGTTAAATGCGGAGGAGATATGTGTGTTGAGCTATGGGAAATATTTTTGACACTTGCTTTAGTTGGTAGAATCTGAGATTAGATTGGTCTCTTATTACATGATGATGATGATTATTAACTAAGTTGTTGGGGGTTAACTAACTCATCCGAATTGTGGTATTGTTATGTTGGATGAAACTTCGAGTAGTACTTGTGATTATGCTATTGACTGACGGATATGTATTTTAATAGTACTTGCAATTGTACCGTTTAATTTACGAGCTACTTTGCATATTTACTGCATTTCTTGTTTGAAGACCCTTTGGATTTGATGTTATGGATATTTTCTTGCGCATTACCTGACACGGATATTTCTCTCTCCGGTGGGCTGATTGGGTTCAATTGATCGATGTCATCTTTAACACGAACATTTTCTGTAAAACTTGTCATCATCTGGGTATGAGAAACATTTTATGTGGGAGGTGGCTTTCTATTTTGCCTGATCAAAATTGGAAATATTTCCACAACCCAAATGAATTTTTTCACATGTAATTTAAATGGAATGAAAGAACTAATATATGATGTATATAGACTTAATTATTGAATTGCTTGCCCAGTGGCATGCTTCTGAGTTTAGTTAAATAATGATGATTATTCAATTTTGTGATGTAGAATGGTTCTGAAGTGTAGATTTAGTATGAACCAGGGGACGTTTTGCTAACAGGCTTTCGGTTGGGAGTTGAAAATTTTAGTGGTTTTTATTAAGGTTGTAGATGATAAAGAATCAAGTAACTTCGACCATGAAGTAGATTTTGAGAATAAGCGATTTTGGAAGTCCAACACAAATTAACTCTTTTTTGCCACATACCTTAAACAAAATTAGAACTGTCATAAATAGGAGGACTATCCCTTCCAGTAGGTATCGTCGAGGCTTTGAGCCTGGGTTTTAGAACTTTTGGTCCAAAAATGTGTCTAGTAAGTTAGAGAAGAGCCTAACTTATTAACTGCTTAATGGTCTCCTGTGTGAGTGATGTTGGAATATTTAATTCACAAGACACCCTCTCATCGTAAGCATCATGCTAATTATGTGTTCTAAATACTCTCATCTCCTAGTAGGTATTTTCCAATGTTCGAGCCTGAGTTTGTCCTTTGGAACTTTTGGCACAAAAGTGCGCCCACTATGTTAGAGATGATAATTTATTAACCACTCAGTGGTCTCATGAGAGGTCGATGTGGAAACTTTTGGTATACAATACACCTTACATCGCAAGTGCAATAACGTGTGACATATAAGCTTACCATCCTAAAACGTATTGTCCATGCTTTGGGCTTGAGTTAGCCTTTTGGAACTTCTGGTCTAAAAGAACGCAAAAACTATGCCAGGGCCGAACTAATTCAAAAGTATTTGTATATCTACCATGATTTATTTTTATTAGCAGATTTGAAAGATATGCACTAGATATTTGCTTATACACGTTATTTTCAATATTTAATTATTTGGTAACTGTCTTTTTTATTAAACGTGGGATATCCTTCCTGAATTTTTACCTCTTTTTTCGGTTATCCCTCTCCAAACTCTCTCTTTCATCGTTCAATTCTCTTTTGTCTCTGGCAAAAACCGACGATCTCGTCGTCGTCGGAAGCAGTCGTAGCCGAGATCGAGTTCGCGGATCAGCAACAGTAAACCTAAGGTAGACCGCAAACTTGTCTAGAGGAATCTTCAATTTCAGTCTAAATCCAAGCATAGTGGCTCAAAGAAATTCCATAGTAGAAGTGGAGAATAAATTATTGGTGCAAACGGTGGCCGGCTTGCAGCGGCGGCGGCGGGGCGAAGAACTCACGCTTGTTGAGCACCTCCTGGATTAGAACCTTGAATTCGTCCAGTGCCTTTTTCTCCGGGTTGATTAACTCGTCGGCCTTGTTGGTTTCCTCTTTGAAGGGAGCAGATTCAGAGATTTTTGCCTCTTTAGAAGCTCCATCCTCATCCTTATCCTCCTCTGCAGATTTCTCCGAAGATTTCTCCATCCTCATCCTCAAAAGCACGCAACTAATTTTAGTGGATGATAATATATACGTTATATAAACTAAACATATACGGTTTCATATGTGTATACATTATGTATAATAATATATATGTTAAATAAGCTAAACATATACAATTCATATGTGTAATATATACGTTATATAAACTAAACATATACATTTTTTAAAATTTTCGATCAACCTGTTTTTGGATTCAAATTCACAATAAACTTAGAGTGTATATTTTCCAGGTTTTTTGACATTAATTTTGGGTTTTTTTAATAACGTAAAACAGTAATCAAGCGCAAATTAAGATGAAGTTGGAATATTAATTAACACAAATTAAGAGTGGACGTTGGATATTATGGTAACTGACAGTAGGAATCAATCTAATTAAATCTAATGTTTTAGGTAAACATGCAATTAATTTTAGTGGGATGGTAAAGTTGCAATTTTTGTTGAATCGTGTAGTATATGTGTAAATGACCCTAAAAGAACACCCAGAACATTACAAATGTGTTTAACTTGTTAGTGGTTGGGAATTTTGAATTCCCGTCAAAATCTAGAATCTATTGTTTCTCCATTTGAGATCTCGTGATTCAATAATTTATTGATATTGATTTTATTTTTTCTAAGTAAAATTTCAAGAGTTGTCATCAGTAAATACTACTATATATTCTAAATTAAACAAAGAAAAAATTATAATTATACTCTTGTATTTTTAGCAATCCTAACTTTTTCGTCTCACTCGAATTGTTGTTTTGAATTATGTCTTTTGTGTTTGTAAAAAAGTTACAAAGAGGTTTCCGACTCGCGAGAAATTCATAATTTGATCGAAAACAGTTACATGAGCTGCACATGACATGTTTAACAGTTCGTTTAATGTTATGTGGAACTAGAATTCCATCGTGGTATGCAAAATTAAATGGCGCCTTATAGTTAACCAAAAATTGCAAATTCCATGTAGCATGACATGTCGAAATGGAGGGAAAATTAAAAAGCTCATTCATTCACTTATGTAATTGATTTAGAGGAGACACCCATAGGAAGTTCCCAAATCCAATAAACCCAAAAATTTAAAATCACTTCTTGGAGAAAGAAATTTTGAAATCGTTGTCAAATGTTTCCTGAGAAGGTTTTCATTCGAAAGAAGATTCGATTGCACAATGGTCCCCCCACATACAGTGAGTGCTAATCTTTAAATGAAATTGTTTGTTTGTGTATGGAAAGCACGATACTTGTAATGGAACCTTCAACTTCTTATTGAGAGCCCTATATTATAGATGAAATAGGATTCTTAAATGAACACCCTAATTTTGAAATGAAATTAGGGTTTTTTTGCAAACCTAGAATTTTAAGGCAAATTAGGGTTTTTTTACAACTCCTAATTTATGGTTTACCAATATATATTGTTGTGCTCATTTTACTTCGTTTTTTGTTTTGTTTTTTGTTGTTTTGTTTATTTTTTGTTCGGTTCCTCCAAAAATAGAGATCACATAATTTAAGTTCTTTGATGTGGAGTCAGTTTGTCTATTCTCCAATCTTTGATTACATGGAGGGTTTTAGTATGATACTTGACTGGACAAGAATTTCAAAATTATGTCTTGATACATTCAATTGTATTAGAGATCTATTTGGTTGTGTAGGAAATATAAGGTATTATTTCAACGTGGTATATCATTTATATTATTGGGAGATGATGTAGCATTGTGTAGGTGGGCTAAATTCACATTTATAGTCAACAGATGGAAATTTACATTGAACTGAGGGATGAAGGTCAATATGTGCCTACTTCTAAGTATGATGAACTTGATTGAGTAGAATTGGATAAAAAATATTATAGTGAATTAGATAGCAATGAGACAAGTGAGAGTGGAGATGATAGTGAAATGAGTGATAAGACACATAATGAGGGTGGTGATAAAATTGTTGATAAGGGTGATAAGGTATCTGATAGGAGTGATGATGGAGATAGTGACGGGGCAGTGAAAGTATAGATAGTGACTTTGGTATTAGGTCTAAAAGTAGTGGTAGGAGTGATGATGCAGATTTTGATCACAATGTGGACAAATATGTGGATTTAGGAAGTGAACCAGATTCTGATAGTGGGGAAGAAGATTTGGTTGAAGCTCCACTTGATTTTCAAGAGTATTGTTCATATAATGAAACAATTAGTCAGATGGAAACTGCGTTTAATCCTGTTAATATCTGTGATCCTACCGTTTCCCTAGAAATGTTCTCTGGTACTAGAGAAGAGTTTAATAAAGGTGTGCAGTCACATGCTACGAAGTCTAAAAAAAGTGTGAAGTTAAAAAACAATGGTAACATTAGGGTCCATGTAGTATGTGATTCAAAGGGTGTTAGTGGATAATGCATGCACTAAATATTCTTGACCAAGCAGCCTTCAAGATAACCACCTAAAATCCCAATCATACATGTCCTACATGTTTTCATCGTAGAATTATTAAAACCAAGTTGTTGTCTGAGGGGTATTTGAGCAAGTCTCAGGCTGATCCCAAAAGAAAAGTTACGTGATTTAGAAGAGATGTGGTTCATGAGTTAGAGGTAGGGATTTTCTGGCACCATGCTTATAGGTCTAAGAAAGAACTCTAGAGGTACTTGATGGAAATCCAGACTCACATTATGAGAAGTTATGGGACTATGCCCAACAACTGAAGGATACAAATCCTGGTTCTACTGTGATTCTAGATGTTGAAGAGGATGATGGTGCTCCTAGATTCTCCAAATTTAATGTTTGTTTTGCTGCACTTAAGTAGGATTTTAGGCGTGATCTTAGGTCAATAGTACGGGTTGGTGGGTGTCATTAGACTGGACCCCACAGGGTTATTCTTCTTACTGTTGTAGGTGTTGATCCTAACAACAACATATATCCCTTAGCTTATGTTTTGGTTAGTAGAGAAGCTAGGGATACTTGAGAGTGGTTTCTGATTGCATTGAAGCATGATCTTTGGATTGTGCAAGACAATGATTATACTTTCATTAGTGATAAAAAAAAGGAGTTGATTGTGGCGTTTTAAAGTGTTTTTCCTCGCTCTACTCATAGGTTTTGTGTTAACATCTGCACAACAACTTTAAAAATGTTGGATTTTGATGGGCTTCATATAACAATGCCTTGTGGGCTGCTGCAGAGGCAAGTACTTTGTGTGAGTTTCATTCCAGGATGAGACAAATGAGGAAAGGGTCTCCTGAAGCTCTAGACTGTTTCAATGACAAGAATCTTGGATTGGTCAAAATTCGACTTTGAGGAAAAACCCAAGTGTGGCATTTTGTTGAATAAATTTTGTGAGCACTTTAACTCATGCGTTGTTGGTGCTAGAGAGGAGCCAATAGTAACTATGCTTGAATGGATCAGATGTATTTAGTGAAAAGGCTTCAGAGAAACAAGGATATTGCTGAGTTGAGATGGAAAAGCAATGCGTACAGAGATAATTAAAATTGTGGAGGGTGATATAGGGAAGTTAGGTGACTGCGTGCCTATGTAAAGTGACAAAACTCACTATCAAGTTGAGTGTTATGGTGGGGGTCAATAGGTGGTGGACTTTGAAAAGAAAACATGCACATGTAGGTTGTGGGACTTGAGTAGGATAGCATGCAAGCATGCATGAAGTGCAATTATATCTCAAAATGATAATGCAGTTGACTATGTGGATGAGTGCTATACTGTGGAAATATATAAAAGGGTTTAGAGACCAACCATCCTAGGGATTAACCGTCAAATGTTGTGGAACCAAACCTATTTCTTTCTACCTTTGCCTCCAACATTTGGGAGGGGAGCAGGTAGGCTAAAAAAAAAAAAAAAA
>BKCP01005295.1:143504-269763 GCA_008636005.1 Striga asiatica | reverse complement strand
AAACACTACCCTTCCCATAGTAGACAACCATACCAAGTCATCTCACGGCAGCACCACCGAACATCCATCCATACGGACATGGCTACCAGTGGCGTAGCTACTTGAGAACCAGAGTGGGCCTAGGCCCACACTCAAAAATACAAAGTGAACATAACATCTCAAAGATCCTAGTAACTTGAGTAAAATAAGCTTATCTAAAAAACATGGTAAGAAAAGTAGATTTAGGAAGAAGAGAGAAAAAAAAAATATCTATATAATAAACATAAGTTGAAAATATATTTCTTTTATCAATAATTCTTGAAAATTAATGGAATATAACTCTTATTTTATACTTCACTTCATTTATTGATTGGTAATTTAATTGCTAATTTTAATTTTCCTAATATTATATGCTATACAATTAATTTGTTTGTAATTAATATCTGATTATTAGTCCCTTTGATTGTTTTTCTTTCTATTAGGTCAACAAATATGGTTTGAATATTTTATTTATTGTTGTTTTTAAATCTAAAAGAAATTTGTAATAGATATTTATTAATGTATAGACGCTAAAATAGTAAGAGATGTTTAATTTGAATGTATAACTATTTTTTCTTTAAACTTTCATAGAGCGGATGAATAAAACCTTTAAAATGGCCATATCAAGAAAATGTACAATTATTATTGTCTTGAAAATTTTATGTTTTTGCTTTTTATTTTTTACTTAAAATATTATTTTTATTTCTTTTTGTCTTTGATTTTTACTTATAAAAGATAATGTTACGCTACTTTAAAAATTTTTTAGGCCCCTACTCATATAGATGGCTAGATTCGCCCCTGATGGCTACGGCTTCGGAGTTCAAACCGAAAAATGCCAACTAAACGCCTAACTGGTCCAAACCACCAACAAACCCAACCCGCACCCAGATGGATACCTGAGACCCAGAGACTCACACCACCAACCGCCCACAACCGACCCGTAAGATCAAGCCTAGATCCCAAATCCCAGTCCTCAGCCCGTGCTCGCCGGCGATCTCCCCCGTCCAACATCAGAAACATAAGGGACACGGTGACTAGAAGCGGAGCCCTTCGTCCCAGATCCCGCAGACAGACGAAACCCGAGCCTAGAGAACCACACCACCAACACCCACGGCAATAGAGCAATATCAGGCCAAGCCCGCGAGACCTCAACCTCAGCCCAAACTCGTCAGTGGTACCCCCACCCAACAACAGCGATGGAAGACATGACTTTGGACACGAAGCTCTCCACCCCTGCTCCCTCAGAGAGAGAGAGAAAGAGACAAGGCCGCGACCCATCCCGGTGAAACGTTAGAGGCTTGCCCTAACTGCGAAAACACCGGCGAAGAATGGCGGCCCTCCTTGCCGTCCTAGAAAGCAATTCACCGGCGAAACCTTAGGCCGGAGTTGGACCTTGTCATTGCCGGCTGAAACCCCTCATACAAAATGGCGAATCACCGAGCATCGGGCTATGAGGCCCAAGGACGCCGTGCCGAGAAGCTCTGTGTAATTCTGCTAGGGAAGGTGCCTAAATTGACAAGAGAGGGGCGACGACGAGGGTTTGAAGTTTGGGAATTTTTCTGTTTCGGCAGACAAAGAGAGAGAATATGACAATTATTGTTGACAATTTGGATTTTTTGACAATCGTGCTTTTGGATTGTTCAGCTAATGGAATGGCAGTTGTTATGGTTTAGATCAATTTATGTTGTGGATTTGATTTGTTTAGTTGATGGAATGGCCGTTGTGATGGCTGTGATCAGTTTATGTTGTGCTTTTGAATTTGATAAGATAATAAAGTGACAGCTATGATGGTTGTGGCCAGTTTATGTTGTGCTTTTGAATTTGATAAAATAATAGAGTGGTTGTATGTGAAATGCAGTGATTTTGAATCTGATAAGTTAATGGAGTGCTTTTGAATCTAATAAGTTAATGGAGTGGTTGTGATCAATTTATGTTGTGATTTTTTAATTTGACTATGAAGATGCACGTGCGTTGCACGTCATTATTAATATATTTTATGGTTTAAAAGTTATTTTCATTGAATTTACTGTTGACATCCGAGTTCGCCCCAAAGAGGAGAGGGACAATAGGTACCTCCCGAAAGCCGAACCGACTCACTCCCAGAGCCGAACCGAATACCCCGTCAAGTGCAAGTGCTGAGCTGAATTCCAGATCTAGTTGGCCCAGACATCTCCGCGGGCCCGTCCGCGAGCTCGGCGTTTGTGCTGTTCAGACACCGGTGCCGATCTGGGGGATGATGGGCTGGAGTATGACTTCCAAGAGTCAGGAGAACGAAACGGGGTCAGGAGCCGGTCTGATATTCCAGGGCGGTTGCCCCATAGACAGATTTCGAGCCCGATAATAATATAATATCGCCACTTGGAGAGCAATCATTGGTGATTGGATGGGGCGCCGTAGCCTACGGGCCTACATCCACTAGCCAAAACATAAAGCCTGCCAGCATTAAATAACCCCCATGTGTGCATTAAATGCCTGCCAGGAAATGATGAGGAAAAGCCTCAAATCGCATTAAATTCTGTCAGGGAAGCGCCGGACTGCCCTGCCAGAGTACTGTACGACAAGACTGGTGAACAGTACCTGAACAGTGCCACATTTAAGGTCACTATAAATAGCAACCCATCTCATTTATTTCTGGGTTGTTGAATCCCAACTGTCTTGACTCTCTCTACATTTTCTCTCTCTAAACTTGTAAGAAACCTCTGTAAGGATTTGTAAGGATATCGCAAGTGCCGACCTCGTACGAGAGGCCGACCTCATGATCGATTAATGAAATCACAATGAAACCGTACCTTTTCCCCTTTTCCCTATTTCATATTTCTTATCTTGTTTCTTTAACCGTTGACCAGAAACGTCCATCAACATTTTGGCGCTAGAAGGGGGGCCCCATAAGTTATTTGGTGTCAATTTCTCGATCTTGTGGAACTTCACATCGCATTCACCTTTTTCTTACTTTTCACTTCCAAAAGCTACTCAAAATGCCTTCATCCGGTTGCAATGAGTCTACCCAGCAGTCCGGCGCCCAGTCTCGTCGGCGCAACGGCGGAGAGACCTCTCGCTGCGCTCAGCAGGGGCCCATAGTCCCTGTCCCTCCAGTCCCGACCCTTGCTGAGGCCATGCAACACTCCGACGTCCTCCAAGCTCTGGAAGGGGTCTTTGCAAAGGCGCTCGCCAGCCAGGCGGCAGGGGAAAACACCGTGGCGCCCACAGAAAACCCCGGCAATACCCTGCTTCATACCCCCGTAAAGGGGGCCGGGGGGCAAAGGCCGAATCCGGCCAAATCTAAGACCACAGCACAGTCTCCCAACCTAGAATCCCGAAACCGCCGGGAAAATGGCCCTGCACCTACCGAACAGACTAGCGAAAGCTAGCCAGACCAGAGCATGCGAATCCTCTACCAGCCCGTTCACCAGCGCTTAGGGGACAAAAGTCAAGCTAATCGCGACATGAGGGAGGTCATCGAATGAGGGAAAGCCGTCGGCCGCGATTCCGACGAGGTCGCGGCTCTTAAGCGCAGGATCGCCGAATTAGAAGGACGGCACTCCGTCCAGAAGGTGCCGCCCCCTCGCCCCTATGCACGATCAACTCCCCGGGTCGTGGATCACGCTTCGCCACTGTCACCGGACATCTTGCAGGAGGCCGTTCTGAAGAAGATAAAGATGCCCCAGCTCGGCCTCTATGACGGGAGTTCGGACCCTGATTCCCACATTGGCCTCTACATCTCCTGGATGGACCTGCACGGCGCCTCTGACGCCCTACGCTGCCGCATGTTCTCCTTGACACTGGGGTCGAAGGCGCAGAGGTGGTATCACTCTCTCTACCCCCATTCCATCTCTACCTGGGGGCAGCTCAGGTCGGCGTTCCGGTCACACTTCATTGGATCGCAGGTCAACCTCTCCCCCAAGGAGTCGATCGCCAACATTGTTCAGGGCGAGAACGAGAGCTTGAAGGACTACATCACTCGGTTCACCGACCGAGTCCAAAACATGGAGCGGTGTCACCCTGACGCTCTGCTGATCACCGCTCAGGGCGGCCTGAGACCAAAAACGCTGTTTAAATGGTCCCTGTGCTAGAACAAGCCAACTACTTACCAGGAGTTCCTTTCCCGAGCTCAGGTCTACATAATGGCGGAGGAGTCCTCATCAATCCCGATGTTTGACACCACGCCGGCGCCGGCAAAGGCGAGGGCGATGGAGGAGAAACCTGGAAAGCTAAGAAAATCATTCGTTGAAGCTCGAGCTAAGCAGAGACAAAGAGCTGAAGAGCTGAAAGAAAGCTATCAAAGCGTCTTCTCGGTGGGAGCTGCCGCGATTTACGAGGAGATTAAAGCGAAGGGGCTGCTGCCGGACCCGAAGCCGATGTTCACTGACAAGGACAAGGTGGACAAAACCCGCTACTGCACCTACCACAAGGCGCACGGACACAATACTGACCAGTGTCGAAATTTGATCTCGGCACTGCTCAAGTTGATCGACGACCCACAGATGAAAAGATTCACCCACTCCGGGGAGAAGAGAAAGAAGGGAGGACGTTTCGAGGAAGGCCTCGACAGTGATGACGATGCCGACGTGAATCCGAGGAGGAAGAAACCTTAGTAGGGCGGTCCCCACGAGATCATGACCTTCCACCCTGCCAACCAGAACGAGGCCGGCACCTCTAGGGGCAAGAGAAGAGACCGGTCCCCACCCCCCGGGACCGACCAGATCGACTACCCAACCCGGCGCGTCAACATGAGCCGAAGCGAGTCTCTCCCCTCCAGGAGGCAAACTAAGGCCTATGCCCGACAAGCCTATTACGCCGGGCAGAGGGTGATGCACGCCAATGGCAGGCCGACAGCTGAGCCAATGCCGAACAAAATCTCCTTCACTGATGAGGACGCTTTCCTGTTTGACCACCCTCACTCCGACGCCCTGGTGATCACGGCGCCGATCATGGCGATAAAGATCCATTGCATCATGGTCGACACCGGGGCCTACGCGAGCATACTCTACTATGATACTTTCAAGAAGATGGGGATCGACGGGAAAGAGGTGCAGCCCTGCCACGAGCGGATCCAAGGCTTTAACGGGCAAACGATCGCCCCCGTCGGCCAAGTCACGCTACCGATCCGGTTTGGGGAGAAGGGGCAACCCACGAAGACGATTCTGGAAACCTTTAAAATCGTGGACTGCCCAAGCGAATATAACGCCATCCTAGGCAGGACGGTCTTGTACAAGCTGAAGGCCGTCGTCTCCATATTCCACTACTCCCTGAAGTTCCCGACCTCGGATGGAGAAGGAACTCACTGCGCGGACAAAAGGGAGGCGCGAGAGTGCGTCCTGACCATTCCGCGGGCGGAGATAAATGCGGCGGACCCTCTCGCCGAGGCGACAGATGCCGAGCTGGCACGCGATGGTCCTAGGGGAAACCGCATGCTGGGAAGCCAGACAGGTTCGCACCCTTTGACCACGTCGAGTGCCGATCCCGCCAACACTGCACTAGAGGAGGAGATGTCCGCCCCGGATGCCGAGTTGAATGATCCCAACTGGAGGGGCGACCGCATGCTGGAAAACCAGACAGGTCCACTCACCTCGGTTGAGGTTGATGCCGAACAAACCAAGGAAGAGCCCGGGGTCGACCTGGACCTGGACAGTGGGAGAAGGGCCGGCAAAGACCCGGTCATCGAAGAAGACGAGCTCGACCCCCAGACCCAATACGAAGAGAAACGGGGGACAAAGAGGACCGAGCCCATGGACGAAGTTGAGATCATCTTCGTCGACGAGGAAACTTGCCAAAAGCAACTCTAGATTGGGATCAAATTACCGGGGCCGGTTAAAGCCGAGCTGACCAAGTTCCTTCGAGAGAACGCAGACGTCTTCGCATGGACCCACGAAGACATGGTCGGCATCGACCCGCGGGTCGTCTGCCACCGGCTGCAGGTCGACCCCACGGTCAAGCCGGTCGTGCAAAAACGAAGAAGGCTTGGCCCAGACCGACAGCAAGCCTTGGAGGAAGAAGTGATCAAGCTCAAGGATAACGAATACATCCGCGACGTCCGGTACCCGACCTGGGTAGCCAACCCGGTACTTGTGAAGAAGAGCAGCAGAGCGTCGCGCCTGTGCATCGATTTCTCTGATCTGAACAAGGCGTGCCCCAAAGACAGCTACCCTCTCCCCCACATCGATTACATGGTCGACGCCACCTCGGGGCATGAGTTGATGAGTTTCATGGATGCATACTCCGGCTACAACCAGATCCCCATGCATCCGGACGATGAAGAACATACCTCCTTCTACTCGGCGCGCGGGCTATATTGCTACACGATGATGCCATTTGGGCTGAAGAATGCCGGGGCCACCTACCAACGCTTAGTGAATAAGATGTTTGCTAGTCTGATAGGTGTGTGTATGGAAGTGTATGTAGATGACATGTTAGTCAAATTCGTGTACGCATCCGACCATGTAAACGACCTCAATAAAATGTTCTCTATTTTACGTGATTATTCGATGAAGTTAAACCTGAAAAAATGCACTTTTGGCGTTGGTTCGGGAAAATTCTTGGGATACATAGTCAGTCAACACGGCATCGACGCAAACCCCGAGAAGATCAATGCGGTGCAAGACCTCCGACCACCGACGTCGATCACGGGGGTTCAGAGTCTGACCGGCAAACTCGCCGCCCTGAGCAGGTTCATCTCAAAGTCCACCGACCGTTGCAAGCCTTTCTTCGACGCCATCAAGAAAAATCACAAGTTCGAGTGGATGCCGGACTGCCAAAAAGCGTTAGAAGCGATCAAGGAGACCCTCAGCCAGGCTCCGACAATGCAGAAGCCCCGCCCAGGTGAGATGTGTAATGCCCCAAAACAGTAATAATATTCAGAACGATTTCACTGCTTGACTATAAGTGAAATCTGTAATTTTTAGAAATTATCGAGTTATATTATTTATGCTAAATGCTCAAACATGATAAATTATTCTTTGAATAATTCTATCTCAAGTATAAGTTAAGATTAATCCATTAAATTGGGTTGGTAAATAATAGCAAGTCAATTCAAGAGTTGATCGACTCTAAACCCTAGTTTGGTTCCGAGTTAATTTTCGGGTAAATCCCGGGCATAGCCAAGTATTGGTATTTTTATACTTAGAATATTTTTCTAAGTGTATAAAAATATCAAAGTATAAGAATTGATCATTTTTAAAAATCGAGCCCTAGCCGAGCCAAGGCTCATTTTAACTTATTCCATTTCTAAGTCTTAGTCATATGTGTATATTGAAAGATATTAGATGTATTTTAATCCTAAGCCATGCATAAGAATGTTTTATCAAGTCAAGACTTCATTAAGCCATACTTTATTCTTAATCTAGTAGCATGAACCATTTTGTTCTAACATATTAATTCCCTCTGAGTATGCTGGCCTAATGCGTGCAATCATGTGGGAAATTAGAAATTTTTTTATAAGCTTAATCAAGCTAAGGGTGAGTCATTAGGTGCTAAGCTAGATTAACTAATAGTTTATGCCTTAATGTGGTTGAGTGCCTAGTATTTTTAATCAAGTGTGTAAGGTTTGGTCTTCCATTTCTTTAGTGCTCGTCCATAGCATAGGATCAGACCCTTAGTGCCCCAATATTCCTCCACTAACACATGCTAAGGCATCTTTGACCATCTTGGGAAGGGAAGTTGAGCACTTTGCACCCCACTCGGTTTTCCACTTCATTTTAGCCTTGGTTGACCAACTTTTGGAGCTCTTTATATAGTTTTGCCTTGGCTGACGATATTCCATTTCTCCTCACTTGTTATTTCGTTCAAGCACACCTCAAAACACTTAGAGCTATAATAAAAACCGAGAGCCATCATCCTCATTGCCGTGAGTTCTTCTTGTAGACTTTGAGAGTTTTAGAGTTATTAAAGTGGAGTTTGGTGAGTATCAGCAAGATAACCTCATTTCCCACACTCAACCTCATTATACTCTCATTTGACCTCTGATATTTCACACAAGAATTGCCATAAGTCCTCCTTCGAACCCAAAAACCAAGAGTGAATATATGAGAGCAAGTGAAATCCCAAGTGCATGTTTGAGTATTTTCGAGTTTTACTCTCTCCTACCTCATAGAAACAGCATATCATCACCTTCCTCTCATCCTACCCTCACCCTAGTAGAGTTTCAAGCTGGTTAGATCCAGGAAATCTCGAGAAAAAGCAAGCTAAGGCCGAGGAAAAAGAGAGGACAGCTGCAAGCAAGTAGTGAAGACCGAGACCGAGTTTACTTGCATTTTTCTTAAAATTTAAGAGGTGGGTTTGCTCAAATCTTTTTAGAATCATAAAATATATGAGATAAGGAGTTGATTGATATATAATTGAGCTATATATGTTCAGTTTTGAAGTAGTTTCATGCATGCTTAATGTTAAGTACTCCCAGTTTTTCTTGCATGTTCTATATGCTATGTTTTCGAACGTTTTTACCTATGTTATGAAAATTCTAGGAATGTGGGAATTTTATGGATATTTCTTATAGAAAAGAGGAATTCATAGGATCAAGAATGAAGTCAATTGGCCTAGTATAACTCGAGTTATTGATTTTTTTAAGTTAGATGTGCAAATTGAACTTACATGCGCGAATTTCAGTGGCAACTTCAAACGCGTAGAACTCGAGTTATACTCAGGATAAAATTATGAAATTTTATAGACATGTTTATATATGAGTTGAGAGCCAGCATACCAAATTTCATGATTTTATCATAAGAAATGAAGGAGTTAAAATTTTTAGATCGCATGCGTGTCGAACTAATTTTATGTGCAAGAGTGCTCTGTCCACATGCAAGCTATGAATGCGAAAATTTTATGTAAAATCCTCTTATGAGTGGTGAACATTGTGACCGAGTTTGAGCTTAAAATGTTGATCATGTGATTTTACAAAATTGTTGCAATATGCGCATGTATATAAGTGAATTTTACGTTATGCTTAAGTTATGAGTTTAATAAGCAAATGAAGTCCTATTGACATGAAATTTGGACAGCAAGTACATGTCAATGTATACTATTTAACTGCTAAGTTTAATAATTTTTAGAGATTTGTGTGAATTTTAACAATTCATGAGGTTAAGAACTCAATTATGTTCGGTTTAAATTTTAGATAAATGTAGAATCTTGGTTTAATTGAGCTTCATCAGTAGACATGGCTTAGTATAAGTTAAGTGGCCAGAGAGAGTCACCTTCCCGCCCTGACCGGTGGTTCGAGTCCGTTTTGATTCGTGACTTTCGGTCCGAGTCTATTTTTACGGAATTTTAGTATTTTTCTAAGCCAGTCCAGTCCAGTTAAATTGAGCAGATAAAACCGAGCATTTTAGCATATAATTAATTATTCCGAGTATGATACTTAGCATTATTTTACTTAAATATTTATGTAGCCTAAGGAGAGTCGAGCCTCCGACCGCTACTCCAGCATCCGCACTTGCATATCAGATTCCAAGTTTTTTCAGGTGGGGGTCATGTACTGGATGTCATATCATAGATAATATCTGTACCATGGCAGAGGTATGTTTGAGACAGTTTAGTTCCGGGTTGGGTGGCCGAGGCCTTTATACCCACCTGATGACCGTTGGGAGGGGCGAGGCCCTTTATACCCCATCGGCGTGTGCACACGAGCGGCTACGGCCGAGGGTCTTTTGACCACATATCAGAACAGACATCAGAGATTTGTTTACAGTTTCAGTTCTTATATATTTATGGTTCATGATACGTTATTATAGATGATGTTTTGTTCAGTACTGGTCTTTGCGGAGCATAGTGGTTTGCTCACGCCCCCATTGTGTTTTTCAGGAGACGGAGTCGAGCGTGCCGGATGAGCACAGATGTGGCGCAGCGTGGTCATGAGAGTCGGACATATTTTACCAGCATTTTTATGTCCTAAATTTATTATCATGTGTATTTTATTCAGTTTATGTACGCATGTTATGTATTCGTATTTCGGATGCTTCCGCCAGCGAGTTTTCTAGACAGTGCGAGACAGTACAGACTATGCATGTATAATTCCATAATCCGCGAGCGGACAGTCTGGTTGCATGTTTTTATTATGTCTGCGGGCAAGCCCGAGTTCAGTTTAAGTTTTTATCTGCCACATCCCGCAATAAGTCAGTATTTTCGAAAACCCAGCTCGCACGTTCTTTCGAAAATAAAAACAAAAATTTTACTCTGATTTTTAAAAGCTAGTAGTAAGGCGGGGTGTGACAGAAGGTGGTATCAGAGCGCAGATTTGCGTTTCTGCATACTTTCAAAGTTTAGAAAAGCATGACCACGCCACGCTCATCCGCGCCGACTCCGAGGTAAGTCACCTGACTCAGTTTAAGTTTTGCAAGTGCTAAATTCAGTTCAAGTATGGGGCCTAGATAACTATCCTCCTATAAGAAAAGAAAGAACTCTAGATGGAGAACTCTAGAAAGATAAGCTAAGACAAGAACTCTAGACAGAACTCTAGAACAGCTAAGTCCAAGGACTCTAGACTAAGTCAGAACTCCATTACGAGCCAGAACATAGAAAGTTTAAGTATACCGGAACTCTAGCCAAGCTAGGTGTTTTCGGATATTATTTCTTTATTATTTCAAAAGTAGTATGGCTATTTCTTAATCGGCTATACTAATCAATTCAAGCGTTTCCCGAATTTCAGAATGGCACCGCGTAGAGATCCCCAGGCACCAGTTGAGCAGGATCAGGCTGTTGTGGTCAGCCGATTCCGTACGTATGATCCGCCCCGTTTCACTGGGGAGAGTGGCCCGTTAGCCGTGGCCGAGTGGATCCGGAAGATGGAGAGGATCTTCCGTATTATGGGGATTTCTGAGGCGCACAAGATGGCGTGCGCCGAACTGCAGATAGAGGGAGCCGCCGGAGATTGGTGGGAGGATTACTGGCGTCTACGCACGGAGGATGAGCGTGACGCTATGAGATGGGCTCAGTTTAAGACGATACTGGAGGACAAGTTCTATCCTCGCCATTTCAAGCAGAGGATGGCACGGGAGTTTGCCGCTCTCCAGCAGGGTGAGCGTTCAGTGGACGAGTACGAGCGCGAGTTCGCTCGTAAGAGTGCCTTTGCTTCGCATCTTGTTGATACGGAGGAGAAGAAGGCAGCACAGTTCCTCGATGGTTTGAGGAGCAACATCAGACTCTTGATCACCAGCAATGGCTTCCTTGACTACGCCGAGACTGTTGAGCGTGCCCAGCAGATCGAGGCGTGCATTCTGAGAGACACCCGTGCCCAGCCACCAGCCAGACAGCCAGCCGCTATTCCGCCAGCCCAGCCAGCTCAGCAGACGAACAAGAGAAAGTGGGACGGTCGCAAGGACAAGAGGAACCGCAGACAGAGAGGCCTAGCTCAGGGAGGCCAGCCAGCCCGACAGGACCTGCCGGCTTGTGCTACCTGCGGACGTCCGCACCGCGGGGAGTGTCTTGCCGGGCAGGACATATGTTTCCATTGCCGCCGCCCAGGCCACCGTATCAGAGATTGCCCAGACCGCCCTCAGCCACAGCAGGACCAGAGACCACCAGCCCCGAGACAGCCAGCTCAGAGACAGCCAGCACCCAGACAGCCAGCCCAAAGACCCCCAGGACAGCAGCAGCAGCGTGGAGCACCCGCTCATATTTTCGCACTCGACCAGGAGCAGGCCGCAGAGCAGCCAGGTACCATGTCTGGCATGTTGTCCTTGTTCCATACTCCAATCTTCGCTTTATTCGATACCGGGGCGACACATTCGTTCGTCTCGACCAAGTGCTTATCTGCCTTAGGAGCCCAGGGAGTGAGTACTGTCGACCCTCTCGAGATCAGTCTCGCCTCGGGAAGGAAGATAGTTACGAGTTCCCTGGCCAAGAACCTTAGCATTGATATCGGAGGTCGAACTCTAGTTGTAGACGCGTTCGTGATTGATATGAATGACTTCGACCTGATTCTTGGCATGGATTGGTTGACGAGGTACCGTGCGGACATCCGTTGTCGCGACCGGGAGGTGACGCTACACTTATCTGAGGGAGACCACATCACGTTTTTCGGGACGAAGTCTCGAACTTTGCCGCGCGTTATTTCCATGGCGAAAGCGACGAAGTACATGCAGCGAGAGGATTGTCAGGGATTTCTCGTCAATATCGTTGGGGAATCTTTGGAGAAGCTGTCTCCCAGAGATATCCCCATTGTTCGTGAGTTTGTGGACGTTTTTCCCGACCAGCTCCCGGGAGGACCACCTAACCGCCAGGTGGAGTTCACCATCGACTTGGTCCCTGGAGCGGGACCAGTGTCGAAAGCGCCGTATCGCATGGCACCGAAGGAGCTTCAGGAGTTGAAGGCTCAAATTCAGGAGCTTTTGAGTCTCGGTTTCATCCGACCGAGCGTATCACCTTGGGGAGCCCCTGTCCTCTTTGTCAAGAAGAAGGATGGGTCTATGAGGATGTGCATCGACTACCGGGAGTTGAACCGGTTGACGGTGAAGAACAAGTATCCGCTTCCCAGAATTGAGGACTTATTCGATCAGCTGAGGGGAGCCAGTGTATTTTCCAAGATCGATCTCCGCTCTGGCTACCATCAGCTGAAGATCAGAGAGGCCGATGTGGCCAAGACTGCTTTCAGAACCCGATACGGCCATTATGAGTTCGTTGTGATGCCGTTTGGCTTGAGCAATGCGCCAGCGGTATTCATGGATCTCATGAACCGTGTCTTCCATCCATTCCTGGACCAGTTTGTCATCGTCTTCATTGATGACATTTTGGTCTATTCCAGCAGCCCGGAGCAGCATGAGGAGCACCTGAGGACAGTTTTGGAGACTCTTAGGCGTGAGAAGTTGTACGCCAAGTTCTCCAAATGCGAATTTTGGCTTGACCGAGTGGCTTTTCTAGGCCACATTGTCACCTCTAGAGGGATTGAGGTTGACCCGAGCAAGATTGAAGCCGTTAGGAACTGGTCGACGCCGAGAAATGCCACCGAGGTTCGGAGTTTTCTCGGTTTGGCAGGCTATTATAGACGCTTCATCGAGGGGTTTTCGAAGATTGCCCTGCCCTTGTCTCGTCTGACGAGGAAGTCGGTGAAATTTGAGTGGGATAGTCGTTGCGAGTCGAGCTTCCAGGAGCTCAAAGCGAGGCTTACGACGGCACCCGTGTTGACCATCCCGGACCCCACACAGGGTTTCACTATCTATAGTGATGCCTCGAAGCAGGGTCTAGGCTGCGTTTTGATGCAAGACGGCAGGGTTGTGGCTTATGCTTCCCGTCAGCTAAAGCCGCACGAGGTGAACTACCCGACTCACGATCTTGAGTTGGCAGCAGTGGTTCACGCCCTGAAGATCTGGAGGCACTATTTGTACGGGGGCCACTGCGAGATTTATACAGACCACAAGAGCTTACAGTATATCTTCACCCAGAAGGAGCTCAACATGCGCCAGCGGCGATGGTTGGAGCTGGTGAAAGATTATGACTGTACCATCAACTATCATCCGGGTAAAGCGAACGTAGTAGCTGACGCCCTCAGCCGGAAGGGAAAGGGCGAGCTGACCTGTATGATCACTCAGCAGCGTCAGTTGATTCATGAGTTCGCTCGGATGCAGCTAGAGGTGGTCGAATCACCTCCCAAGTTGCCAGTTGTGGGAGGTATTCGAGCGATGAGAATGTGGCCCACGTTGCGAGACAGGATCCGGCGGGATCAAGCCTTCGACGAGTTCATTCGCTCGATGGGGGCGAAGATTCATGCCGGAGGAGTTGAAGGTTTCTACCGAGGCACGGATGGTGCCTTGGAATACAAGGGGAGGATCGTTGTGCCAAATGTCGAGACCCTGAAGAAGGAGATCTTGACCGAGGCGCATAGTGCTCCTTACTTGGCGCACCCCGGTAGCACCAAGATGTATCACGACCTGAAAAGGTCATTCTGGTGGAGGGGGATGAAGAGAGACGTCGCCGAGTTTGTAGAGAAGTGCTTGATCTGCCAGCAAGTGAAAGCCGAGCGCAAGGTTCCACCGGGTCTCATGCAGCCTTTAGAGATTCCGCAGTGGAAGTGGGAGAAGCTGACCATGGACTTTGTCACGGGTTTGCCGATGTCGACCAAGCATCATGACGCAGTATGGGTAGTTGTGGATCGACTGACGAAGTCGGCCCATTTCATGCCTGTCAAGATGGACATGTCCATGGAGCAGCTAGCCGATGTGTATCTCCAGGGAATCGTTCGACTCCACGGCGTTCCAGCCGAGATTGTATCAGATAGAGATCCCCGGTTCACCGGACATTTTTGGGAGAGTCTGAACGAGTCCATGGGGACGAAGCTGAAGTTTAGCTCCGCCTATCATCCACAGACCGACGGCCAGTCGGAACGAACCATCCAGACGCTTGAGGACATGCTTCGAGCCTGTGTCTTAGAGCGAGGAAGTTCGTGGGAGGAGTTGTTACCCAATGTGGAGTTCGCCTATAATAACAGTTACCACTCGTCGATCAAGATGGCGCCGTTCGAAGCTTTATACGGTCGCAAGTGCCGCTCACCCCTTTATTGGGATGAGGTTGGCGAGAAGCAGGTTCTCGGTCCCAAGTTGATCGAGGACACAGTGCAGAAGGTCGCCGAGATTCGACAGAGATTGAGAGAGGCTCAGAGCAGACAGAAGGCCTACGCTGATAAGCGTAGAAGGGAGCTTGAGTTCGAGCAGGGAGATAAAGTGTTCCTGAAGGTCACGCCGATGAAGGGCGTTGTCCGTTTCGGGAAGAGGGGGAAGCTGCAGCCCCGATTTATAGGGCCCTTTGAGATTCTCGAACGAGTTGGTGTCACCGCTTATCGTCTGGCGTTACCCCCAGAGCTCTCGGGTGTACACAACGTCTTCCATGTGTCGATGTTGAGGAAGTACGTGTATGACCCGAGCCACATAGTGAACTTTGACGGGCTAGAGGTCGGGCAGAACCTGACGTATGATGAGCAGCCGGTAGCAGTTCTGGACCGAAAGGTCCGTCGGCTGAGGAACAGAGATATAGAGCTCGTCAAAGTTTGCTGGAGTCGCCACGACGAGTCGGAAGCCACTTGGGAGAGAGAGGCCGAGATCAGAGCTCGTTATCCAGATTTCGAGTTTTGAGATTTTCAGATGTATATATATATGTACTTTCTATTTTATGTTTTGGATGTATATAGCGATGTAGTAGGAGTTCTGGCCAAGAACCTTAGTTTTGTATTTCCGAGGACGGAAATATTTTAAGGAGGATAGGTTGTAACGCCCCAAAACAGTAATAATATTCAGAACGATTTCACTGCTCGACTATAAGTGAAATCTGTAATTTTTAGAAATTATCGAGTTATATTATTTATGCTAAATGCTCAAACATGATAAATTATTCTTTGAATAATTCTATCTCAAGTATAAGTTAAGATTAATCCATTAATTTGGGTTGATAAATAATAGCATGTCAATTCGAGAATTTATCGACTCCGAACCCTAGTTTGGTTCCGAGTAAATTTTCAGGTAAATTCCGAGCATGGCCAAGCATTGGTATTTTTATACTTAGAATATTTTTCTAAGTGTATAATAATATCAAAGTATAAGTATTGATCATTTTAACCGAGCCCTAGTCCTTACCCGGGCCGCTCGTGCCGAGTCCCGCACCCGCGCCTCGAGCCGCACCCGGGAACGTGCCACCGAGCCCAAGGGCATGTCCCCATGCCTTAACATCACTTTGCAAATTTTTTCTAAGTGTTGGGGAGCCATTTCAAACCATTTTACTTGGCCCAAGCCCTTTTTCCCGCGAGCAGCCCTCACCCGCGCAGCCCAGCACGCGCCCTCGCGCCAGCCCGTGCCAGCCCAGCGCCCAGGCCTAGTGCCGCGCCCAGGGCCAGCGCCCAGGCCCAGCGCTGGCAGCGGGACAGTCCAACATTTTGAGCCCATTTCATATGTTTTCGGCCCAAATCCTCCATGACCCAACTCATGCGGTTATTAAGGACTTAATAAGGGTTAGATTAAGCTAATTTGGCCCTAAGCATTGTTAAGGGAAAGTCAACACATCATTTGCCAAAGTGAAGCATGTGCACACATTAGTTTATTCAAGTATTTTTGTCCTTGTCCCCCATGCAACCTCCAAACCTGACCTGACCTCTCCATTATGATATTATACTCTGAAAATGGTCTCTAAGACCGTGCAACACTCAACCCCCAAGACCACTATGTCCCCACACTTTAAAAAAATGGGAACTTCACACCATTAGCCTAGTTATATCCGCCCATCACCCTATTTAAGCCCCTAATCCGTTTTGATGATGGCTCTTGCACATTTTGACATTTTAAGACTTAGAGAGTTCAGCAAAAATAGAGAGAAGAGAGTCCAAGGCCGAGAGCCCCTACCCGCAGCTCCTTGCGCGCGTGTAGTCCCGGGGGAGTGCCACACCACGCCTCAGCCATCTCCAAGCATAATCTCTCGTGGCTTATCACTATCCAAGTGTTTCTTGGATTTTTATAAGTCATTTGAGTACACCAAGCTCGGCCATAACCATCTCCAAGTCAAGCTCACACCCAAAAGCCGCACCTAGCCACCATTTGAGCCCTAGCTTTCGTTTTTGCATTTTGGTGAAGGTTAGTCCGAGGCAACTTCTTCCCAAAATTATTTTATGATATTTTAAGATTTTTCATGAAGAGAAACCGAGCCATGCATGTCATTATATATGATTTACGAATTTTTGAATTAAATGGCCTTAAAAATAAAATTTTAGTTGCATGCATGCCAAAGTCGAAAATGTTGGTTAAATCACCCTTAAATATCATACCATTGATGCTGTAAAAATTTGAGAATAAATGGAGTTCATTGCCTTGGTCAATTCATTCATGAAAATACGCTATTTTGGCCACCCGAGGCCCATCCTCATGCATGCATGTTATGACCTAAGTGTTAGCCACTATAGTCATCATTTGTGATGTATAACATTCGGCCCTGAGTAGTTTTGTAAGTTATGAATGTTCGTTCGGACGTAAGTTGCTCGTACGTGCCATTTAGGCCCTCCCGAGTGTCATGCATGTGGACCCGGGGTCCACTAGTGTTTTATGTGATATTTGTGCTTATTTTACCATATCATGATGTTTGGAGTTGCATGTCACCGGAAAAGTCGCCGGAGGTCCGGCAAGGGCCGGCCTTGGTCACTGGCCGCGCACGTAGTGCGGTAGTGCCCGGCCCCAGTGCCTGTCCGTGCCTGCAGAGGGTAGCCTTAGCCAGTGCCCGCGCCCGGTAAGCGCGAGGCACAGCCCGCGTGCACGCAACAGCGCCCGCAGCGCCCAGTGCGTGCCCGTGTGCCAAGCATAAGCCCCAGTAGCCCCAGCACGCGTGGCCATGGCACCCAGCGTGCCCAGCCATGCGCACGACGCCCGGCAGCGTCCGTGCCAAGCCCAGCGCACGAGGTCTCGTGCCAGAGCCTCGTGCCAAGTCCAGGGCTGACCCGAGCAGGGTCAGCTGAGCCCAGTCGGCCTCGGGGCGTGTCCAGCAGCACGCCCGAGAGCCCAGTGACCTCGGGGACGGCCAGTAGCGCCCGTGTGGCCTCTGCCCGTGTCTGTCCCGCGTCTGCCCTAGCCCAGCCGGCCCGGGACGTGCCCAGCAGCACGCCCGCGTGCCCAGAACCCTCCAGGGCGCCCGGCAGCGCCCGCGTAGCCCCTGACCAGTGCCAGTCCGCGCCGTACCGTGCCCAGTGCACGCCAGCGCGCCCCAGCAACCCTCAGTCCGTGCCCAGCCGCACGACAGGGCTTCAGCCAAGCCTCGGCCGTGCCCAGCGCGCACCCGAGGGGCACCAGTCGTGCCCGGGCCGTGCCAGCAGCCCCTGGCCGTGCCCACCAGCGCCAGTCCGCGCCAAGACATGTCCAGCGGCCCCAGGGACCGAGCCCGGTCGCACCAGCCGTGCCCAGCGCCGTGCCCGGGCACCAGCTGGCCCGGCACGGGACCGAGCCCGGTCTAGCCGAACCCAGCCCGACCGCCCGGCCCAGTCGAGCCGGCGGTCCGGCCAGCCAGCGAACCGGCCGGTTCGACCGGCGGTTCGAGTCAGTTTTGACTCGTGATTTCTGATCCGAGTCCAGTTCCGGAAATTTCAGTATTTTTCCGAGCCAGTCCAGTCCAGTTTAATCGCGTAGATAAGTCCGAGCATTTTAGCATATAATTAAATATTCTGAGCATTATACTTAGCATTATTTTGCTTAAATATTTATGTAGCCTAAGGAGAGTCGAGCCTCCGACCGCTACTCCAGCTTCCGCACTTGCATACCAGATTTCAAGTTTTTCAGGTGGGGGTCATGTACTGGATTTCACATCATAGATAATATCTGTACCATGGCAGAGGTATGTTTGAGACAGTTTAGTTCCGGGTTGGGTGGCCGAGGCCTTTATACCCACCTGATGACCGTTGGGAGGGGCGAGG
Source organism: Striga asiatica (assembly GCA_008636005.1). Taxonomy (NCBI): domain Eukaryota; kingdom Viridiplantae; phylum Streptophyta; class Magnoliopsida; order Lamiales; family Orobanchaceae; genus Striga; species Striga asiatica. Next base: position 251,390 of record BKCP01005295.1, on the reverse strand, counting down.
CCCTTTCTACCCCATCGGCGTGTGCACACGAGCGGCTACGGCCGAGGGTCTTTTGACCACAGATCAGAACAGACATCAGAGATCAGTTTACAGTTTCAGCTCTTATATATTTATGTTTCATGATACGTTATTATAGATGATGTTTTGTTCAGTACTGGTCTTTGCGGAGCATAGTGGTTTGCTCACGCCCCCATTGTGTTTTTCAGGAGACGGAGTCGAGCGTGCCGGATGAGCACAGATGTGGCGCAGCGTGGTCATGAGAGTCGGACATATTTTACCAGCATTTTTATGTCCTAAATTTATGATCATGTGTATTTTATTCAGTTTATGTACGCATGTTATGTATTCGTATTTCGGATGCTTCCGCCAGCGAGTTTTCTAGACAGTGCGAGACAGTACAGACTATGCATGTATAATTCCATAATCCGCGAGCGGACAGTCTGGTTGCATGTTTTTATTATGTCTGTGGGCAAGCCCAAGTTCAGTTTAAGTTTTTATCTGCCACATCCCGCAATAAGTCAGTATTTTCGAAAACCCAGCTCGCACGTTCTTTCGAAAATAAAAACGAAAATTTTACTCTGATTTTTTTTTCAAAGCTAGTAGTAAGGCGGGGTGTGACAAGATGCTTTATCTGTACTTGGGAATTTCCGACGTGGCCGTAAGTGCCACCCTGATCCGAGAGGAGGACTAGAGCCAATTCCCGATCTACTATATGAGCAAGGCGCTTCACGATGCCGAGCTGCGGTACCCGCCCATGGAGAAGCTGGCCTTCGCCCTGGTGACCGCAGCCCGAAAGTTGAGGCCGTACTTCCTGGAATACTTGGTCACTGTCCTCACAGCCTACCCACTCAGACAAATCCTGCACCGACCTGACACTTCAGGTCGGCTGGTGAAATGGGCGGTGGAACAAGGACAATACGACATCCATTACCGACCCCGAACAACAATGAAGGGGCAGGTACTATCGGACTTCATAACTGAATTCACGCCGGGAATCGAAGAGGCGAACGACGAGGAGCCTTGGGTGATGTACGTCGATGGGTCCTCCATTGCCGGACGAGCAGGCGGGGGGTTCGTCCTCGTGGATCCCCAAAAGAAACTCTTTGCCATTCAATCCAGTACCTCTTCCCGGCGACCAACAACGAGGCCGAATATGAGTCATTGCTGTCCGGGTTCGCCCTGGCCGAAGCCATGAGCTTAACCGACCTCATTATATACTTCGACTCAATGCTAATGGTCAAGCAAGTCTCCGGGGAGTTCGAGGTCAAGAAACCAAGGCTGGTCCCATACTTGGGAATGGTGAAGAAGAGATTGGCTAAGCTCCGGACCAGGATAGAACACATTCCCCGGACAGAGAACGTGCAGGCCGACGCCTTGGCCCGCCTCGCCTCAAGTGCCGGTAAGAAAAGTGTCGAATATGTCCAAGTCTGTCACAAAGAACAACCCTCGGTGCTCGGCGTTCTTGTCCTGAGTGCCGGCCAGGCCTCCGCAGACGAGGAACCAAGCTGGATGATCCCGATCCGGTCGTATCTCGAGACCGGTGCGTTGCCCTCTGACCCAAAGGAGGCCAGGCAGCTCCGTACCCGGGCAGCTCGATTTACGATCGTGGCTGGGGAACTATTCAAGAGGGGATACTCGGCGCCTTTGCTCAAATGCATGGACGAGAAGGGTGCCGAGTACATTCTCAAAGAGGTTCACGAGGGTGTATGCGGAAACCACTCCGGCGGATACGCCCTCGCCCACAAAGTCCTCAGGCAAGGGTACTACTGGCCTAGCCTGAAAAAAGACGCCCTGGACATGGCCCGAAGGTGCGCAAAATGCCAGACCTTCGCGCCGAACATCATCCAACCGTCTCAGCCCCTGAAGTCGATATTCAGCCCGTGGCCGTTGGCGAAATGGGGCGTAGACCTGATCGGCCCTTTACCCACCGGAAAGGGCGGAGTGAAGTACGCTGTTGTCGCAGTGGATTACTTCACAAAATGGGCAGAAGACGAGTCCCTTGCTACTATCACCGAGCAGAAAATGATCGACTTCCTTTGTAAATCCATCATATGCTGCTTTGGGGTGCCGAACTCGATAATCACTAACAATGGAAGACAGTTCGAGGGGAAGAAGCTGGGGGCATTTTGCGAAGAGCACGACATCAAACACTTCTTCTTGACACTGTACCATCCTCAATCCAACGGCCAAGTCGAAGCTGTGAACAAGATAATCAAGCAAGGGCTCAAGGTCCGACTTGAAGCCACGAAAGAGACCTAGCCGGAGGAGCTCCCAAGCGTGCTCTGGTCATATTGCACCACAGCCAGATCATCCACCGGAGAAACGCCGTTCTCCCTGGCGTATGCGGCCGAGGCGATGATACCTGGCGAGCTTGGCGCCCTGACTTTCTGAGTAACTCACTTTGAAGAAGAATCCAACTCCGAGTCGCTGAGAGCACACCTCGACATGATAGACGAGCACCGGTCGCAAGCCGAGCTCAAGAACGCGGCGTACAAGAGGCGAAGTGAGAGGTACATCAATTCCCAAGTTAAATCGCGCTCCTACCAGGTCGGCGACTTGGTATTAAACAGGGTCACGGGGCCTGATCCCGGACCCCTCAAGCCGAAGTGGGAAGGGCCCTACAGGATCAGCAAGGTCCTTCTCCACGGGGCCTACCGTCTTGAACACTTGGACGGCACCCCCCACCAATACCCATGGAATTCGGCATTTTTGAAGAAGTTATACCAGTAGGTTTAGGGTGGTCTTTTGTAACGATGTTTTGTAAAGAAAATTGTCAAACTCTGTAAAAGTATGTAGTCTTCACTTATTTTGGTAAGTATAGATCGAGTCGAAGCGGCGTAATAAACGTAAGGAACGAAGTGTTGGCTAGGATCAGTACGATGACCTAGTCGGCACTAGCTGGGCTCAACTAGGAGGCCCAGTCAGGCCAATAGTACCACCGAGTCCGAACGCGAGACCGGTCCGGTAAGCTGCCACATAATTATGTGCAGGTCGGGTCAGTACGATGGCCCAGCCGGCACGAGCCGGGCTCGGCAAAGTAGCCCGGTAAGGCCACGATCGCCAATGTAAGGAATGAACGACGGCTCGAACGCGAAGCTCGATATGGCCAAACCATCGCCCAATCCAACGAAGGAATCGGACAGGTAATGCGCCCAAGTAAATAAAAAGAGTCGGGCCTGATCTCAAGGCTCGGCCAAGTAAATAAAAAGTGCCGAGCCCGATCTCGAGGCTCGGCCAAGTAAATAAAAGGCGCCGAGCCCAACCACGGGGCTCGGCCGTCCAAATGATAAACGCTCAGCCCGGCACCCAAGCCGTGCTTGGAGTAATAAAAAATGGCAAACACGCGCGTAAGTAAAATTAAAAAGCGTAAAAAACCATCCATCCAAAATAAGTCCAAAATAAAAACAATCATGATACAAAGCGCCAAATCGGCATAAACATCGTCCGTTCAGAAGTCAAAGGCCACAAGCGGCTGAACACGGCACGCAGGCCGAAGAGAAAAAGACCACTAGGAGATGACCTCGGGACCTTCGGCGATGGCCTCGGCATCTTGAGACGGGGGGCGCCCCTCAGCCTCCACCTCTTTAGTTCCCGAGGTACCGACCCCCACGTCGGCATCCGCCACCGCCTTCGCCGCCGCCGCAGCCTCTTCCGCTTCCTCCATCTCGGCGACCACCATCAGCACGACGCTGCACCTTGGCTGGAACTCGGGGTCTGGGTCGGCCTCGGGTACGAACAGCTCGTAGTCCGGAAGGAGATCCCTAGGGGCCAACCGCCACGTCTCCGAAGAAGGAATGGCGCGAACTTCTTGAAACTGACGATGAGGTCGTCGGCCCAACCTCGGAGCTTCCGGACCACCACAGCCTCGTCGGCGTCAACCTCGCAGACCTGGCCCTCGAAGTCCAGGTCATACCGGCCCGCCTTCTCGGAGAGTATAGCCCTGAAGTCCTCGAGGAAAGCACCTCGACATCGAGCCGCTGGAAAAACTAATAGAGGCTGTAGGCCGTCGCCATGTCCATGCTCTCCCTCATCTCCTCGAAGTACTGGGCTTGAACCTCGGCGAAAGTCGCCGGTGGAGGAAGAGCAATGGGCTCGCCGTCGATCTGCTTCGCGGCCTCTTTAAAGAGGCAGACCTGGAAGGTCAACCTCTTGCCGTAGTCTGCCAGCTCGGAGACTTGCTCCTCATGCTTCTTTTTGAGCGCGGCGACCTCGGCGGCGTGCAGCTCGGCGAGGTAGGCCAGGTCGGCTTTATGTTTTTCTTCTAACCCGGCCACCTCATCAGCTCGGCGCTTCTCGCTTTCTGATAGCTCGACAGCCCGCCTCATCTCCAGCTCGTCCATCTTCTCGGCCCACGCCGCCCTCTCGCGGGCCAAATCCTCAACGGCCTTGGCGGCCGCCTTCTCTGCCACAGTGGCAGCCCCTCGCTGAAGGACGAGCTCGTTCTCCAACATCGAGACCCTCTTGGTCTCGTCCTTCAGCTCATTGATCCGGCCCTTGCAGGTGGCGAGATCCTCCTCGGCCTTGTCGCGGGCAGCAATCTCTCTGTACATCGCCCCGGCAGCGTGCACCAACTCGACCATGGCCCGACCCATGGTCGCCATCGAGTGCTGGATAAGCTGCGTCGGGGAAAGCATGGCCACCGCCGTCTCTGCCACCGGAGTCCAGGACGTCATCACGGCGCGTGCCGCGGACATCACCTCCCCCGGCAGATGATAGGGGTTTAGCAAGTCGAACAGGATCGCCGACCTCAAGTCTATGAACCATTGGTCGGGGAACCGCTCGAGGCGCTTGGAGAGGCTGGCCTTGCGGCTCGGGTTCACCGGAACGTAGGTGGAAGACCCGGCTTGATGCACGAAAGCCGACGACTCGCCCGCCAGGGCGGTCTTCTCAGCCTCGGCCGTCCTATTTTTCTTCGGAGGCGGCAGTGCCTCATTCTGCATCCCGGCGTCCCCTTCCTCAGTGTCCTCCGGCTCTTCCGCGAGGAGCCGGCGCTTCCTCTGTCGTGGGGCAGCGCCCTGACCAGTGGTATCCCGGGACCTGTGGGCACCGGCACCGGGCCTGAGGGGATCTCGGATTCCCGTGGGGGAACGGTCTCGGCAGACGGTTTCGGTGGAGCAGGTGCCAAGGTCCTTGCCGAGCTGGATCCCGAGGTCTTTTTCTTGCCCTGCCTCGTCAGGAAGTCCATTCGGCTGACCATCTTCTGTTCTTTTAGCGAGCTAGGGTTAGCGCGTGCATGCTTGGTGGCCTCCTTAACCGAGCTGAACCCACACTCACGGAGGAGAGGGTAGTATACTGGTCAACGAGAGCGGGAGACAGGGTGAGAACAAGTATAAAAGTATGTATACATGCATGCACGAGAAATGAAGGGTAAAATACCGGGCTCGAAGGACTTGATATTGTACTCCGGACAGAGACCGTGCAGGATCAGGCTCTCCTCGGCAACAAGGTCCTTGTAATACCGCTTCTCCTCGGCAAGTCCTAGCAAGGTTTTGACCTTCGCAACAAAGTCGTCACTAAGGTCAACGCGGGGATTATGGACTGAAATGCAAACACCGACCTGTTAGCATGGAAAAACAACTAATCAGAAGGACGAAAAGCGAATGAAACAAGCAACTCACAGGGGCCAGAGATGAATCAGGTTGACGGGTGCCGAGCCGCGTCGGGCATCCTCCACTCGCCGCCAACCCAGAACCACTCCGGCTTGTAACCGTGCAGAGACTCGGGGACTCTATGAATTAAGGATTTGTCCACGCCCGGGGCGACCGAATTGTAGTAGTTGCCGGTCTCCCCGGATTTCTTGAAGACGAACAGGGCTCCCACGTCGTCACTAGTCGGGTCGGCCCACCCTTGCTGACAGAACAAGACGATGAGGCTGACCAGCCGAGCGAAAATTGTCGGCACGAGCTGACTGATACCAATGCCGAGGTCGCTGAGGATATCGTTCAAAGCCCCCGACAACGAAAACCTGAGGCCGAGCAAGATGATCGCTCGATAGATGCTGATACAGCCCGGCGGGGGACAATGGATGCGCTCACCCGCGTAAGGGGCAAAAATCCTCACCCCGGCACCGAAGCAAGCCTTTCCCCTCAGTTTGGCCAGGTCAAGGTCCTTTAGCACCGACGGGGTTGTCTAGGCGGTTGTCGAAGCGGTGGATGGCCACACCCGCAGAGGGCGGCACCAACACCCAGAGGGAGCCGTAGTCGCGGAATCGACCGCGGCATCGATCTCGGCATCCTTGCGACCCATGGAAACCCGCTCTCGCCCGTGGGTGTCGCCCTGAAGCGTCTCATCGACCAGTCCGACATCGACATCAGAGTCCTCGGGGGAAGCGACGCCGGTCTCTTTCTCAACCTCGTCGCCATTGGACCGATCGGAGCTGAGGTTAATAATCTCGACTGTAGGGAAGTCTGGGTGATCCTCTCGGCGCGGGCCCGCCGCCGCCACCGCCGACGTCACGCAGACGGCCGAAATCGGCGTGACTCTGAGCGGCTGTGTCGCCTTCGTCGCCAGAGAGGAGTAAACCACCAACTCCCCGGTCTCCTCCGCCGTGAAACCGCCATCTCCGGCGAGGAGGTTCGTCGCGTTACCAGAAGAACTCGACATAATCAAAAAATAAGAAGAAAAGGTTCTGAGAAAGATGGAATTACCAGTGTGAAAGTCGTCGAAGAAGTTCAGAGAATCTCGAAAAAATTGCCTTGAATTTATGTTCAAAAACTCGGTCGCTCGGAGATCCAATCGCTCATAAAGTGCAGAAGTAGAAAACTTCTCGAGGAAGACGATGATGAATATATATATAAGCCGTCGACCAATCCTCGCTTGACACGTGGCGCAGCGTTTGAAATTCAAAAATAAAAGCTCGATCTAACGGTTGGGATAAACCCGATCCAACGGCTCTAGAAAGACAGCGTGAATGTCACGCGCCCACAATGACCGCCAATATCCGGAGCGACACGCTGTTTGACGCAGACGAATCAACAGACGCCACGTGAAAAGGCTCTAAAAAGGCACGACTTTTAATGACCGACAGCAAGCGTAACGGGCAAGTCGCATTAAATGACCCGTCGCTTCAGATCTGAGGAGGACGCGCACGACGACAGAAGGAAAATCCTCGTCAAAGTTAAGTGCGCGTGCCGAACTCGCGCACCGTCGAGCTGCGACCATAACTAGCAAACTCGGAGGAACTATGAAATGACGACCTCACAGGGGATACCAAGGACATCCCCTCCGAGCTCGGGGGCCTGTATGTTGACATCCGAGTCTGCCCCGAAGAGGAGAGGGACAATAGGTACCTCCCGAAAGCCGAACCGACTCCTAGAGCCAAACCGAAGACCCGGTCAAGTGCAAGTGCCGAGCTGAATTCCAGATCTAGTTAGCCCAGACATCTCCGCGGGCCCGTCCGCGAGCTCGGCATTTGTGCTGTTCAGACTCCGATGCCGACCTGGGGGATGACGGGCTGGAGTATGACTCCCGAGAGTCAGGAGAACGAAACGGGGTCAGGAGCCGGTCTGATATTCCAGGGCGGTTGCCCCATAGACAGATGCTGAGCCCGATAATAATATAATATCGCCACTTGGAGAGCAATCATTGGTAATTGGACGGGGCGCCGTAGCCTGCGGGCCTACATCCACTAGCCAAGACATAAATTCTGCCAGCATTAAATGACTCCCATGTGTGCATTAAATGTCTGCCAGGCAATGATGAGGAAAAACCTCAAATCGCATTAAATTCTATCAGGGAAGTGCCGGACTGCCCTGCCAGAGTACTGTACGACAACACTGGTGAACAGTACCTGAACAGTGCCACATTTAAGGCCACTATAAATAGCAACCCATCTCATTTATTTCTGGGTTGTTGAATCCCAACTGTCTTGACTCCCTCTACATTCTCTCTCTCTAAACTTGTAAGAAACCTCTGTAATGATTTGTAAGGATATCGAAAGTGCCGACCTCGTACGAGAGGCCGACCTCGTGATCGATTAATAAAATCACAATTATACCGTACCTTTTCCCCTTTTCCCTATTTCATATTTCTTATCTTGTTTCTTTAACCGTTGACCGGAAACGTCCATCAACATTTACATTTAAATATTGAAGAATTTCCATTAGCTTAATAATATGTTGTCCTGGCCCATGTGTAGGCTATCCCCAGTATATTCTTTCTTATCCATAAAAACCAGTCTAGTATGATATTTCATATCACGTATAACCTAAATGTGCACTTGATATATGTAAAAGTGATAAAAGAAAAATAATATTTTTTTATATATTTTGGTCGTTTTAGTTATTTCAATTATTTTAAAAAATAAATTTGTCATCAAACTGAAATAACCGTGATTTTAAAAGTAAAAATAGACAACCGGCTCAAAATATAAAATTTTGAATTAAAAATTTGTGTTTGGTTGGATTCGGTCTGTATTGTGCAATTTGATAGACATTAATGTGCAATTCGTCTGACATTGTTGTACACTTGCATTGCATACACTTTTAATGATTTGTTTCAAGCCAAACTAAAATTGAAATGATTTACTTGTTATAATCGATCAATTAATCAAAATAACCGGAACAATATAAATGATTTATCATTATATTATAAAAATATATTTAATATTTTATGTTATTAAATTATTTTTGGAAAAGACGTAATGTATAAATTTTCGAAATCAATAATGTGCATCTTCACATACCATAACGTGCAGCACATCTAACATCATTGTGTAGTTTATTGCTCTAGTATTTTTTATGTGTTCAATTTTAAAAACTCTAACAATGTGTATTTCAATTAACATTATTTTTCATTTATCAAATTATTTATATAATAACAATATATTTAGTACTTTTACTTTTGAAAATAAATAATATAATTATACGTAAGATATAAAAATAATATTTTTATATAGTTCGATCTATTGTAATATTTTAATTTTTAAATAAAGTCAAAACCGGACTGAAATAGTCAAAATCTAATATTTGTGAAAATGCACATTTTTATGCTACTGTGATTTCTCAAACCATTAGTGTGTATTCGGTCTAACGTTAATGTGCAGACCTATAGTCACTAATGTGCATCTTGTTTAACAATATTGTGCATTCCCATTGCATTTATTCATAAGGTGCATATACACACTATACTGTGTGTGTTACTTATCATTAATATGCATTTTATTAAATTTTCTGTAAATTACATATTTTCCCCATAAACTAAATAGAAATTAATCAACATTTTTAAAATTGCAAATGAGTTCCTAAAGATTACCTAATTTTCAAAAAAAAACGAAACCCAAATCCCAATTACAATTTTCCAGCCACCAACCGCACCCGTCGCCCGACCAGTAGAGACGACTGTCAAGCTGACATTCGTTCGAGTCTATGGAGATATGGCGGCGGCGAGGGCAAACATTGGCGACCGCCGTTCGTGAATGATTTTCTCGGCGTAATGACCTACGAATTTTCAGGCCACTGTGTGTGGACAACGGCGAATGGCTGTTGCTGCTCGTGTGTGTGTGTAGAGCGAGAGGTGAACAACGGTGTGTGTGTGTGTGTGTGTGTGTGTGTATGTTCAGGCTCCGGTGACCAGCGGTGTTGGTGAGCAGCGAACTGCGTTGTGTGGTCGTGCACGTATGTCCAGGGTTCAGCGGCGGCGGTGATCTGCTCGACGGTTGCGGCGGTGTTGTGTGGAGGTGGTCTGGCGGTAGCCGCCGTTGTGTGTGTGAATGTGTGTGGGATTATGTGTGTGTGTGAGAGAGAGTATGATAGAGAGAGAGAGAGATTGGTGAGGTGAGAAGACAAGTGGGTTTGACCCACGTGGGAGTGGGAGTTGGTGTGTTTGTGGGTCCCACTGTTAGGGCGTGAAAAATTGCAACATTACCCTTAATGAAGGTATAATTTTGAATTTTTTTAGCCATTAGATCATCCAATCTAACGGCTACGATATATTCTTATTTCTTTCACTGAGCACCTTTCTCACTTGAATCCAACCCTATATATACATACATACATTTTAAATAATATTATATATTTACTGTGTGAAAAAATCTAGAAATTAGAAAAATATAGATTTGTCAGTGAACTATATTTAGCTTGTACCTAAAAACTAAAACACATTTTTCTAAAATGTTTATTATGTTATAAAACAAATCTCTATATATATATATATATATATAATTACTGACTCATGAGCATTTAAGAAAACCTATGAAATTATACCTAGCTGACATTTCCCGCCTGAAAACGTTACATTTCAATTATTTTTCTTATTTTATTATTACAAAAACATATCAGCATTGGTTTTTAATGTGTTGGCTATATTAAAATTAGCAAAAAACCTTATCTATTGTTTAAATACTGTAGCCGTTACAATTGGTTAATTTATATATTTGTTTAACAAGTTAATTAGTGGCCTCAGTTACCAATAAACCTTTTATTATGCAAAAACTTGATTTGGTCTAACATTTTTACAACAAAAAATCTTAAACAAGTTACTAGAATGTATGTGAATCAAACATATTAACATGATAGTATGTGAGATTTGTAATCCAAGCAACAGATCTTTTTAGATCCGGTGATAACAATTAAAAATTACAAAAAAAAAAATCTGAAGCTTCAAAAATGTCAATTCATTAAAAATTTGGTATTTAGATTTTTTAAATCTATAGAGATCTGAGAGATTTATGAAGAACCATTTGAATTTCAAACTAAAAATTTGAAAAACTCACTGAGGGGTTCTATATTATCAATATTTTGTAAAAAATTAACATATTCGTTTGAAAACAAATTTTTGTAAAATAGAATATAGTACTTCACCAAAGATTCGTTCTTAAATACAATAAAAACCTTAAAAATACCATAAAAAAATTTCGATCATGCCGATATAGATCGGCCGTGTTTACACAATGAGGGTGTTCCAACTGCTATTAAATATATCAAAAGGACCATACACGGTCTCTTTATACCACTATATGGGCAGGTGCCCGTCTGTCGGAAGCTATCCTTCATGGTAAGCTCAGAATACATGTAGAAAAAAAATACAAGCCTTGATAGATCTATCATGTTTTAGGCCGATTTTAATCGAAAGATGCTTAAAAAATAAAAAAAAACTACAAAAATTGGAAAAAATGTAGATCTTCAAAGATCTAACATGTTATCGCCCGATTTGAACTGAAATACTATGAACCAATATTTCTATTTAGTAAAATCAAGACGATTTCGCTATTCCATCTCTATTTTATCGAAAAGTACATGTTTCTGGTTTTTTTTCAAAATCGTATTGAAAAACTTAGGAGAATCGCCGCTGAAAATACAGTATTTGGCATTTTTCTCGACGAAAATCTTTTTGCGAAACTTGAAGATAAGGGTTTGAGAAGAGAGAATAAGGGAGAGAGACATTGAGTCGCCGACGGAGGCGAGAGATATGCATATATGATAAGAGTTTAGGAAGAGAGAACAAGGGATTGTAAAATGAGCAGCCGACATAAGCCATTTCTAGTGTTTGGGTGTAATATATATTACACAACATTGCGGCAACGTGCCAACTACAGATTTTGCATGATTCATGAAAAGACTTTTTTGCCCTTTATACAAAGTTGTCTCCATTCTTCTTGGGCACTATTTTTAATTGTGATAATGGACTCACTATTGGGCTTTTTATGAATCTAAAGCATTTGGTCATAATTTATAGACGGGCTGGATTCTTATCAATTTCAATACGGGCCCAATTATTTTTCTAATTTTTGTTATAAATTCAGCCCAATCTATATACTAAATAAGAACTAATATTTTTTATTTATGGCCCAATTTTATTCTCTTTAAAATTTGGGCTCATATTTATAAATACATGGCCCAAAATACTTTAATGCAATATAAAATACTAAAAAATAAATTTATTAAACAAAATTGACCTCAATTATTGTAGTATAATATTTAATAATTTAAACAAGTAAAACCATTACATGTGTAAGTTTTTTAAATATAATAGTGACGTTTATATTACAAACTTTCATGTTTCTATGTTTTCTTCATTCTATTTTGTCACAAATTGTGTAAATATTAATTTACATTGTCATAAAGTTATATGTTGTGGCCGAAATTTTTAAAAATAAATTTTAGCGCATATTTTAACTATATCAATTTAATTATTTTAGTTACGTGATCCGATGTGTCTTTGTTAACACCTTCATGGGCAATTATACGTGGCGTTTTCCAGAGTTACGAGTCAGATGAGTTTAAAGATAATGATTTATGGTGATGAGAATTTTGACGACAAAAAACCATGAACATTATATATAATAAAATATTTAATAATATTTATATTTTCTTTATTTTTTTCATTCATTATGTTATGATTTTTACAATTGTTTTTATATTTTTATTACTTTTGATGTATTATATAGGTTTTTGTGCAAATGCACGGGTTAAAACTAGTAAATTTTGAAAGAGAAGAACATAATTAATAATCAGGTATAAATGCCATTTATTTGGGTCAATATTCTAAAGAATTCACAACCATTTGCATAAATTAAAAAGGTATGTTAAATTTTTAATAACTAATGTAATTACTTAAAACAACTAAACAGTCTGTCAGATAAATCTATAACAAATATTTTGTAGTTTCTTGAAATTTATTACAAATCCTACAAATACTATTTAAAATTATATTTATTTCTTTTAATGGATAAAAATGTAGGTTTTGTGGAAATACAAGTCTGTAACTCTATGTTTGGTCTGAAATTTTAATTGTCTCACAAAATAATAAAAGCAACACAAACCATTATTAAATACAAAAAAATATGTTATTAATTAATTATTTAATTAACTTAATTTTATGAGATAAATTAAACAATATGATATGGAATATTTTTCAGAATAATTTAAAATTATAAAAAACTACTTCTACAGTAGGATTATATAATCTTTTACTAAATAAATAAATATTTTGAACTAAAAATTTATATTAGATATATTTGAGGATTATAGTTTGGCTTCTATCATTTGTAAAGACTAGTATTCAACCTGTGCATTTGCACAAATGTTAAAGTATTATAAATTATTTGTATGCGTATAATATTAAAATTATAAGTTAGATAATGGTATATTTTTTAAATATAGGGTATTATAAGTTATATGTTTGCAGATAATATTAAAATCATAAGTTAGATAATGACATTATGTTTTAAAATTTGATCATTGATTAAAATAAATAGTACATAACATTTTGATTGCATACGAATCACTATATTGATTGCACAAAATGTAATAAATAATGTATTTTTTGTAATTTTGAGAGATCATGACCAATTAATTAGCTGAAATATATTAAATTTATTATAACAATTACTTATGTGATTTTAAGGAATTTTACTATGATATTAAAATATATTAGTTTACTTAAAAAACAATCACTTAATCAAATAAAAAATATAATATTANCAACTACTAACTTAGCAATTACAGAGAACTAACTTAGCAACTACAGAGAACTAACCTAACAACTACATAGAATTAACCTAGCAACTACAGAGAACTAACTTAACAACTACAAAGAACTAACTTAGCAACTACAGAGAACTAAACTAGCAACTACAAATAACTAACCTAGCAACTACAGAGAATTAAACTAGCAACTACATAGAACTAACCTAGCAACTACAGAGAACTAACCTAGCAACTAGAGAGAACTAACCTAGCAACTACAGAGAACCAACCTAACAACTAGAAAGAACTAACCTAGCAACTACAGAGCGTTAGTGTTATATACTGAAAGCTTGGCTTTGCATGTTATTACACATTTACCCTTTATAAATGAGAATCATGTTAGATTAAACAAGTCCTACGTTCTATTGTTCTGCACTTAGATAAGGCGAGTCGTCATCGGGCGAACCGAAGAGCACTCTATCAATCACTTGCGAACAAGAATAGTTGTTCACAACCTAGATGGACATGAACACCCCATCCGAACGGTTGTAGTGTCAACTTTACAGTTTGTCTTGACTGATTAGTTGCACTAGTAGATTTATGTATTGAACAGGATCCCAGAGAGGAGAAGTTCATTTTATACTGATCGTCGTAAATGAACTAGGCCTTGGTTAATTACTGCGTTCTCTTAACCCGTAAGATATTAAACAGGCAGATATATGTAATATATATTACTTTGATTCACATGGGCGAGGTTCAGTTCGCTGGATCAATATTCCTACTGTTTTGGGTAATATTATTATATATTGGATGTGCTGTTAGGATATTTACGGTCACCATGTGCGTTGGTTTGATGATGTCCCCGGAGTGAGTTCATGAAGGATGGTTATGCTAAACCCTGCAGGTGGATTAAGTTCCGGCATAATAAGAATGTGATGGACGAGCGCTAGCTTTGGTGAAATAATAATAAATTAATTAATTCTTGATTGTCAGTAATCGAATTAATTAATGGACATTATATCTTAAACGTGGGGAGGTAAATCGAGTAATTATTATTGGAGTCTCAAAAGTAATTTGGGCTAAGAAAAGGGAGCGCAATAATATAATGTTGGTAGTCCATTAATATTATTTAATTAATTAGAGGAGTGAGCTTGGCTCACAGTTAGTCTAATTAATTAAGGAGTCATTTTCCTAATCTCCTAAGGGTCCCTACTGTAGCTCTATATATACATCATTAAGCTCATGAGAAGAGAGAAGAAGTCTCATTCACACGAGATACACGCCTCACACGCCTCTCTCTCTAGATCTCATTCGAGCTTTATCTTCTTCTTGTTGCTCCACTGGTACAAGTTGAAGAAGGGTGTATTGAGTAATACAGTAGAAGATCTGTAGGCAAACCGAGATGAAATATATTTTGACCTACAGAACTAACCGGAAGTCCGATTGAGACGTACAACATACCCAGACAATCGTCTCGACGAGAGCTTTCCATCGCCGCCGAGACCGCAACCGTCCTACGCCTCACGCGCCCTCACGCGCCGCCGGAAGCTCCCAGGCTGTAAAGTTTCCTTTTGACCTGTTTGCATCCGTTTGACCCGATTTTGATCTGATCTTGTTTGTGCAACCCAAGACGTGATCTGCGGTCAATCAATTGCTGTCAACCGTTCGTGATCAACCAGATCTACATAAATTTTAAGCCGTAAGTTTTCTACGTCAAACCTTTAGATCCGTTGCACATAGGTTTACGTTTGCTATTGAATTCGTGACTTGTACATAACGAGATCCTCACAGATCCAAACAAGTGGTATCAGAGCACTTGGTTACTTGTTTTGTACAAAGTTCGAATTTTTACGACTTTATTTGACAAGATGTGTTCAAACGCAGCCATATATTGGATTATATTTGCATAACTCGGTTTTGCAGGATAAATAGTTAATCCACTATTATGGTCGATTATGTGTTTGATGAATGTTGTTGAATGTGATGTATGGTTTTAAATTTGTTTTTAAAGCCTCGGGCATGTCGAGGAATTTATGGATGAATATTTGTAATAATTGTTCGCCTGGGGGTTGACCGGATAGATTTAATTATTTGTTTAGAAAACATGTACATCCATTCGTTGGATCTAGGATCGAATTATGTAATTTTGTGAATTATATTTTTCGTGTTTTGATGGTGTGTTGATGACCGGGAGATCACAAGAGATCAACGAGCCTCGAAGAATAAAAAAAAAAAATCGGTTTTCCGGCGGTCGGCGGCGGCTTGTAGGAAGGTGAAGAGGTTTTGCCTTGATGTCCAAACAGTACAAGATCAACCAGGATTCTACTGCTCAAAGGAGTTCCATTGAACAGGGAAAGAACTGTCACAGTTTCCTTGTTTAAGGAGACTCAATATTTAATGGCCATAATAGTAGATTTATTTATTTATTTAATTAAATTTATTATGCCATTAAATTATTTTTTATGCATGTTAATTAATTATGTTCTTGCATGGGATTAATTTAGTATTGCAAGATTAATTATGCATGTTAATTAATTATGTAATGCATATGATTAATTTAGAATTGTGTCAATAAATTATGCATGTTAATTAATTATTGCATTGGCATGGATTAATTTAGAATTGCATAAATTATTGAAAATGTTAATTAATTATTGCATTAACATAGATCAATTTAGAATTGCATGAATTAATATGCATGTTTATTAATTATTGCATTAACATAGATTATTTTGGAATTGTATAAATAGTTCAAAATCCTCATTAAAATAATACTAAGTTTGAGAAGGGGTTTTAAATTAAAGTTAATTGTAAAATTCCTTTGGCCTCCATTTCTAATTTGTCGGTAAATCAATTAATTGCAGTTATGGGCTCCCCCTTAGGTGATATTGCTAAAATTAATTGTAGGAAATTACCAGGACAAATTTCTAAAAGTAGATGGTTAGAGAAAATCTTATGAGAGCGTACGGGCTTCCCCTCGGATGACGTATAATCAAATTTGACGACCTTAGGACCGAGAAATGGGATTCACTTAGAATGCGATTAAATTTATTAACTCCTCTCGGGGTCCCTGAAATCTATTGCATGGCCAAATGGAGACCGACTATTAATTTCGTTCGTCATGAATTTGGTTTTGACTTATGGAAATTAATGGGCCTTAGAAAAGCCCTTCTCTTACAAAATGCGAGTTTGTAGGGCGACCCTCGTAGCATGCATTCTCACAAGGTGTAATAGATGTCGGTGGATTTAAGTTAATGTTGTTTTGAGGATATCAATATTAACAGTTAAATTCAAAAGTGTTTAATCTGTAAAATTTATTTGCATGATTCTCAGGATATTCATCATGTCGTTCAATCCGTTGTCTGTCATTCTAAAAGAAAATCAGCTTACTGGTCCTAATTACATTGATTGGAAGAGGAACTTAGACATAGTGTTGACTGCTGAGGGTTATAAGTTTGCTATCACTGATGCTTGCCCGGCGGTGCCGGCGGCTGATGCTCCTGAGCAGGAGAAAGAGGAGTATGCTCGGTGGAAGAAGGCTGATGAGATGGCGAAGTGTTACATTCTGGCTTCTATGTCGAATGTTCTTCAACATCAGCATCAGTCTAAGGACACTGCAGCAGATATACTTCTCAATCTCAGGGATCTGTTAGGACATCAGTCTAGGGCTGCTAGGCAAGAGGCTTTGAGTGCTCTGATGAGTACACGCATGGCCGAGGGCACACCCGTAAGGGAGCACGCCTTCAAGGTTATGGCGCAGCTCAATGAGCTTGAGATTATGGGAGGTTATATTGACGGGGAAACCCAGGTTGATATTATGCTTCAATCTCTGCCGAAGAGTTTTGATCAGTTCCGGTTGAACTACAAATTGCACAAGATGCATATGGCTCTTCCAGAACTGCTTGCAGAGCTACAGTCGGCGGAGGCCTTATTCACTCAGGCACCTCAGGTACTAGTCGCCGAGCAGGCTGGACCTTCCAGGCCTCATAAGGGCAGGAAGAGAAAGAAGTCTGCAGGAAAGGCGAAGGCACATGATGCTCTGGTTTACCAACGACCGGCCCCTCAGGCTGTGGCAAAGAAACCGAAAGGAAGATGCCACAAGTGCAACAAGTTAGGACACTGGAAGGTCGATTGCCCTCTCCTCAAGAAAGGTAACTCTCTCGTTAATGTCGTAGAAACATGTTGAGTGGTTGTATCTACCAGAACTTGGTGTGTAGATACTGGAGCCACTGATCATGTTTGCAATTCTTTGCAGGGGTTCCAGGAAACCAAGCGACTTAGGGAGGGAGAGATCACCATCTACTTCGGCAATGCTACGAAAGTGGCGGCTGTTGCAGTGGGAGACGTTACTTTATCATTTGATAGTAGTAGTTTGGTTTTGAGAAATTGTCTTTATGTTCCTAGCTTTAGAAAGAACCTTGTTTCAGTTTCTAAACTCATTATGGATGGTTTTTCCGTTTCGTTTGATGACATGGTTATTATTCGTTTTGGAAATCGTTTCATATGTTGTGGTTCATTAGTTGGCAATTTGTATGTTCTCAAACCAAACTCTTTAACAGTGCAACATAATGAATTGAATAATGTCATAACTACATCTAAAAAGAGGAAGGAGTCTTCGCAGATGAATCAAGCGTATCTGTGGCACCTTAGACTTGGGCACATCAACCTTAGGAGGATTCAAAAGTTAGTGGCCAGTGGACATCTCGGTCCATTGGAAGAGCACTATCCAACTTGCGAATCCTGACTGGAAGGTAAGATGGCCAAGAGGCCATTTAC
This sequence comes from Striga asiatica, assembly GCA_008636005.1. Classification (NCBI taxonomy): domain Eukaryota; kingdom Viridiplantae; phylum Streptophyta; class Magnoliopsida; order Lamiales; family Orobanchaceae; genus Striga; species Striga asiatica. The sequence goes on along the minus strand of BKCP01005295.1, from coordinate 233,208 downwards.
GGCAAAGGAGTATAGGATCCAAGAAGTGCTAGGATTGATTCATTCTGATTTGTGTGGTCCTATGTCGATCCAGGCTAGAGGAGGTTTCGAGTACTATGTGTCATTCATAGATGATTACTCGAGATTTGGGTACGTTTATCTGTTGCACCGCAGGTCCGAATGCTTTGAAAAATTCAAGGAGTATCAGGCAGTTGTGGAGAAGCTTCATGGTAAATGTATCAAGTCACTTCGTTCTGATCGAGGTGGCGAATACCTCTTTGGAGACTTCTGGACATACTTATCAGAAGCTGAGATTGAATCCCAACTGACTGCAACCGGCACGCCCTAGCAAAACGGGGTTGCAGAGCGAAGAAATAGGACTCTTATGGAGATGGTTAGGTCTATGATGAGTTATTTGAGGTTACCAGATTCGTTCCGGGGTTTGGCATTTGAAACAACATCGTATATTCTGAACATGGTTCCATCGAAGTCCATTGACACTACCCCTTATGAGATGTGGAAAGGGCGCAAGCCCAGTTTCTCATAGTTTCGAGTTTGGGGAAGTCCTGCACACGTGTTAGTGCAGGAACCTGGCAAGTTGGAGAAACGTTCGGAAGCACGAGTTTTCGTAGGCTATCCCAATGGAACGAAAGGTGGATTATTTTATAGTCCTAATGATTAGAAGGTGATCGTTTCGAGGAACGCTAGATTCTTGGAAGAAGACTATATTATGAATCATAAGCCTGCGAGTAGACTAGTCTTAGAAGAGTTAAGGGGTGAAATTGATGGTTCCCCACCGAGTGCGCAAGTAGATACATCACATAATACTGAAACACGACACACTGAGAGTGTACCAGTGCAGACAGTGCCTCGTCGCAGTGGGAGGGTTTCTTATTTACCCGACCGATGGATAGGTCTTGGAGAGTCATCGGACTCAGTTCCAGGAGGCCTAGAATCGAACCCAAGAACTTACGATGAGGCACTCCAAGATAAAGATGCAGATTCATGGAATGTTGCAATGAAAGCTGAAATGGGGTCAATGGACTCCAATCAGGTCTGGGATCTTGTAGAACCACCCGATGGGGTACGGACCATTGGATGTAAGTGGATCTATAAGATAAAGAGAGGATCGGATGGGAAGGTACAAACCTTTAAAGCTAGGCTTGTTGCGAAAGGTTATACCCAGATCGAGGGTGTTGATTATGATGAGACCTTTTCGCCAGTAGCTATGCTTAAGTCCATTCGGATTCTCTTGGCTATAGCCGCTCATATGGACTATGAGGTCTGGCAGATGGATGTCAAGACAACTTTCCTTAATGGGAACCTACAGAAAGACATCTATATGCAGCAATCAGAGGGATTCATTGCTGAAGGTCGTGAGCATCTAGTGTGTAAGCTTAATCGGTCTATTTATGGACTGAAGCAAGCTTCGAGATCTTGGAACATCCGTTTTGATGAGGTGATCCAGTCGTACGGCTTCACTCAATGTCCGGATGAGCACTGTGTTTACAAGAAAATCAGTGGGAGCGTGGTGGTGTTTCTTGTGCTTTACGTAGATGACATACTGCTTATTTGAAATAGTAAGAAGGAGTTGTCAGACGTAAAGGTGTGGTTGTCTAAGCAGTTTGATATGAAGGACTTAGGTGAAGCAGGACACATTCTTGGTATTAGGCTCATTAGAGACCGTAAGAAGAGAATGTTGTGCTTATCCCAGTCTTTATACATAGATACTGTCTTGGCCAGATTCAGCATGCAAGGTTCCTGTATATGGAATGTCCGAACCTTATATTATTGATTTATAATATCAATATTTGTTATCCAAACCAAATTACGAAGCATGATTTTTCGCCAAGTAGGATTTCGAAGCGTGAGAAGCTGCCACTTAGGCTCAGCGCATTCGTGAATTATATATAGGGGGATTTGCTGTTTATTTTTAAAAAAATGATACATAGCCAACCTAGTGTATAACTAGGTTGACAACATAAGTGGGAAACATCCACTTGTGTATTTTTTTATTTTTATTTTTATTTTTTTTTTATGCATGTTTTTACTTGTGTTGTTAACATAGTTGTACACTAGGTTGGCAATGTAGCATTTGTCTTATTCTAACTAGTACGAATTCCGTGCGATGCACGGGCAAGAAATATTCATTAATATTTATAAATTAAAAAATATCATTAACTAATATTTTTAAATTTAAAATATGGAATCAATATGCAATACAATTTACCTACATTAATTTATTAAAAATATTGTATAAAATTTAAATTATGCGAAATTATATAAAAAAATATCTATTTAAAATTAGTAAGCAACCCATGCAGTGCACATAACTGATAATTAATTACATTATATTCGTTTTCAAAATAAGTGTCATTAGAAAATTTTTATTCAGAAATTTGATTTGACAATAATGTGATTTCATAAAATAATTATTTTAGTAAAATTTTATCATATGTTTAAAAACCTATGTGAATAATAAGTATAAATATAAAACTTATATTGTTTTATTAATTAAAATAAATTTATTTTTGTATAAACTATCTAAATCAAAAAATTTAAGTAGTTGAGTAGCTTATTAAACTATAAATAATTGACTAAAACATTTATGTCCAAGTTAATATTTGTTAGTGTTATATACTGAAAGCTTGGCTTTGCATGTTATTACACATTTGCTCTTTATGAATGAGAATCATGTTAGATTAAACAAGTTCTACGTTATGTTGTTCTGCACTTAGATGGAGTGGGTCATCATCGGGCAAACCGAAGATCACTCTATCAGTTACTTGCGAACAAGAATAGTTGTTCACAACCTAGATGGACATGAACACCCCATCCGAACAGTTGTAGTGTCAACTGTACATTTTGTCTTGACTGATTAGTTGCACTAGTACATTTATGTATTGAACAGGATTCCAGAGAGGAGAAGTTCATTTTATACTGATCGTCGTAAATGAACTAGGCCTCGGTTAATTACTGCGTTCTATTAACCCGTAAGATATTAAACATGCAGATATATATAGTATATATTACTTTGATTCACTTGGGTGAGGTGCAGTTCACTGGATCAATGTTCCAATTGTTTTGAGTAATATTATTATATATAGAATGTGTTGTTAGGATATTTACGGTCACTATGTGCGTTAGTTTGATGATGTCCCCGGAGTGAGTTGATGAAGGATTGTTATGCTAAACCCTGCAGGTGGATTAAGTTCTGGAATAATAAGAATGTGATGAACAAGCGCTAGCTTCGGTGAAATAATAATAAATTAATTAATTCTTGATTGTCAGTAATTGAATTAATTAATGGACATTAGATCTTAAATGTGGGGAGATAAATCGAATAATTATTATTGGAGTCTCAAATGTAATTTAGGCTAGGAAAGGCAGTGCAATAATATAATGTTGGTGGCCCATTAATATTATTTAATTAATTAGAGGAGTGGGCTTGGCCCACAGTTAATCTAATTAATTAAGGAGCCATTTTCTTAATCTCATAAGGGTCCCTACTGTAGCTCTATATATACATCATTAAGCTCATGAGAAGAGAAGACATCTGTCATATACAAACACATGCCCCACGCCCCTCTCTCTCTCTCTCTAGATCTTATTCGAGCTTTATCTTCTTCTTGTTGCTCCACTGATACAAGTCGAAGAAGGGTGTATTGAGTAATACAGTAGAAGATCTGTAGGTAAACCGGGACGAAATATATTTTATTCTACAGAACTAACCGGAGGTTCGATTGAGGAGTGCAGCATACCCAGACGACCGTCTCGCTGAGATCTTTCCATCGCCACAGTACGACGCCGCACGTGCCCTCACGTGACGTTGAAAATTGTCTGGCAGCAAGTTTCGTCTTCATCTATTTACACCCGTTTGATCCGGTTTTGATTTGATCTTGTTCTTGCAACCCAAGACGTGATTTGCGGTCAACCGTTCGTGGTCAACCAGATCTATATAAATCTTAAGCCGTAAGTTCTCTACGTCAAACTTTTAGATCCCAACAAGTGGTATCATAGCACTTGGTTAATTCGTCTTGTACAAAGTTTGAATTTTTACGGCTTTATTTGACTAGATGTGTTCAAACGCAGCCATATATTGAATTATATTTGCATAACTCGGTTTTGCAGGAAAATAGTTAATCCATTATTATGACCGATTATGTGTTTAATGAATGCTGTTGAATGTGATGTATGGTTTTAAATTTATTTTTAAAGCCTCGGACATGTCGAGGAATTCATGGATGAATGTTTGCAATAATTATTCGCCCGGAGGTTGACCGGATAAATTTAATATTTGCTTAAAAAACATGTACATCCATTCGTTGGATCTAGGATCGAATTATGTAATTTTATAAATTATATTTTCGTGTTGTGATCGTGTGTTGATGACCGGGTGAACACAAGAGATCAACGGGCCTCGAAGAATAAAAAAAGGGGGGGATTTTTCCGGCGAACCGGCGGCGGCGGACCGGATGGAGGCGGCTGGTGGTGGGCCGGTTTTTGCCTTGATGACCGAGCAGTACAATATCAACCAGGATTCTACCTCTTAAGGAGTTCCAGTTGAACATGGAAAGAACTGTCACAGTTTCCTTGTTTAAGGAGACTCAATATTTAATGGCCATAATAGTGAATTTATTTATTTATTTAAATTCATTATGCCATTAATTATTATTTATGCATGTTAATTAATTATGTTCTTGCATGGGATTAATTTAGTATTGCAAGATTAATTATGCATGTTAAATAATCTATATATATATATAAAAGTATGATTATTTTTAAAATTGTAACTATTTCTCGCCAAAAAAATATTATTTACTATATTAGGAAATTAATCAAGTAATTTATGGTATAAAGTGGGCAAAATATTTTTGGTATGAAATTTTATTGTGATATTCAATTTTTGGTATGAAAAATCATCAAAATGCATTTGGAAGTGTTTCCAAGTATAAAATAATTTACTAATTAAAACCATATTTTTCGTGATCGGTTAAGAGTGATATGAGTTACAGTATATATAATTTTTATGGGATGGTGAAAAATTTGCATATTTGACAAAACACATAAATTTATATTACATTTATAATTATTTCTCTTAAAATAAGTTGTACCCGTTATATCTATATCGAAATTACAAAATATGTTTACCCATAGATTGCTTTATTTTTGTGTTATTTACAATTTGAATAATAAATTGTAATATATAGTCGTTATCTATACAACTTACTTCTGGTCATATAATGAGAAAAAATAGTACATGTTGCATGGTAAACATATAAATCTTAACTAATAAATATATGGTAGCAATAATTACCGAACCTAACTATATAGAATGAATATATGTTTTATTCCTTCTAAAACAAATTGTATATCCGTTATATTATGTTTCATTAAATCGTATCATATATAATATCGTATATAGATACAAATCTCTCGCTATATATAAATGTATGTATTTACTTGAAATAAAACTAAAATCCCGCCTAAAAGCTTTAAAATTATTAAACTTGGTAATCATTTTTTAAAATTTTAAAAAAGTCCCATCTCTAGATATCTGATTGCCATTTTTATTTTTTGTAGGAAATGTGTTGTTATTAATAAATGTATAAATTTTATGATATAAAGCGAACGATGTTATTTTAGTATGAAATGTTGAATTTAAATGGTATGAATTTACTTGCTATGGACAGAAATGTATTTCAAAATTTTGAAAAGAAAATAACTGATATTAATTTTATTTGGTATGTGTATGAAAGTCGAATTAGTTGATTTGTTATAAAATCAAAGTGAAGTGATTTTCTAATTTGGAATTGAATTGGTCTCTGCAAGCTATAAAATTTTGAGTGAATTTATTTGTAAGTAGATACATGTAAACCAAAAAAAAATATTTATATATCAAGTTAGAAGATATATTATCAAAAATAAGTTGTAGGACGTTAATTTATATGTTCCATAAAATTGATTAAATTTATTGTTTCCAACCATTGTTTAAGAAGTTAAAAAAAAAGGAAGTAAAACATTAAAGTAATAGTTGGACAACTATAATAGCTTCCCGCCAAAAATACAACACCCAAATAAAATTTTATTTCAAATACTCTTACTAATGTTTTTACTCATTCTATCAAACTTGATTCAAATATATAAATTTTTCAAAATAATTATTTTATGGAATCACATTGTAATCAAATCGAATTTTGATAAAAATTTTAAAATGACACTTATTTTAAAATGAATATAATGTAACTTATTATAAGTTACGTGTACCGCACGAGTCGTGTACTGATTTTAAATAGACATGTTTTATGTAATTGTGCACAATTTAAATTTCATATAACATTTTTTAAAAATTAATATAGGTAATTTGTGTTACATATTGATTCCATACTTTTAATTTATAAATATTAACTAATTTATAAATATTAATGAATATCTCTTACCCGTGCATCGCACGGGATTCGTACTAGTTATGTAATGCATATGATTAATTTAGAATTGTGTCAATAAATTATGCATGTAATTAATTATTGCACTAGCATTGATTAATTTAGAATTGCACAAATTATTGTACATGTTAATTAATTATTGCATTGACATAGATTAATTTAGAATTGAATGAATTAATATACATGTTAATTAATTATTGCATTAAAATAGATTAATTTGGAATTGCATAAATAGTTAAAAATCCTCATTAAATTATACTAAGTTTGAGAAGGTATTTTAAATTAAAGTTAATTGTAAAGTTCCTAAGGCCTCATTTCTAATTTGTCAGTAAATCAATTAATTGCGGAATTGCATAGATAGTTAAAAATCCTCATTATATACTAAGTTTGAGAAGGGATTTTAAATTAAAGTTAATTGTAAAATTCCTAAGGCCTCCATTTCTAATTTGTCGGCAAACCAATTAATTGCGGTAATGGGCTCCCCACGGGTGACATTGCTAAAATCAATTGTAGGAAATTACCAGGACAAGTTTCTAAAATTATACGGTTAGAGGGAATCTTAAGAGATCGCACGGGCCTCCCCACGGGGGACGTGTAATCAATTTGGACGACCTGAGAATCAAGAAATGGGATTCAGTTAGAATGCGATTTATTTATAAACACCCCACGAGGTCCCTAAATTACTGCATGGCCAAATGGAGACCGACTACTAATTTCGTTCGTCATGAATTTAGTTTTGACTTATGGAAATTAATTGGCCCTTGAAAAGTCCTTCTCTTACAAAATGCGAGTTTGTAGGGCGACCCACGTAGCATGCATTCTCACGAGGTGTAATAGATGTCGGTGAATTTAAGTTAATATTTTTCTGAGGATATCAATATTGACAGTTAAATTCAAATGTGTTTAATATGTAAAATTATTTGCATGATTCTCAGGATATTCATCATGTCATTCAATCCGTTGTCGTTCAATCCGTTGTCCGGATTTTATTTTTATTCGTGCTCGATTATTAGTCTATTTAGATTATGTGTTGGTAATTTTCTAAATGAATAATTGAGTAGATTTTTATATCGAGCCGAATTGTAAATTATATTTTAAATTGTCGATCGAACCGAGCGAGCGACCAAGTCGAACCGTCGGACCGAAGCCCGTGGCCGCGTAACGCCTAACCCGCGGCCCGCGCCCGCTGCGTAGCGCCTAGCCCAGCCCGTTTGGCCCGCCCGCCCGCAACCAAGCGTTCTAGAAGGCCTTTGGTTTGAATTTTGAATCCCATAATCCATGCTCTTTGACCAGATTTTGAGGGGGGTTACACCCAATTTCTTTAGGTAATAAAAGGAAAGCCTTTCCCCTCCCTTCCTCATCTCTCTCTCGTCACTTTCTCTCCCCCTCTCTCCCAAGTCACACCAGCCCCTCCTCTCATCATCCTCTCAAAGTTTTTCGCCGAAAAAACTTGGCCAAACCGCCGGGAAAATCCCTCGCTGTACCACACGCCGCGCACGCCACCGCTGCCAACCCCGCGCGCGCACTAAAGCCGCACATCCCCCGCGAGCAAGTCGAGACGCCACCCTCGCACGTCCGACATCTTTCCCACGTTCACGAGCCACCGAGGACCTCTGGACACCATCCTTGCTGTGCGAGCCGCCTTCAACATCGAGCACACGCGGGCGAGTTTCCCGCCCGTAGGAGCTGAGCCCGCACCCCGTGATCGCGCCGTGTCGCCTTTCTCACCTTGGTATTTGGTAGCCTACTAAAATCCATGGATTATTATGTGTTTTATATGTGTTCATGGCTGATTATATGATATTATGTCGTGTTTGATATCAAAATGTTGATATATAGTATTATTTATATATTAATGTATTGGATCTTTAGGATTTAAAGTGAAACCCGTAGGCCTGATGTTTACTCGTGGAAATCTTGTGGATTCTGGAGCATATGAGTGTCCTTGTGATGCTGGTTTTGACCTTGTGTCATTTGGAGATCTAGATATTGAGTTATGAATTTTTTAACTTGGTGTTGCTGCAGTTGTTTGTAAAATGCGTGATAAATCGAGTTGTTGCCAAAACATTCTGAATTTTGAATATGTTGTTCCCCTGATATGTGTTGACCTCGTGTTAAAACTTTGTAATTGTTGGAATCCATTTGGTAGGGTAAATGTTTATATTAATTTCTGGTCTGAAACTTGTTTAAATCATGATAAATCGGCCCCTTGCTAAAAATGGTTGAAACTGAGTTTATATGCTCATTAGATGTTGTATTATGTGATATAAAAATCTCAGATTTTATTGAATTCATTTTGATAGGTTTTTGATAAAATCATAATTTTTGCTGAATCTTGCAACAATTTTTATAAATTTTGGGTTGATTTTTTTTAACTAGAAATTTTATATGTTGGACCCCGCATGCCGAGGTTATTGATGTTAAAATTTTAGGACTTAAATCATTTGTTAGGTCAGACTTTAGATTCATCCTTGTTTTTGCTGAAATATTGTTTTAATTTTATAAAATCACATGTGTAAGTGTTAAGGCTGAAACTTGGTGGTTTTAATGTATTCTATGTGATATTTCATTTGTCCATATTTAGAAGTATAATTCATCCATTTTCCTATTCAACTAGAAAATGTGGTTTACTTGTCAATTTGCTCGAAATATTGGTTGGATAGACTAACTTTTGAATTTTGGCATGATTTTTAATATATGATGTCCTCTTGGCATGTTTTATAAGTGGTGTGAATTTCATGTTAATTGGCTGAGTATATTATGAGATGGTTTTTTTTGTGTGCTTTTCCCTTTTTTGTTTGAGTCGAGTTGAATGTTCCACTACTCCATGAGAATTTTCCACGAGCCACTTAGTCGACGAGTTCGACTAAGTTTGTGTGATCGTTGGACTTGTCGTAATCGATAGGTTATCTTGATTTCGTGTAGGTGTTCCGAGGTGTTGACCTCAAACTCTATCCTTTCGAGCTTCGTTTATGAGTCATCGCCGCTTTCAGGTGGGTACATTTACGTTGTATCTATAATTATCGCACTCGTTATTTCGTATAAATGTTCGTCTCGATAGCTGTTGTACGCGTGAGAACCCTAGTCTAGGCGTCCCATTGATAGTGCCTTTGATGAATGCATAAACAGTGAGGGGTCGCCTGCCCGTTGCTAGTCGGGAGGTGGACGCCCTAATCCGCGTGTTATTCGGGGGGGAAAACAGCTCCACTGTCTCCTGGAAAGGATCCCATGATCCGTGTGTTGTTCGGGGTGGGAAGGTTTCCAGTTACATCTTTGCCGATGTTTGGTCGGAAGGTTTGTTGTATGTATATAGGAGGTTTGCGATAGGGCCGAGTACGGAGTTAGACCTGGATTCTATGCATACTTTATTATGGTTTTGAATCTTTATGCGGGATATACTGTGCGGTAATGGTGAACATAATGGTTTGCTCACCCCCATTCTTTTTCTTCTTTTCTCCTCTTCCTTTGTGTAGATTGAGCATGGCTGGCGGCGGCGGCGTGAAGACGATCGAGTGGTGGTCATTTGTCGTTATGTTATCATTGTCTCTTGCTTCCGCCTATTATAGTTCATGTTGAACTATTTGCTTTTACCTTGGATATTTCTGCTTCCGTTTGAATATTATGATGATGTTTGGATGGACCTTTTGGATCACGTTTAACTTTTTGGTTGATTTTTGGAACTTAATGAATCATTGGTTTAAATGTTTGTAACTGTTAGTTTATGCATGTGTAGGTTCAATCTATTTATTCGTATTTGTTTAAATGTCTTTGGTAGTTAAGTAGCGCCCGTTGATAATCAAGTTCTTAATTGAGAATTTGTGAAAAATTAACTCTGATTTTCATAAATAAATTTGGTAAATTCTTTAAAATAAAACGGGGCGTTACATTACTGGTCCTAATTACATTGATTGGAAGAGGAACTTAGATATAGTGTTGACTGCTGAGGGTTATAAATTTGCCATCAATGAGGCATGCCCGGCAGTGCCGGCGGCTGATGCTCTTGAGCAGGAGAAAGAGGAGTATGCTTGGTGGAAAAAGGCTTATGAGATGGCGAAGTGTTATATTCTGGCTTCTATGTCGAATGTTCTTCAACATCAGCATCAGTCTATGGACACTGCAGCAGATATACTACTCAATCTCAGGAATCTGTTCGGACATCAGTCGAGGGCTGCTAGGCAAGAGGCTTTGAGTGCTCTGATGAGTACGCGCATGGCCGAGGGCACACCCGTAAGGGAGAACGCCCTCAGGGTTATGGCGCAGCTCAATGAGCTTGAGGTGATGGGAGGTTTTATTGACGGGGAAACCCAGATTGATATTATGCTCCAGTCTCTGCCGAAGAGCTTTGATCAGTTCCGGTTGAACTACAACATGCACAAGATGCATATGGCTCTTCCAGAACTGCTTGCAGAACTTCATTCGGCGGAAACCTTATTCACTCAGGCTCCTCAGGTGCTAGTCGCCGAGCAGGCTGGACCTTCCAGGCCTTATAAGGACAGGAAGAGAAAGAAGCCTGCAGGAAAGGCGAAGGCCCAGGATGCTCCGATTTTTCCATGACCGGCCCCTCAGGTTGTGGCAAAGAAACCGAAAGGAAGATACCACAAGTGCAACAAGTCAGAACATTGGAAGGTCGACTGACCTCTCCTCAAGAAAGGTAACTCTCTCGTTAATATCATAGAAACATGTTTAGCGGTTGTATCTACCAGAACCTGGTGAGTAGATACTGGAGCCACTGATCTTATTTCTAATTCTTTGCAGGGGTTCCAGGAAACCAAGCGGCTTAGGGAGGGAGAGATCACCGTCTACATGGGCAATGCTACGAAAGTGACGGTTGTTGTAGTGGGAGACGTTACTTTATCATTTGATAGTAGTAGTTTGGTTTTGAGGAATTGCCTTTATGTTCGTAGCTTTAGAAAGAATCTTGTTTCAGTTTCTAAACTTGTTATGGATGGTTTTTCAATTTCATTTGATGACATGGTTATTATTCGTTTTGGAAATCGTTTCATATGTTGTGGTTCATTAGTTGGAAATTTATATGTTCTCAAACCAAACTCTCCCACAGTGCAACATAATGAATTGAATAATATCATAACTACATCTAATAAGAGGAAGGAATCTTCGCAGTTGAATCAAGTATATCTGTGGCACCTTAGACTTGGGCACATCAACCTTAGGAGGATTCAAAAGTAAGCGGCTAATGAACTTCTCGGTCCATTGGAAGAGCACTATCCAACTTGCGAATCCTGCCTGGAAGGTAAGATGGCGAAGAGGCCGTTTACGACAAAGGGGTATAGGAGCCAAGAAGTGCTAGGATTGATTCATTCTGATTTGTGTGGTCCTATGTCGATCTAGGCTAGAGGAGGTTTCGAGTACTATGTTTCTTTCATAGATGATTACTGGAGATTTGGGTACGTTTACCTGTTGCACTGCAAGTCCGAATGCTTTGTAAATTTCAAGAAATATCGGGCAGTTTTGGAGAAGCTTCATGGTAAAAGTATCAATCACTTCGTTCTGATCGAGGTGGCGAATACCTCTTTGGAGAGTTCAAGACATACTTATCGGAAGCTGGGATTGAATCCCAACTGACTGCAACCGGCACGCCCCAACAGAACGAGGTTGCAGAGCGAAGAAATACGACTCTTATAGAGATGGTTAAGTCTATGATGAGTTACTCAAGGTTACCAGATTCGTTTTGGGGAATGGCGCTGGAAACAACATCGTACATTCTGAACTTGGTTCCATCGAAGTCAGTTGATACTACTCCTTACGAATGGTGGAAAGGGCGCAAGCTCGAGTTTTCACATATTTGGGTATGGGGTAGCCCTGCACACGTTTTAGTCAGGAACCTGGTAAATTGTAAAAATATTCAGAAGCACGAGTTTTCGTTGGCTATCCCAAGGAAACGACAGGTGGATTATTTTATAGTCCCAGGGATCAGAAGGTGACCGTTTCGACGAATGCTAGATTCTTGGAAGAAGACTATAATATGAATCATAAGTCCGCAAGTAGATTAGTCTTAGAGGAGTTAAGGGGTGAAGTCGATAGTTCCCCACCGAGTGCGCAAGTAGATACATCACATAATATTACAACACGGCACACTGAGAGTGTACCAGTGCAGACAGTGCCTCGTTGCAGTGGGGGGGTTTTTCATTTACCCGACCGATGGATAGGTCTTGGAGAGTCATCAAACTCCATTCCAGGATGTCTGGAATCGGACCCAAGAACTTACGATGAGGCACTCCTAGATAAAGATGTAGATTCATGGAATGTTGCAATGAAAGCTGAAATGGGGTCAATGGACTCTAATCAGGTCTGGGATCTTGTAGAACCACCCGATGGGGTACGACCCATTGGATGTAAGTGGATCTATAAGAGAAAGAGAGGATCGGATGGGAAGGTGCAAGCCTTCAAAGCTAGGCTTGTGCGAAAGGTTATACCCAGATCGAGGGTATTGATTATGATGAGAACTTTTCGCCAGTAGTTACGCTTAAGTCCATTGGAATTCTCTTGGCTGTAGCCACCCATATGGATTATGAGGTTTGGCAGATGGATGTCAAGACAGATTTTCTTAACGAGAACCTGCAGGAAGACATCTATATTCAACAGCCAGAGGGATTCATTGCTGAAGGTTGTGAGCATCTAGTGTGTAAGCTTTATCAGTCTATTTATGGACTGAAGCAAGCTTCAAGATCTTGGAATCCGTTTTGATGAGGTGATCCAGTCGTACGGGTTCACTCAATGTCCGGAATAGCACTGTGCTTACAAAAAAATCAGTTGGAGCATGGTGGTTTTTCTTTGTGCTTTACGTAGATGACATACTGCAGTAAGAAGGAGTTATCAGACGTAAAGGTGTGGTTGTCTAAGCAGTTTGATATGAAGGACTTTGGTGAAGCATGACACATTCTTGGTATTAGGCTCATTCCAGACCGTAAGAAGAGAATGTTGTTCTTATCCCAGTCTTCATACATAGATATTGTCTTGGCCAAATTTAGGATGCAGGATTCCAAGAAAGGTATGTTACCTTTCAGACATGGAATACCTCTATCTAAGGAGATGTCTCCTAAGACGTCTAAGGAAATAGAGAAGACGGATACAGTTCTTTATGCTTCAGCAGTAGGAAGTCTCATGTATGCAATGTTGTGCACTAGGCCGGATATTAGCTACGCCGTTGGCATGGTAGCTACATATCAAAGTTTCGGGATGGAAACATTGGTCTGCAGTGAAACATATACTCAAGTACCTGAGAAGGACTAAGGAGTACATGTTAGTTTACCGTGCAGACAGCTTGTTACCTCTGGGTTAGAGTAATTCCGATTTCCAGTAAGATAAGGATGAAAGTAAGTCAACCTCGGGTTATGTGTTTACCTTGGGAAGTGGGGCCATTTCATGGAGGAGTGCTAAGCAGAAATGCGTGGCAGACTCCACCATGGAAGCCGAGTCCATAGCAGCCTCAGAGGCAGCGAAAGAGGCAGTTTGGCTCAGGAACTTCTTAGTGGACTTAGAGTTTATACCGAGTTTTCCACGTGGTATCACCGTGTACTGTGATAACAGTGGAGCAGTAGCGAACTCAAAAGAACCTCGAGCCCACAGGGCAAGCAAACACATAGAGCGCAAATATGATCTGATTCGGGATATCGTTGGTAGAGGAGACGTTGCTGTTGCCAAGATTGCGTCAGAGGACTACCTAGCTGATCCTTTCACAAAGAGTTTGCCGGGGAAGGTCTTCGTCAAACACGTGGAAGGAATGAGAGTCATGAGCATGGTAATAGGATCGACATAGGTCTTTTAGAATAACGAATTGATAGGACTATACTGTAAAGGCGAAAGCTTTAAGTATAAGTGGGAGATTGTTAGTGTTATATACTGAAAGCTTGGCTTTGCATGTTATTACACATTTACCCTTTATGAATAAGAATCATGTTAGATTAAACAAGTTCTATGTTCTGTTGTTCTGCACTTAGATAGGGTGGGTCGTCATCGGGCGAACCGAAGATCACTCTACCAGTCACTTGCGAACAAGAATAGTTGTTCACAATCTAGATGGACATGAACACCCCATCCGAACGGTTGTAGTGTCAACTGTACAGTTTGTCTTGACTAATTAGTTGCACTAGTACATTTATGTATTGAACAGGATCCCAGAGAGGAGAAGTTCATTTTATACTGATCGTCGTAAATGAACTAGGCCTCGGTTAATTAATGCGTTCTCTTAACCAGTAAGATATTAAACAGGTAGATATATATAATATATATTACTTTAATTTACATGGGTGAGGTTCAGTTCGCTGGATTAATATTCCTACTGTTTTGGGTATTATTATTATATATAGGATGTGTTGTTAGGATATTTACGGTCACCATGTGCGTTAGTTTGATGATGTCCCCGGAGTGAGTTCATGAAGGATTGTTACGTTAAACCCTGCAAGTGGATTAAGTTCCGGTATAATAAGAATGTGATGAACGAACGCTAGCTTCGGTGAAATAATAATAAATTAATTAATTCTTGATTGTTACTAATCGAATTAATTAATTCTTGATTGTTACTAATCGAATTAATTAATGGACATTATATCTTAAACGTGGGTAGATAAATCGAGTAATTATTATTGGAGTCTCAAATGTAATTTGGGCTAGGAAAGGGAGTGTAATATTATAATGTTGGTGGCCCATTAATATTACTAGTTTTACCACGTGCATTTGCACCAAAAACGCTATAGTAGAAGAAAAGTAATTAAAAATATTGAATTAAATAAAAATCATACCTTAATAAAAGAGAAAAAAAATAAAAAAGTGAATCTAAATATTACTAAATAGTTCTTTATATACAACAATCGTGGTTTTTTCTATCGTCAGAATTCCCATCACAATAAATCAGGATCGCTAACCTTTTCGACTCGTGACTCTAGGATTTGATTTTTCAAAATATTTGATGTATCTTTGTAATATCCGAAAAAAATATTTTTTTATCATTGTATGACTGCAATAGAAAATAGAGATATTTGTAGTCATTCTTAATTAATTGTGAAATATGTATTTATATAATACCAAAAAATATATAGTATCAAAATAAAAACAAAAATATTTTGTATTTCAGGACATAAAAAATGCATTATAGAAATGGGCACATTCTTGTCTAAATAAATTGTGTAACTGAAAGTTGCATATTATTAAATGGTGAACATATTCTTATTAAATGAACACCTGCTGGTAAGGAAACTCTTCTCAAATCTGTCATTCAGGCACTCCCTATCTTTACTATGTCTTGCTATAAACTCCCCATTACTATTTGCAATGACATTTCAAAACTGTGTGGTGATTTTTGGTGGCAAAATTGGGAGAATAATGGTAAAGGCATCCATTGGAGGAGCTGGAATGTTCTGACATTAACTAAACTAAATGGTGGACTTGGTTTTCCTGACACAAAACTGGTCAATGAAGCTCTCATATGCAAGCAACTGTGGAGGTTGGCCACCAAACCTGATTTTCTTGTCTCTAAGATACTCAAGGACATATATTATCCTGATTGTTCCATCCTAGAAGCTGTCAAATCCCAAAGGGGTTCTTGGCTTTGGAATTCTTGGCTTGATGTGATGCCTGTGTTTGCCAAGTGTTTGAGAATTGAAATCAGAAATGGAGCCCTTACAAGAATTAGTGACTTGAACTGGATTCCTCAGTAACCTCAGGCAAAACCTACGTTGATGAAACTTGCTAGAGGACACCTAATCTGGGTAAAAGATCTTCTAAATGCAGATGGACAAGGCAGGAATGAGTGGTTGATAAGGCAAGTTTTCAATGACTTTGATAGTGAAGCTATTCGGAGCATAAACTCAATCAACAGAGACAGGAATGACAGGATGTACTGAGGATTGGAAGCAAAAGGCCACTTCTCTATGGCAAGCACATATTCTTACCTCTCATCTCTGAAAATTCAAAAACTTGACATACCAGAATGCAGCACCACAAATGCAAAGAGTCAGTCTGTCCTTTATAGGGGATGGAGTCTGAAAATTCAGGCTAAGGTGAAGCATTTCCTTTGGAAATGTCTGTCTGGCACTCTACCATTTGCTACACATCTTGTGAAGAAAGGCCTTGAGGTTGATATCATCTGCTCTCTTTGTGGAGAAGGCCCAGAATCAGTAGAACACATTTTCTTCACCTGTCTAAGAGCATGTAGAATGTGGGAAAAGGCTCCAGTGCATTGGGTAGGTCTCAACAGTTTTACCAACTCCTTTAGAGCTTGGTGGCAAGGAGTTTTCTCTCTAAATCACTCTGAGGTCTCTGAAGCAAGGATACAATTGTCCACCTACCTCCTTTGGTGGCTCTGGAAATCCAGAAACCTTTGGATTTTTGACAAAACTCTGCTTCCAGTGCATATTCTCATCAAATCAGCTCAAAGGGATTGGTTGGAATATGTACATGCATCCTGATGTTTTCTGTAGTTTCTCTAGCATGTGTCTGTGGTGTGGTTTTTGTTTTTGTTTCAGTGTTTGTTGGCTAGTGTAGTTCTGTTCTTTTCAGTTGTCTTGCTTTGGAATATTGAGTCTAGCTAGGCTTTGAAGCAGTGGGTAGGCTCTCTATTTCATTTTGTAATTTTATTGTTGTTTGTTGAGGTTCTAGGCCACTTATAGTGTGCCTCTCATGTTGTTTTTCTTTTTTGATTGAGTAGGTCTTCCTTGTATTGAACTTTTTTGGCATTTGCGGTTATTAAAAGTACCCATATCGTTCTGCAAAAAAAAAAATAAAAAAAAACCTATTTGTATTAATTGAACTCATATTATTATTAATTGTTGGCTGAATAAAATTTATTGAAGCTTGCCAGCAATTTATATATATATATATAGATTTAATTAATTAGAGGAGTGGGCTTGACGCACAGTTAGTCTAATTAATTAAGGAGCCCTTTTTCTAATGTCATGGGGTCCCTACTGTAGCTCTATATATACATCATTAAGCTCATGAGAAGAGAAGACATCTATCATATACAAACACACGCCCCACGCCTCTCTCTCTCTCTCTAGATCTCATTCGAGCTTTATCTTCTTCTTGTTGCTCCACTGATACAAGTCGAAGAAGGGTGTATTGAGTAATACAGTAGAAGATCTGTAGGTAAACCGATTTTATCCTACAGAACTAACCGGAGGTTCGATTAAGGAGTACAACATACTCAGACGACCGTCTCGACGAGATCTTTCCATCGCCGCCGAGATCGCCGCACGCGCCCTCAAGCGCCGCCAGAAGGTGTCTGGTAGCAAGTTTCGTCTTCATCTGTTTGCACCCGTTTGATCCGATTTTGATCTGATCTTGTTCGTGCACCCCAAGACGTGATTTGCGGTCAACCGTTCGTGGTAAACTAGATCTACATAAATTTTAAGCGGTAAGCTCTCTACGTCAAACCTTTAGATCCGCTGCGCATACGTTTACATTTGCTATTGAATTCGTGACTTGTACATAATGAGATCCTCATAGATCCCAACAATATTGACCCGTAAGCTATGAATAATTTTATATTTAATTTTATGTTTATTTTTTAATTTTAATAAAAATATTTTTTCTTGTCAATATATTATATACCAAATTTAAGCCATGCAACTAATAAAGGTAATAGCTGCAAGTTTTGTCAATATATTATATACCAAATTTAAATTATACAACTAATAAAGGTAATAGCCGCAATATTTTATAAAAATGATTTTGTACATTAATTACATTGATTTTTTTTTAATTCGAATTTCAAATAATTTTCCACCATTTCTAAAAAATATTTAAAAAAAGTTACTAATAAAGGTAAAAATTGAATGGCAGGATTTTAGTTACTATTATAGATAAATACAAACCTTTTTATATAGATATAAATTTTGTTTCATATAAGTTATCCTTGAAAATTTTACACATTTTAAAAAACTAAAGATTTTATTTTTTTTGTAAACCAAAGTTTTGGATTTATCTAAAGAAATAGGAAAATAACCATATCATTTGATAAGATTTGTGTCTGGCAAGGAATTGATATTGATAACTATTTCAAATCTAGACCGAGAAATATTTTTTTTTTTTTTTTTTATCGAAACGGTAGATTGAATAAAACTGAAAAAATGTACAAAGTTCGACGGCTAAATAGCCTAACCCGACCGAAGTCAAATCTGAGGAACACACGCAGGTGCCCTAAATCAATACCAAACCTAGAAAAAACGAGCAGCCCGGCAGAGCAGTAGCATCTGAACCCAAGGCAACTAACAGAACATGAACCCAACAATGATCATCAGACAAAAGACAACTAAAATAGGAGACCAAATCTGCAGATATCTATCCAAACAACAGTAAGAAAAACAACACAACCTAAACTTAAATTTCAACCACTGAACTATAGAACCTAGTTGATCCTTAAGCCTTGAGTCCCTGCTGTCTTCATATTCAATCCATTCATTCACTGCTGCCTCCACTACATCCCTAGCTGGTCTGAGAACATTTTGAAAGATCCAGTAGTTTCTCGATTTCCAGATCCACCAAAGGAGGTAGACTGTGAGGCAAACTCTATCATTATTGGTAGGATTTTGTTTGAGATAGCATATCTTATTCCACCAAACTTTAAAGCTGTTTTTGTCCTGTTCCAGCCCATCCCAAGTGAGTGGAGAAAGAGACCAAATCAATTTAGCTCTAGAGCATTGAAAGAACATATGCTCCATAGTTTCAGGTGTCTCCCCACAGTTTTTGCAAATGGTATCCAAGGAAACTCCTTTTTTTGAAAAGGTTACAGTTTGTTGGGAGGAGCTTTGAGTAGCTCTTCCATAAGAAGTGCTTCAATTTACCTTTAACTGTCAAACCCCAACTTCTTTTTCTCACTCTCTTAGCAGTTAGGTGCTCCCAGCTACTCTCAGGGTTATCCATGTGACTCCATTTTAGATGAATGAGTTTAAGGTATGTGGAAGCCACTGTAAAATCCCCTTTGGAGTTCCAGTCCCAACAGACTCTGTCTTTTTCTGTAGGTTCCAAGCTCTTGATAGCTAAGATGGCTTCAATCTCATGCTCACTGAATGTCTCCTTAAGAAGCTCAATGTTCCATCTTCTGCCAGTGCTATCAAGCAGGTCCTCTACCAATTTGATTCTAGAGTTTGCTTGTAGGGTTGAAGGTTTAAATCCTGGAAGAGAAGGTATCCATGGATGTTCCCACACATTGGTTGATTTCCCATCCTTTACTTCATGTCTGAGCCCTTTGACCAGTGTTTCCCTTGCCCCCATCCAGCTGTTCCAAAGCCATGAGCCTGCTTGTGATTTTTTAGCTATTAGGATTGTGCCATGTGGATAATACTTGGCCTTCAGTATTTTACTCACAAGCAAGTTAGGTTTGGTGTAGAGCCTCCAGAGCTGCTTTGTTATCAGAGCATTGTTGAGTAAATGGATATCTTTGAAATTCAATCCTCCAAATTCCTTGGGCACAGCAAGTTTATTCCAGGATTTCCAAAAAATGCTTCTTCTATTGTTCCCAGAGTTCCATCAGAATGATGCAAAAAGCTGAGAAATAGAGTTACACATGGTTTTGGGCAAAATAAAGCAAGACATCACATATATAGGAAGAGCTCCCAACACTGCCTTGAGGAGAACTTCCTTCCCTGCAGTAGTCAAAAAATTATTTTTCCAGCTTTGGATTTTTTTTTTCACACTTTCAGTAACAAATGAAAAGGTCTCAAGCTTGGACCTGCCAATTCCCAAGGGCAATCCTAAATATTTGGAAGAATTATGATGGGATATGCCAAGGAGAGTTTGACAAATATCATTTTTGAGGGAAGAATCACAGTTCCTACTGAAGAAAGTTGTAGATTTCTGGAGGTTGACTGTTTGGCCGGTAAAAGTTTGGAACTGAGAGAGTATGTTCATAAGTAGCCTAGCATGCTGGATATCTGCTTTACAGAAGATTAGTGTATCATCTGCAAAGAACAAGTGAGTGAAAGCAGGGCCATTGTTACTAATTTTAAGTCCATGAAAGAGGCCATATCTGGTATATCTTTTAATGAGGTTAGACAAGATTTCAGAGACAAGGATAAATATGTAAGGAGATAAGGGGTCTCCCTGTCTAATACCCCTAGAAGAAGTAAGATATCCTTTAATTTCCCCACTAAAATTGAAAGAAAATGAGGCAGAAGAGATACAGGCCATTATCCATTTAATGAAAGAGGAGCGAAACCCAAGTTTAATCAGAATTTTCCTAACACAGTCCCATTCCACCCTATCAAATGCTTTTGACATGTCAAGCTTCACAGCCATGTAACAATTTTTACCCATTCTATGCCTATTCAGAAAATGAATGGCTTCATTTGCAATTATTACATTGTCCATGATTTGCCTATCAGCTACAAATGCAGACTGATTAGCACTGATGCATAAGGGGAGACATGGCTTAAGTCTTTTTGCAAGGATTTTGGCAATAACTTTGTAAGTAACACTGCAAAGACTTATAGGCCTATATTGGGAAACTGTTTCAGGGTTCTGGCATTTAGGAATAAGGGTAATCAAAGAATGGTTGATGCTTTTTAATAACTGACCAGAATCAAAGAAGCTTTGAACTAAAGCACAAAAATATGATTTAACAATATCCCAAAAAGACTGAAAGAATGAGGATGTCATACCGTCTAATCCCGGAGATTTGTTGGTGTCAATGTTGAATACTGCTTCTCTGATTTCCTCCTCTTCCACAGCAGCAATAAGTTCAGAGTTAAGGCCAGGGGTAATCTTGTGCTGAATCTCTCTCAATAACTCAGTACCATCCACTTGCCCTTGTGAGGTGAATAACTTGGTATAGAAATCTTCCAGACACTCCACCATATCCTCTTTAGTTTCACACACACTGTGGTCCTCTTTGATCAGCCTTGTGATTTTATTCTGAGCTCTTCTTTCCTTAATGCAGGCATGGAAGTAACGGGTGTTTTTGTCCCCATTTTAAGCCAGTTGTTCCTAGCCTTTTGTTTCCAGTAAAGCTCCTCGGAAGCATTAGCCTTATCCAACTGACTTTTGAGTTGATCCCAAAGTGCTCAGTTTCTCTCACTCCCCTTGTTGTTGAGCTCATTTAATTGCTGATTAAGGTCTGCAATTTTGGTATAACTCTCAGCTTTGAACTTACTGCTCCATTTGAGAATTTCTATCCTCATGCCCTTGATTTTCTCCTGGAATTTGAACATTGGGGTGACAGTGTAAGGTTTGTCCCAGGCTGTTGCAACTATGTCCTTAAGACCATCTCTTGCTAGCCATCTTTTGTCGAAGCAAAACCTTTTCTTGACTGTTGAGATTCTAGGGTCGAAGTTTATGAGAAGAAGTCCATGATCTGAGGAACTCCTATGGACATTGGTAACTTCAGCTGTGGGAAACTGTTGATGCCAACCCAGTGAACTACAAAATCTACAAAGTATGAATTCATTTTGACAAAATCTACAAAGTATGTGCGATTATATTTGAATTATAGGATCAGANTAAAGATTATAGATTCAGGGCTTTTTTCCGATATCTTAAATGTGATATTTTGCACTTTTAATCCTTCCTTTGTTTTCCAAAAAAATAAAAGGTAAAAATATGCTTTCCTTTTTTTTTTTTATAAAATAAAATATTTGAAAAATTATAGATTCACGTGTTTTCCCAAAAAATTCATTATGATTTCTTTCCTTTAATCTTTCGTAATTCGTACATCTAGAGATTAATATATTCACGTATTTTTTTTATCCAAATTTAATGTTATATTTGGTACATATAATATTTAATTTGTTTCCAGAAATTATTGTCAAAAGATACTGATGATTTTACCTAAATGTGTATAAAAAAAATGTGATTTTATTTTACATGTTATTTTTTAAAATTCATTAATAGGAAGTCAACTAATTTAATTAAAAAGTCAAAGTTACTATTTTCGTATTTTTCCAACAACCTTTTCATATTAGTGTAGATTTTTTTTCGTTTAATATTATATTTTGTCAATCAAACAACAAAAAAATAAATACATAAAAAATGAACTGTGTTGAATGTATCGGAAGTTTAAACCATAATTGTGCAACCCGGAACGGCCCGACGGGTTTCCTCGGAGCCTGTACCGGTCCAGGTGGGCTATTCAGACCGGATAACAAAGGTCCCGGTGAAACCCAGTCAAAACCGGCCAACCCGGCCTTGACCCGGTTGATCCGAGGCTCTCATATATTGTCTTTTATTTTTTAAAATATTTTTTATTTATAAAATATAAAACTATGTGTATATATTTATATAGTAAATGTTTATCATGAAATACATATTATTACCACTTTAATGTACAAAATTTATATACAAAATATTTAATTTTGTTACTTTTATGTATATTTATATGATAAAACACTCTATATATAATAAATAAAATTTTAAAATTAATTATCCGTTTCAGCAATGGACCCGGTGATCCAGCGGTTGAACCAGTGACCCAGAGACCTGCCCGGGTTGATTCCTGGGCCGGGTTTAAAAACTATAGTTTAAACACAAATTTGAGAGCCACGCCACCCCTTTTCACGAGCAACTGCGACCTGAAGGTAAGAACTCGCACCCGAGAGCTTTCCGCCACTACAAGCTGCGTCTTGCCGAGCAACGAGCGCACGAGATCAGATCCACCCACGGGCGACCATGCATCGCCGAGGGGAAGCCGTGATCGAACAACAAGAGACCACCACCGCGAGCCCCACGCGCACAACCGCGACCCGAGGGCTTCACGTGAGCCGCGCTGAGAGCCGAGTGCCACCGTGTTCAGCAGCGACCGAGCCTCGATCCAAGCATCTCTCTCTCTCTCTCTCTCTCTCTCCTTGCTTGTAGATTCAAGAAGAGAGATAGATTCCTCTTCCTTCTTCTTTGTTGAAGTTATTTAAGTTTTATTTGAGATCTATGTGCTTAAGGTCCCTTGAAAAAGCTTTGAAATGTTGGACTCTCTTAGGCCTTGTTTTGTAGCCTTAAATCTTGCAAATTGCACCTTGAGATGCTGAAATTTTTATATCCCTAAAGCCTCGAAGAGTTTTGCTGGATGCCTTGTATTAGAATAAATTTTTTTGCCTTGGAGCTATGTGTCTTTCGTTGGAAAAAGACCCGAATTATTAAGCCTTGTTTTACCCTTGAGTGCCTTGAAAACTTTTAGAGCCGTACCTGGCCGTGAACTGTAGTGCGTCGGAAGGTCTCGGTCCGGGCGTCACATTCTACCTGGCAGCCAAGCAGTTACGCAGGCACAGCTGGGCGCTGGCCGAGCGCCTTGCGCAGCGTGCCGCGCGCAGTGTGCCACGAGTCGTGCCCAGTCGCTCGTGTCGTGCTGCTGCTGCTGTTGTCCATGTCCGCGAGAGCCCATCCCTTTGACTCCCCGTGAGCATCCCAGCGAGCGTGCGTGCGCACACTCTTCTGTGCCAGCATGTAATCCTGGGACTCATCCCAGTCTACGTCAACCTGTGACTCGACCAGACCTCAGCAACTGCGGTCAGTACCAGCGTGCACGAGAGCACTGAGACCGAGGTTTCCTCGTGATCGGAGCATATGGTTGAGCCGCAGAGCACGGGGCAGCGTCAGAACGCGTCGAGCAGGGTGTGCCCAGGGCCATCCGCGGTCAGACCGAGCAGCATCTAGCCAGCCGCATCGAACCCGCTCCAAGCCGAGTGTGTGGAACATTTTCGAGCCCTTAAACATATTTTCGAGCCAAACCTCGATTTTTGTTCCAAAAACCTTTTTCCGAGCCGTAAATTACCCTTAGCGGAGAGTTTTAATATTAAAATAATTTTTCTAAGTCAAGCATCTTAAGCTAAATAACTTCTTTAAGTTGGTAATTCTATTTACCAAGAATGAGATAAGTTGTTTATAAGAGTTTTTGTGCATAAATGTGGATTTCGAGGAGTCGAGCCTGGAGAGTTGTTTTGAGTGACATCACCTATTCATCATCTGCATTTTTTCTCACATCATCAGTTACCAGGTTGGGGTTCTATATACTATGGTTTATTCTGTATAACCATGTGGTAATAGAGTTCTTATATGCATATGATTGTGGGCCGGTGGGCCGAGTAAGCAGTTAGTTTTCTACTAGCAGTATATTTTGATGCCGACGACACTAGTAGAGTTACTTATTAGCGGGACCGCTTGATGTCAATGGCAGTAGCAAGTAACCTGAAGTGAATAAGATTTCACCCGGGCTCTTTCAACTCGAACGGCCACCGGACCTGCAAGAACCCAACGCCAGGAGGGGTCCCAGCGTCGGGCCTCCGACGCTCAAGTCAGTATCACTCCAAGTCTCAAGAGTATAATTATGAATGTAGAGAGAGTGTGAGAATGAGATACCTTAGCCCCCTTTTATAGGGGGAGTGTACCTTATGGCCTAAGTTGGGCTTGTCCAATAGCATCATGTCACGTGTCCTAGCCATGTGTAGGTTTATTCTTCAATATATTCTCTTTTTATCCATTAAACTCGGTATAGTATAATATCTTTATATCATCTAGTCCCCCACTCTGGTCGAGTAAGCATGACTCGATCCAAGAGTGAAATTCCTCTTCGGGCTGTTTCCGTCAACTTGCCATTGAGGTTATAATTTGAATAAATCATCGACCACCAAAATAGTCACCAAACCTCCAAATGCGCATCGGGACCCCAAATGAACATCGAATGACCACTAAGGTCAGAAACCGAAAGACCCGCCACTGGGGTCGAATACCAAAAGACCTGCCTCTGAGATCGAATACCGAGAGACCCGCCACTAGGGACGAATACCGAAAGCTGAACAACTAGTGAGGTCGAAAACTGAATGACCCGCCATTGGGGTCGAACACTAAAAACCGAACGACCACTTAGGTCAAAAATCGAGAGACCCGCCACTGGGGTCGAACATCGAAAGCTGAACGACCACTGATAAGGTCGAAAACCAAGTGACCACTGATGAGGTCGATGACTGAGAATTGAATGACCACTGATGAGGTCGAAACCAAGTGACCGCCGATGAGGTCGAAAACTAAGTGACCGCCGGTGAGGTCGAAAATCGAAAACCGAATGACCACTGATAAGGTCAAAAACCAAGTGACCACCAATGAGGTCGATGACTGAGAATTGAATGACCATTGATGAGGTCGAAAACCGAGAACCAAGTGACCGTCGATGAGGTCGAAAACCGAAGTCTTGAATATAAAAATTTGAACTTAAGTATTGTTGTTTTTCGATCACCATGTTCGAGCTCTCTTCATTCAAAAATAAGCCTTTCCTACCACCTCCTCCTATGATTGCCCCCTCAGTTCAAATTTTGAAATTCAACCCTACTGTTTATCCTCTCGAAAACCGAATGTCCTGACACCACACCGAAGTCGAAAGCCTAATTTCGACAAAACCAAATAAAATCATCAACCTGAACAACTTGGCTCCGTGAACTGCTCTGAGTGAACTTGTAACACCCCGCTTATCAGAGTAACTTTTTCGCAACCTTTTACTTCGGTATCACTTTAACTTTTTCGAAATAATTGCAACTTACTCGGGATGCTACTAAACTCGTCTTCTTGAAAATCCGTTTATCATTAAACTGTTGTCTAATACTTCTTTAGACTTATTAAAACAGATTTCCTTTAAACTTGCATTTAACATATATCATCATATTTCTCATAAAAACTTGAAATCTAAAATTCATTAAAATGCAAGTTTAATAATTAATGTGCGTAGCAAAAATATTTGAAACGTGGTTAATTATACAAACTTTATAAATGTCCACATTAAAGCTTGTCTTCATTTTCTTCCACGATCCACACCACACGGCTCTTCTCACACCTCCTCGTTAACCTGTTACCTGAAACTAAAACTCATGGGGGTGAGTAACGAATATGGATAATCATAAACCGATATCTGATCGGTAACTTAAACTTAAACTTTCATTTCTCTGGCCGATGGTTAATTGGATACGTGTGCACACTCTGATGGATATTTCTCAGGCCCGTCTCGCCTCCATCAGAACTTAGGATATAATCTTTGAGACAAATTAATGCCTCCTCATCCCAAGCGTAATAAACCTTAAACTTCGGGATATAACTTTTGAGACAGCTGATGGTCTCCTCATCCCATATCACATATCGTACTCAATGTGCTACCCATTCAGGGTCCCCACCTTTTCATCTTTGAAATCGTTTGTAACTCAATAAGTTCTGTACTGGTACTGTATCTGCAAGTTAAATCAAATATAGACAAATATACTAAGTACTATGCTCGTATACTCAATAAGTTCTTAGGATTATTAACTTATCCTATTCTTAAACTTGCTTATTCTCAAGTTTATACTTAACGTCACTTTTTACTTTTACTCAAAGTTAATTACTTAACCTTATAAAACATATCTTCTTAAACATCAATATGTTTCATAACATGCCATAACTCAAATGTGAAAAATAACCATATTTCACATTATACTTGATTAAGTACTTAACTTACTTTTACCATCATCATCATCATCATGGTTTATAAACTCATCTTAACTTGATTTTTCACTCAATCAAGTACTTAATTCATCATACATCATACTTCTCAAAATTTAGATATTGACTTATTTTTCACTTAATTATCTTGAAAGTGAAAATAATCATATCATACTCAACTTTCTCATCATGTTCTTAATATGTGAGATTTAAAAAATTTTTTATAAAATCACATACTCAACATATTGAACTGAAACTTGGTCAAATTGCTCATCACTCATATAAGAATTTTTTTCTAAAAATTCCATTTTAAAAACTCAACCATATACTGAATACTCTTGCATATAAAATCATCTTGACATGTATGCCATATAAATATTTTAACTTGTTCATTTCTCAACATAATATCATGAAATTTGGCAGTCATGTTCTTAACCCATATATAAGCATGTCGTAAAAATTTTTTCATAATTTTATCATGTGTATATATCGAGTTATTACAATTTTAAAGTCACAGCTGAAATAAAGAACATAAAATTCAACTTGCATGCTTAACTTCAAAAATTTATAACTCAAGCTATACTATGCCAAATGACATAATTCTTGTTCTCATGAACTCCTCTTTTACACAAGAATTTATCATGTAAATCATACTTTTCCAGCTTATTCTTTTCTTTATCAAAATCTCATTCAAATCAAGCACATATATCATCTAATTGATCTTGAACAACTTTAACTCTTTTTATTCATATGATCAATTATAAACTCAACTTCTAATCATGATATACATACTTATAAACATGTAAAATTATCATCAAGACATGAACTTAAGCATATAACTTCAAGATAAGTAAATTACCTCCTTCTTGCTAGAATAAAAACTTGATTCTTCACTTCAAATTCTTCACTCCACCAAAATTTCTACTACTTATTCTCTCTTATAAACTTATATAACTTTTAAAAGTTTTCTTTTGGTGTCAAAACTCTGAGTTTTAGGCCTCTATTTATAGGAAAAATTTTCAAGACATCATAATTGAGTGAAGAAATTAACAAAATAAACAATACAAACTTGTAAAAATAAATATATATAATAAATAGTATTCTTAACTTGTAAACTTCTCCAACCCATAGTCAATGCTTAGAAAGGCCCCTCTTCTGATCCTAATCTGATCTTAATGATTAAATTCGAGATTTAGTGAAATTCTCCAATTTACGGAACCAAATTCTGACTTAAAACGAACAGTTACCGTAAAGTCGAAAATTCTTACTATTTTCGAATTTCCTTCTTTTCTTTTGGCATTTTTCCTTTTTATGCTGAAAAATTTTTCTTGTCTTGTAGTCTACTAAAAAAATAGAGAGAAAATAATTTAATTTATTTCTCGGAACTGAAATCGGACATAAATTCCGACTACAATCGAAAACCGAAAAAAACTAAATTTCTAAAGATTTCATATTTCTCACTAATAATTTAAATAGACTAAAATGTCTAAATAAATTTCTCACTTCTTTGAACATTTATAACTTAAATGTTCATGGATACTTAACCGAACTCGAGACCTAACTTGTCTCGACTCATTATTCTTTTTCTTTCTCATTCAAACTAGAAATGGCCAAATTTACATCCATTTAGCTAAATAAAATGGAATGTTACGAACTTGAACTTCATCTTAAATAACTTATTTCACTTCAATAAACATTAATGTGTAATTAATCCTTATAACTTGATCAATACTCAAAACTAAGCTAGGCTCGAGAATCATTTGCTCGTTAATAATCTTAACTCGTAACCGAACATGCTTGGTTCGGTTCACGACTTATCTTGAACGAGTAATCAAAATATACTCGATTTTTTTTTATTATTATTTGTCATCTTGTTATAATTAATCCCATCTTATAAATCCATTTATAAAAATAAACAGACCAGAATTAATTAATTACTGAACTGGCTCGATTACTAAATAAAATTTAACCGAGAATACTTTCAACTTAAAGTCAAACTTTTAACTGAATAACTTAATAACTGGGCTTGAACTAGGAACGAGCATTATTAATAAAAGTAATTAGTTCAAACTTAGAACTAAAATAATTACTTTTATTAATTACTGAATGGGATATTACAATCTACCCCCCTTAAAACTATTTCCGCCCTCGGAAATACTGAATCTGAGATATATACATCATAACTCGTAATCTGAAAAACGAGTGTTAATATCAACTTCTCACTTTTCAGTGGCATTAAACTTTATATGTGGTGATCCCATTTCTACTAACGAGGAAATATCTCACTTACCCACCTAGTGAACCTTATGGTCCATAACTTATCTCGGCTGATCCTCGTAGTTAAATCTTATTAAAATCATTGTGCAAAAGCACATTCTTTGGATCACACACATAACTTCATAACTTAGCTACATAAAACTCTATGCACACTGAATAACTTTAGAGAATAATTGATATTAAATACTTATCTGAATACTTATACGATACATTGTATACGATTTACCCACAACCCGGGGCCCTTCGGGTGCGGAACATCTATATACATTGTACCTTAATATCGATGTCACTTGTAAACTTTAACAAGTCACATCTCCATTATATACTCATAATTTTCTATACTCAACTTGTTTCTCTTTTGAGAAATCTTATGCTCAATATCACTATTGATATTGTCTAACTTCAACTTCTCCGACTTAATTATAGTCGAGAATTTTGTTGAAATTACTGATCTGATATGGAATAACTTGACCATTCTCTTGGTCATCTCATAATTCCAACCTTATTGGTAAACTTATTTTCCTTCATTACTGCAACTGCATTAATAATATTGCAGCATCTCACTTATTGCCGACAACTATCATCTGATTGCTGACATCTCACATCTGATTGCAACGGCATTAAATGCATACTGACTGTAATACTATCTTCAGCTTATCACAACAATTTGCATTATTGTTGACATTTCACATCTTCTTTTTGCTGCATTAATTTCCTTCTGGTTGCGTATTCTATCATTCGGTATACTTTAATCATACCTCGCAACTTATCTCATACTCATCTCTTCTTTATAACCCCTTCGGTAATCCCTCCATCTTCCTCAACGATGGTCCGATTTACCAATAGATTTAGCACTGCTAAAAATCCGAAAATTCTATTCTTTTCTTCCTCTTAATATCATAAAGAGAATTTATCGAGCTCGAGTAGAAAGATTAAGAATACTCATGCTCAATAATATCCCAAATGATATAAGATGGTTGATCGAAGCAAAGGTCCGTGTATCTGGCGAATATCCCAATGCATACAAGTATCTGTCAGGTATAGGTAGAAGCACTTTTGCCAAGAAACGTAGAGCAAAAAGATTAGGTGGCTGCCATAAATGTGCCCGCAGGAACTGCGACACTCGCTGTACTTCTTTAGGCTTCCTGTCAAATAATCGAGAAGATAAAATTACTTTCATCAAGAATGGCTTGAGTAAGGAATCTCTGGATCAAGCTATTCAGCAGATTCTTGATACACATTCTAGTGGATATGTGCATCGAGAACTGATGTCTTTATGGCTTCTGTTCAAACATGAAGAAAAACTTCATAGTCTGGAAAATATCATTTCCACTGATCATGTTTGTCAACACTGTTCTTGATGTCACTGTTGTACTGTACATATTTCTTATCCTTTCCAACAGATAAGAGTCATTTAAGACTCAACTGCTTTCTTGTCGGAACTTTCTTCTTTAAAAGCAACTCTTTTTCTTCTTTAAAAGGCAATCTATCTTTTAGCCAAATATCTCTTCATAATAAATGGCTACTGCCGAATCTTCTCAAGGATCTAAACTTCTTCAACCTCTTAGAACTCTGTGCATCCTTGGTGGTTCCAAATTTGTAAATGTTCCTCACAACATATATGTTGTAAGCCAACTCGTAAAAGAGTTGGGCAAACATAACATCAACATATTTTATGGAGGAACTAGTATTTACTTCTTTAACAACCTCTTAATAGCTGCTAAATGCTTTGACATCCAGGTGAGAAGTATCATTCCTTTTTATCTCACTTCATCAAAGGTCGTTAAAGATTCTGCTACTTTGATGATTACTCTTTCCATTTATGACAGTTTAATGTCCATGATATCTAATTGTGATGCTTTCATCATTCTTCCTGGTGGATATGGAACTTTAATGACTGCATTTACCCTTGCTACTTGGGCAGAAATGAAATTTCATACCAAACCTATTGGTTTGTTAAATTTCAATAACTATTTCTACCACTTGCTTGGATTTCTAGATGAAGGAGTATATCAAACTTTTATATCTCCCTTTCAAAGAGAAATATTCAAGTCTGCAAACACATCATCTGAACTCATCCAGAAGCTTCATAACAGCATCTCAACCGTTCAAGATTCTGTGGAAACTCCAGGATTCAAACGCAAGCGAGCATTTGATCCTTTAGATCTATCATTATAAACTACAGCCATGCTGGGTGGCAGAGTTATGGAGTCTTGTGCTCTTGAGACGCACCCTCCCTTTATGTACTATAACTTTGTACTTAGTTGAGAATTCCTTTATGCTTATCTGTAACTCTTTCTAAGATATTACTGTACTAGCTTCTTAGGAATTTCTCAACAATGTGCTTGTATCTTTGCCTTGCTTTTTACTTTCCATACTATTGGAATTTCTATCAAGTAGATTGATTGTGTAAAATATTCTCTACTCGAATAAACTTAATTCACACATCAATACTACTTGCTTCTGGACTGAAATAACTTCTTGATTTAATCAAGATCTTAAACTTCTTAAACTTTACTCATTTGTGGTCTTGAAACTTCTGCCTTGCGGCATTCTAAAACCACTAATCATATAACTTGAACAGTATAACCATTAATAAATAGCTATACCAAACTTTAAGGAATTTGTAAATTTTCCGAAACACCTAGCTTGTGCTAGAGTTTCGGTTAATCTTTTTATTTTCTTACTTCTTCTCGCCATTTCTCATTTATGGCATTAAACTCATCATTTATACTCATCTCTCTTTGGGGACTAATAATTCTTCCAAAGAAACATATTAGCCTTTTATTAAAAAGACTATCTTTAACTTTTACATGTTAAAGATTACATATATATCTTTAACCTTTACATGTATATCTTTAACTTTTACATGTATATCTTTAACTTTTACATATCCAGATTAATCTTGCTTAACTTTAAAATTCTTCCGAGAACTTAAATACTTATCACGGTATCTGGAATGTATTTCTGATATCTTTTAAGGTTCGATTTTCAAGTCTCCAGGTAATTCGGACTTAGTAACCCTTATTTCAGGTTTCCATAATTTCCCGGGCTTCATGACTATTATATGTCGATACCTTAATCTTTATTCTCATTCATTTCTAAAAAGTACTTTGTAGACTTATTCTTATTCTACAAGTACTAATAACTTATAACTTTATCTTGAACTTTACTTCTACTCATTTCATGATATCCCACTGATAGAATATCGAAATTCCTGATTTATAAAGATTGAACATTTTCTTGAAACTCTATCTCTTTCGTTTTAGTTTTCAAGCCTACAGGATCTAATCCGGCTTTTTGGTTCTTATTTCAAACCTCTATGATCTTTTCCCGTACTTGTTGGCTATTATATCCTGAATCACCGTCACTTCTTATTCATCATCAATCTTTATAATCATTTCTTAACTTGAATCTCATCGTCAATCTTTATATCATAACTTAAATCTCATTCTTAAATCTTGTCATATCATAACTTAAATCTTATTTTTACATCTTCAATCTTTATGATCATAACTTGAATCTTATTCTTATGGCTTAACTTGGAATGTTCAAGTTCATATTCTTGATCTAGTTAACTTGATAAACTAGATTTCCCTTTAATACTTGAACATATATACCAATTACTAGAGTTGGTACATCTGATTTCGTATCGAGCATAGACTTAGTAAATTTGAATATATTGAAAAACTTGTATAAAACTTTGTACAGCACTTACCTGGTAGTTGACGGGGTGTGAAAGTGGTGTGGTCGGGTTTTCTTGAAACTTCCTGTAAAACTTGAACTTCTCTGAAAACTTCTCTTTCAGAAACTTTAAACTTTTTAGTATGCAGAGCATTTAAACTGTTTAGCTCTGATACCACGTGTAACACCCCGCTTATCAGAGTAACTTTTTCGCAACCTTTTACTTCGATATCACTTTAACTTTTTCGAAATATTTGCAACTTACTCAGGATGCTACTAAACTCGTCTTCTTGAAAATCTGTTTATCTTTAAACTGTTGTCTAATACTTCTTTAGACTTATTAAAACAGATTCCCTTTAAACTTGCATTTAACATATTATCATCATATTTCTCATAAAAACTTGAAATCTAAAATTCATTAAAATGCAAGTTTAATAATTAATGTGCGTAGCAGAAATATTTGAAACGTGGTTAATTATACAAACTTTATAAATGTCCACATTAAAGCTTGTCTTCATTTTCTTCCACGATCCACACCACACGGCTCTTCTCACACCTCCTCGTTAACCTGTTACCTGAAACTAAAACTCATGGGGGTGAGTAACGAATATGGATAATCATAAACCGATATCTGATCGGTAACTTAAACTTAAACTTTCATTTCTCTGGCCGATGGTTAATCGGATACGTGTGCACACTCTGATGGATATTTCTCAGGCCCGTCTCGCCTCCATCAGAACTTAGGATATAATCTTTGAGACAAATTAATGCCTCCTCATCCCAAGCGTAATAAACCTTAAACTTCGGGATATAACTTTTGTGACAGCTGATGGTCTCCTCATCCCATATCACATATCGTACTCAATGTGCTACCCATTCAGGGTCCCCACCTTTTCATCTTTGAAATCGTTTGTAACTCAATAAGTTCTGTACTGGTACTGTATCTGCAAGTTAAATCAAATATAGACAAATATACTAAGTACTATGCTCGTATACTCAATAAGTTCTTAGGATTATTAACTTATCCTATTCTTAAACTTGCTTATTCTCAAGTTTATACTTAACGTCACTTTTTACTTTTACTCAAGGTTAATTACTTAACCTTATAAAACATATCTTCTTAAACATCAATATGTTTCATAACATGCCATAACTCAAATGTGAAAAATAACCATATGTCACATTATACTTGATTAAGTACTTAACTTACTTTTACCATCATCATCATCATCATCATGGTTTATAAACTCATCTTAACTTGATCTTTCACTCAATCAAGTACTTAATTCATCATACATCATACTTCTCAAAATTTAGATATTGACTTATTTTTCACTTAATTATCTTGAAAGTGAAAATAATCATATCATACTCAACTTTCTCATCATGTTCTTAATATGTGAGATTTAAAAAAATTTTTATAAAATCACATACTCAACATATTGAGCTGAAACTTGGTCAAATTGCTCATCACTCATATAAGAATTTTTTTCTAAAAATTCCATTTTAAAAACTCAACCATATACTGAATACTCTTGCATATAAAATCATCTTGACATGTATGCCATATAAATATTTTAACTTGTTCATTTCTCAAAATAAAATCATGAAATTTGGCAGTCATGTTCTTAACCCATATATAAGCATGTCGTAAAAATTTCATAATTTTATCATGTGTATATATCGAGTTATTACAGTTTAAAAGTCACAGCTGAAATAAAGAACATAAAATTCAACTTGCATGCTTAACTTCAAAAATTTATAACTCAAGCTATACTATGCCAAATGACATAATTCTTGTTCTCATGAACTCCTCTTTTACACAAGAATTTATCATGTAAATCATACTTTTCCAGCTTATTCTTTTCTTTATCAAAATCTCATTCAAATCAAGCACATATATCATATAATTGATCTTGAACAATTTTAACTCTTTTTATTCATATGATCAATTATAAACTCAACTTCTAATCATGATATACATACTTATAAACATGTAAAATTATCATCAAGACATGAACTTAAGCATATAACTTCAAGATAAGTAAATTACCTCCTTCTTGCTAGAATAAAAACTTGATTCTTCACTTCAAATTCTTCACTCCACCAAAATTTCTACTACTTATTCTCTCTTATAAACTTATATAACTTTTAAAAATTTTCTTTGGTGTCAAAACTCTGAGTTTTAGGCCTCTATTTATAGGCAAAATTTTCAAGACATCATAATTGAGTGAAGAAATTAACAAAATAAACAATACAAACTTGTAAAAATAAATATACATAATAAATAGTATTCTTAACTTGTAAACTTCTCCAACCCATAGTCAATGCTTAGAAAGGCCCCTCTTCTGATCCTAATCTGATCTCAATGATTAAATTCGAGATTTAGTGAAATTCTCCAATTTACGGAACCAAATTCTGACTTAAAACGAACAGTTACCGTAAAGTCGAAAATTCTTACTATTTTCGAATTTCCTTCTTTTCTTTTGGCATTTTTCCTTTTTATGCTGAAAAATTTTTCTTGTCTTGTAGTCTACTAAAAAAATAGAGAGAAAATAATTTAATTTATCTCTCAGAACTGAAATCGGACATAAATTCCGACTACAATCGAAAACCGAGGAAAACGAAAATTCTAAAAATTTCATATTTCTCTCTAATAATTTAAATAGACTAAAATGTCTAAATAAATTTCTCACTTCTTTGAACATTTATAACTTAAATGTTCATGGATACTTAACCGAACTCGAGACCTAACTTGTCTCGACTCATTATTCTTTTTCTTTCTCATTCAAACTAGAAATGGCCAAATTTACATCCATTTAGCTAAATAAAATGGAATGTTACTTGAACTTGAACTTCATCTTAAATAACTTATTTCACTTCAATAAACATTAATGTGTAATTAATCCTTATAACTTGATCAATACTCAAAACTAAGCTAGGCTCGAGAATCATTTGCTCGGTAATAATCTTAACTCGTAACCGAACATGCTTGGTTCGGTTCTCGACTTATCTTGAACGAGTAATCAAAATATACTCGATTTTTTTTATTAGTATTTGTCATCTTGTTATAATTAATCCCATCTTATAAATCCATTTATAAAAATAAACAGACCAGAATTAATTAATTACTGAACTGGCTCGATCACTAAATAAAATTTAACCGAGAATACTTTCAACTTAAAGTCAAACTTTTAACTGAATAACTTAATAACTGGGCTCGAACTAGGAACGAGCATTATTAATAAAAGTAATTAGTTCAAACTTAGAACTAAAATAATTACTTTTATTAATTACTGAATGAGATATTACAGAACTCCATTGACCTACCTCGGAGGTCGAAAAATAAATTCGACAAAACCACAATCAAGTAAAAATCATCGACCTACCACCGAGGTCTTCAGATAATCTCCACGAATTGTGCCAAATAAACTTCCTCAACCTGCCTCTGAGGTCGAAAAATAAATTCGACATAACCAAAATCAAATAAAGATCATCGACCTACCACCGAGGTCTGCAAATAAACTCTCTCAGTTGCTCGAAATGAACTTCCTCGACCTGCCACTGAGGTCGAAAAATAAATTCGACATAACCAAATAAATAAAACCATCGATCTTAATAGTCTGACTCCGTGAACTGCCCCAAGTGAACTCCCTCAACTTACCTCTGAGGTCGAAAAAATAAATTCGACAACACCAAAATCAAGTAAAAACTGTCGAGCTGCCATCGAGGTCCTCGAGTAATCTCCATGAATAACGTCAAATGAACTCCCTCGACCTACCACTGAGGTCTGCTCGAGCTATCCGTAATGAACTCCATCTTCCTGCCCTTGAAGTCGAAAAATAAATTCGACAAAACCAAGAATCAAATAAAGATCATCGACCTGCCACAGAGGTCTCCAATAGGATCCATGTCTTCACCGACCCAATGCTAGGATCGACCACCCAGCCCGGAGGCCTAAATCATGGTGGATTTTGGTCTTCGAACACATGTCCACACTCGAAGGAGTGGTCGTTACATGTGACCACCCAGCCCGGAGGCCTTAGTCATGGTGGATTTTGGTCTTCGAACGCATGTCCATCCTCGAAGGAGTGGTCGTTACATGTGACCACGCAGCCCGGAGGCCTTAGTCATGGTGGATTTTGGTCTTCGAACACATTTCCACCCTCGAAGGAGTAGTCGTTACATGTGACCACCCAGCCCGGAGGCCTTAGTCATGGTGGATTTTGGTCTTCGAACACATGTCCACCCTCGAAAGAGTGGTCGTTACATGTGACCACCCAGCCCGGAGGCCTTAGTCATGGTGGATTTTGGTCTTCGAACACATGTCCACCCTCGAAGGAGTGGTCGTTACATGTGACCACCCAGCCCGGAGGCCTTAGTCATGGTGGAGTTTTTTCTGCTAACTGCTCGAACACTTCGACCTGCCACTGAGGTCGACAAGGAAACACACCAAAGACCACGATACAGAATAGTAATTGATCATTTTCGTTAGTCCCATCAAATGCATAGTTATATCGAACAAGATATAAAAATAAAAAAATCAAGCATTTTTTCGACCTCCCTTTCATGTATGTACACGACGAACTGAGTTGTTGTTTGCTCCATGCTTCCCACTCCTCACCATAGCCAATATTCAGTTCACCTGCTCATGCATCTTCCTCGACAAGAATTCAACAGATTGCATTAGTTGCATTTTATCCACATCATCCAATCTGCAATCCCAATAGCAATAATAACAAAAGACGAATAAATCAAAGCATTCATATTAGTCCATATGCTTTTATACCACACCTCAATCTACATGAAAGTCTCTTTACCACGATATGAAATCGCATAAACACCCATTCAAATGTATAGTCGACTAGAATTTCGCAAAACCATGAATTCGACGAGCAATTACAACAAACCATACTCTGCAGCAACAAACAATCATTAAACGAATGCACCAAACAAAAATTCGAATGAATTACTTCTAATACCGAGCTCCTTAGTCATGACGGCTCGAGACTGGCCAGCCCAAAGGCCTTAGTTGTGCCAGATTTTGTTTGAAGCTCCACGTACACCTCATTTTCTGCATTTTGTTAGTCACCCAAATAATAATTCTAGACATATCCACATACACCACAATTTCAGTAACATCTCGCCCAAAAATATTCAAACAATGAACATTCCTCCCAGAAAAGAATGCTAAGGGACTCAATGTTTCATTAAATTGAGTCGGTTGAACTTGATCGCTCACAAGAGTTGGGATTAATTTAATGCCTGAAAGTCGAGAATGCCACTCCCAATTATCCGACCTCTCCAAAAGAGTATGATTTCTGCCTTTGAAATTGCCACCTGCTATCGGCACCATCCAGACTCGTCCCTCCTTATCACCCTACTTTGATGGTTTTGTGCTCGCTCATTGTGTCCTCGAAGCTCCACAACTCGTCCGCCATAGCTTGTCGAGACTCGAGTTATTTCGTTGTTTCCTCGACAACAATTCAAAGAGATATCATTATCCATATTATATTCACATCATCCATTTTGTAATTCTCCACTCAAGAAAAACAAGAAATCAAATACAATCATCACCATCTCCTCGATTGAAGACATGCTCAAGCAATGACACGCGATAAAAGATCATGAGCAATCAATTCGAATCCATATTATCACATGAAAATCCAAATGAGAGGCTCCAAATATATCAAATATGAAGTTATGTAATTTTAATTCATTCCTTGAGTCCAACGATCAATGCACCAAACACACGGTAAGCACCACCACAAAAATGTCCTCAATTCAAAATCACGACTCGCATTTATTTTCAATCAAATAAGCTCTACGCGATTAAATCAAATAGTATCTCCACAAATAAGTCAAACAATATCTTCTCGACCAAATCAAATAATTCCACGATCAAATCAAATATTACAACGAACAAATCAAATAATTCCACGATCGAATCAGATATCACCACGAAAAAATCAAATATCTCCACGAATAAATCAAATATTCTCCTCAAATAAATCAAATAACTCTTCAAATAAATCGCATTGTTCTCCACGAATATATCAAATAATTCCCCGCGAATAAATCAAATATTTACTCCAATTTCACCAATTTAAAAATTCCTCAAGTCTTCAAGTTTAAATCAGTCACATACCTCTGTCGTGAGAATAATGTCCCAAAATTATCTTACCGTCCGCGTCGTATCATCCCAAATTAATCTCGAGCTCGAACTGAGCCTGTTGGACCAAACCATTAGCACTATGGACCGCTGGAGGGGTTTTATACGCCAACTCGGCCACAAATAAGGTGATGGGCCGCGGCTAAATGGATTTTGGCCGTGAATAACCTGTTGTTGGGCCGCAAAGAGGGGGCAGCAGGGGCACTGGGCTGCTCGCGGGCCACACACGGGCTCTCGCGGGCCGGAGCAAGGGTAGGAGCTGGGCTGGGCGTGCGGGCTTGATATGGGCCGGACGCGGGTTAGGCTCGGGCCTCACGGGCCAAGTCTTGTGTGATAAGCGGGCCGTGCGAGCTGGACGCGGCCCGCGAGCTTCTCTTCCTCTCCTGCTGGGCCTCGCGCGGATGGGCCGCGCTCGTTACTGGGTAATTGTTCCTGGGCTTCCTCGTGGGCTGAATGGAGCTGGGCCGCGTGTTAAGCTTTCCCTTGGGCTGCAGGGCGCCAGATTACACGAGCCCAAAACCTGGGCTGAACAGCACTGACACTTGCGCGAGTGACGGCTGGAGCACGCCGGAAAATTCTTCACCGGCGAAACCTCGCCGGTTCTGGTGAAAACGACCAGTAGTGTGAGCCTTCACAAGGCGATTTCAATGGTGCACTTTGTTTGCGGTTGATACGTCAAATTGTCTTGAACCGCTAGACCACTTCTCCAAACCGGTTTACCCTTCTTGAAATGCCAGTAACCTGCAAATACGCTGGGGGTGGTCCCGGCGGAAACACTCTGACGCCTAAGTCAGTGACGAATTTAGGAGAAGTAGCAGATATATGAGACAAAGCGTATGTTAATCTTTTGTGTAAGTTGTGTGTTGTGTGTAAAAAGAAACATGTTCCCCCTTTTATAGTTGAAGAACCGTGACCTAGGAAGACTCCTACTACCAATAGAGTTCTACTTTCGCCCGCCTCTTGGAAATGCTAATCTCAACAGAGAGGAAGACTCCATGATCTATACGTCAGTGACAGATCGTTAGATGAGCTCGGCCAACGCCAAGCTTTTCACCAGCTTTTCTACCCCAGCTCAGCTGCGTCTAGCTCCCGACATCCAGATCGCATTTTACACTTAGGACCAGCTACCCTTGCGTACCATGCCTAGCTCGTCCTTTCAAGGTTGCTTAGCTCAAACACCTACCTCGGCCATACGCGAGCAGTCGAACTCAAAAACCTTTCTTACCATTATGCTTTCCCAACACCGGTCCAATTTCTACCGAGCTCATTCTCAACTCGGTTTTCAGGACCGCCTTTGTCACTGCTAAGGACCACCCAACCGAGCTACAAAGATACTATATCATCTAGCCCCTCGAATTTCGAGGACGAACAGCCGTAGGTCGCAGGTCGTCCAAGGAATTATTCCCAAGGTCTCAGTGTCAGGTTGTCGCGCATCCCATCCAACTCGTTACATCACCGCCTCTGCGAGCTCGTCATTTCACAATCTCAGCGAGCTTGTTTGGTTACCTTCTCAACGAGCTCGTCACATCTTAACCTCCGAGAGCTCGTCATATCATCACCTCTGCGTTCATTATGTCATGGCCTTTGCCGAGCTCGTCACTCTCTGGGAGCTAGTTACTTCACCAACGCCATGACCTCGTCACTTCGCAAAGCCATTAGCTCGTCTAATCGTAAAATTATGAGCTCGTCATCCTCCGAGTCACGCGTGCCCGTCACTCCCTTAG
Source organism: Striga asiatica (assembly GCA_008636005.1). Lineage (NCBI taxonomy): Eukaryota > Viridiplantae > Streptophyta > Magnoliopsida > Lamiales > Orobanchaceae > Striga > Striga asiatica. The sequence continues at coordinate 192,526 of BKCP01005295.1, read as the reverse complement.
CATCATAAGCTCCCCACATCATAGCTACATGAAGCTCATCATAGCTACAAATGAGCTCGTCATTTCATTACTTCTATGAGCTCGTCACATCTAAATCAATATGAGCTCATCATATTGCCATGAGCTTTTCATATTGACATCAATATGAGCTCATCATATTGACATCAACATGAGCTCGTCATAACACCATAATAATGAGCTCTTCATTTTCACAAACATTAGGAGCTCGTCCCACATCGAAGTCATCAGCTCGTCACCTTGCAAAATTACGAGCTTGTCAACTCGTCAAATCACGGACTCATCACATCACCAAACCAAAAACTCAGCCTATCGAAAAAAACCTCAAGGTCGTCACCCTGCAAAAACACGAGCTCATCCATCGCAAAATCACGAGCTCGTCCCGTCGCGAAATTATAAGCTCGTTACTTCAACAGAATTGCAAGCTCGTCACATCAAACATCCGCGAGCTCGGCGCATCGAAGAACCGTAAGCTCGTCATATAAGGGAAACTGGGCTTGTCATATCAAAAATCCTCAAAACCACAACCTCATCACTTTACAGAATCACGAGCTCGTCACGTCATCATCAATCCGAGCTCGCCAAGTCACAGTCCCGAAGAGCTCCGTCACGTCGTCATCGGTCTAGGCTCGTCACGTCACCGTCCCGACGTGCTCATCACGTCACATCATCCTCGATCTGAGCTCGGCATATCATTACCTCTATGAGCTCGTCACGTCATCAGCGATCTAAGCTCGTCCAGTCATAGCCCAACAAGCTCTGTCACGTGATCATCGGTCTAAGTACCCGACAATGATGCCTTTAAACCTCGTCTGCCACACCTAAGTAGCTGGCACCTGCTAATAGCTTGTCATACCCAAATCATCCTAGCCGTCCAATCCATTTCAAATTGAACGATTGTGATGAGTTCCTCGTAGAGCCCCCCAAACTTCCTCAACACTCCTTCATTTTCCACCATGGATTGCACCTTAAACGGACAGTCCTGATAGATTTCCCCTTCAACTTCTATCCCACATATTTTTCCTGTAAATACCAAACCCCCATCACTCTTATCAACTTCATTTCTCACTTCATCATCCCAGCAGGCCGATCCTAATGCCGACCTCGCCTCCGCCGCGAATCCGCAGAACCCTATTGCCGACCAGACGGCCCCAGACGCCAAAAAGAAACGTTAATCCAGCCGCCAACCTTCCCCAAAACAGACAAAAACAAAGCGCCCTAAAGCCTCGAAGAATGACGAAACCGCCCCGGAAAAGGAGAAGGGCAACGAGTCCCCTCAGCCGAATTCTAGCCTGAAAATTGCTCTTACACGTCCGAAATCCTATCCTGGCAACAATGGTACTAGCTCAGCTGCTGCCTACCTACTTTCTATCTTTCCTGAAGGGGAAATCACCCACTGGGAAGACAGCCAAGTGCGGGCTTCCACTGGCTTACACCTAGTCCAGGTAACCCCGCCGAGCTACTTATTCAAACCTCATAACTATATCACCCTTACCATTTTTTATTTTTTTTTTGTACAGTTGCTAGCTGCTTTGGCCCCAATACTCCACGAAGAAATAGAGGGCATCTCGGAGGTTAGAACACTCTAAAGCGAACTTGCCACAACGAAGACTGAGATGGCGAGTATGAAAGAAGCACTTGAACGTAAAAATGAGGAGGTCGACCAGCTCACCGCCCAGCTGCAGTCCAAAGAAGATGAGGTCGTCAAACTTTACAATCAGATGCATGCCAAGGAGCTCAAGTTGGTGTCACTTACCACGGACGAGCGCGTAGCCTCAACTCACTCTGCTGGCGTGAACTCCTTTCTCTCCTCAGTCTGCGGTACTCGTTTCCTTGAGCACTATTGGGCCGAGCTGCTAGGATACAATGAGAACACGACCACTTTCCTTGACAATCTCAGCCCCATCTGCCTTCAATACTTCAATGAGGGGGTACAACGCACGTTTGAGCAAGCTAAGGCAAGAGGATACGCTGGTACCGTGGACGCAACTGCTATGGCGCCTAGCCTTCCCGATCCCGTCGGGTGGAACGGTGACAAGAGCCAACCTGCTGACTTTCCGTAGTGGAAACCCGTTCTCGATATTGCCAAGAAAAAGGCCAAACAGAATAATGATGTCGAGGATGATGATGAGGACGAGGGTGACGAGGAGGAATCTCCATAGTCTTTGTAGGATGCTGCTTGTTTGCTTCTTTAATCATCCTGTTATGGGCTAATGCCTTTTGCTATCTTTTGTTTTAGATCCTTAAACTGAATCCTTTTGTAAGCATGATTGCAGACCACCTAAACTTTGTCTTTTAATCGAATGTTTTGTTTATTTTCTATACTTTGTCAAATGTGTTTGTAAATGGCACTTTCCTCGTCAACTATCAAGGATTCATCTTAACAGGATCCATACCGACCTTCCTATCCTTAATTCGGTGATGAGTATAAACTCTTACCAGGCTAGGAACAATACAAGTATGCTCGACCAGTCCACAAAATGTTTAGGATAATTTATCAATCCTCTTCCTTCGCGGCCGAGCTCAATAACCATGAACAAGCTTTCTGCTTGAGAGACTTGTTGCTAAGCATAAAAAGCTTATAAATTTTCATAACATACATCACCAAGTCTTAGTGGAGTTACGAATGTTGGCATAGGCATTCGTCCTTTCAACATCGTCGCCAAGCTCAACTAGCTTACGATTCGTTGAACAAGCTTTCGCTCCTACAACTGCATCACCGATCTTGACAGGGTCTCGATTATCATAACAGGATTTTGCCCTCACAACATCATCGCCGAGCTCGACAAGCTCGCGATTATCATAATAGGCTTTCTCCCTCACAACGTCATCGTCGAGCTCGCCAAGCTCGCGATTATCATAACAGGCTTTCGCCCTCACAACGTCATCGCCGAGCTCGACAAGCTCGCGATTATCATAACAGGCTTCGCGCCCTACACAACATCATCGCCGAGCTCGACAAGCTCGCGATTATCATAACAGGCTTCGTGCCCTACCCAATATCATCGTCGAGCTCGACAAGCTCGCGATTATCATAACATGCTTTCGTCCTACAAAGGTCGTCGCTTAGCTCCATGATCTCAAGCGATACTGACAGGCTCTCGCCCTACGAAGGTCATCGCCTAGCTCCGCGAGCTTAGGTGAGACTTACAGGCTTTCGCCCTACGAAGGTTGTTGACTAGCTCCGCGAGCTTAAGCGAGACTAACAGGCTTGCACTCTACAGAGGTCGTCGCCTAGCTCCGCGAGCTTAGGTGAGACTTACAGGCTTTCGCCCTACAAGGTCGTCGCCTAGCTCCGCGAGCTTAAGCGAGACTAACAGGCTTTCGCCCTAACGAGGTCGTCGCCTAGCTCAGCGAGCTTAGGCGAGATTAACAGGCTTGCGCCCTACATAGGTCGTCGCCTAGCTCCGCGAGCTTAAGCTAGACTAACAGGCCTTTACCCTAACGAGGTCGTCGCCTAGCTCCGCGAGATTAGGTGAGGCTTACAGGCTTTTGCCCTACAAGGTCGTCGCCTAGCTCCGCGAGCTTAAGCGAGACTAACAGGCTTTTGCCCTAACGAGGTCGTCTCCTAGCTCCGCGAGCTTCGGCGAGATTAACAGGCTTGCGCTCTACAGAGGTCATCGCCGAGCTCCGCGAGCTTAGGTGAGACTTACAGGCTTTCTCCCTACAAGGTCTTGGACTTACAGGATTTCGCCTTACAAGGTCGTGGACTTACAGGCTTTCGCCCTACAAGGTCGTCGCCTAGCTCCGCGAGCTTAAGCGAGACTAACCGACTTTTGCCCTAACACATTCCACACAAGAAAAGAATCATGCTGATAAAACTTCAAATGCAATCTTATTACTTGTCTTGCTAAAACATAACAAAAACAAATGAAAGCAATAAAAAATAAGATGTCTTCAGCTATGCATAATATTTCTTCAAATGTAATATGTTCCACGGTCGTAGAAGCAGCCATCATATGCGATCATGTGGATTACCCCCTTCTTCACTGGCCTGTCAGGTTGCTCATCCGTCCTTTTTCGTTTATCGCCTGACTCGCGCCCGTCGTGGCGCTCCTCTTGGCGCTCCTCTTGGCGCTCCTTATCCTTAATCACAAATTCTTTCAAATATCCAGCCCTAATGAGCCGCTCAATTTCATCTTTCAATTCTCGGCAAAAATTGGTGGAGTGGCCATAGTCGCGATGATACCGACAATACCGGTCATTTCCTGCAAAAAATTTTTGTGGCAGGGGGAGAGGCTTAGGTTGTGCAAGAAACTTGGTCTCTCCTCGCACCTCCATAAACTCCAGGATCTCCTGTTGCGGTGCATTAAGTGGCTTGTAATGCTCATACCTCGGACCTTTGAATCGATCCTCAGCTCTGGACTCTTTTTGGTCAGCTAGTCTGTCGCTCTGACAGGGTTTCTCTTTTGCCTCTTTTGCCTTCGTCTTGTCATTCTGGATGAAATCAGCTTCTGTTTCCTCCATATTCACATACTTACTGCACCTTTCAAGAAGCTCGTCGAAGGACCTCGCCGGCCTCTTCGCCAATAAGTCCCTGCATTTTTCGGGCCTCAATCCCCGTGTGAGACCTCCAGTCTTGGTCTCCTCTGAGGCGGAAGGAACTTCCACACACTCCTTAGTGTATCGTGAAACATACTACCGTAAGCTTTTCCCTCTTTGTCTCAAAACTATCGATAGAACCAACAGGCAACTGGTGGAACCAATCTTGGGCTGACCCCTTCAACATCGTCAGGAAAGTTCGGCAACTGACAGCATCACTATACCTGTGTAGAACCACTATGTTGTCGAATGACCTTAAGTGTCTCGTTTGATCTGTCGACCCATCGTAAGATAAACTTAATTCCCTGAAATTATATGGTAGGTCACCTCTCAACACTTCTTCTGTAAAAGGATGCCCACGAGATACTATGGGTATTCTCTCTTTCATCCGTGTTTGTAACTCCCGCATTTGGGAAGCCAACCTTTCCAAAGTTAATCCTTCTTGTTGCGCCGTTGCGACAGGCCAAGAGGTTGCCAACCTGTCCTCGTTCTCGTCACCCCACTCCCTACGCTGAGCCTAGTGAGGGGGCAGAGCCTGCTGTTGGAGTACGGACTGCCGGATTGGTTCATTTGGAGCCCCTCTATCAACAATCTGAGTTCATCCAATCGCCTCGGCAATAATCCTGTCCAGCTCTGCTCTAGTCATATGCAACATCTGGTTCCCTCCTTCCGCCGGGGGGTTGTTTTCTTGTGGATTTTTTACTCTTGCTGCGACCCTTTGCCTATTATCCAATGAACCCGTTGGTCCACCCTCACTTCCGAATTCGCCGACGACTTGATTGACTACCCCTGTAGTGGGACTGCCGAGCTCACCCTCAATCCCTGTCTGACCTTCCTTCCTTTCTGGGGCCACTGACTGCCCTTGAGTATCTTTTGCCAGTGTCGAGGTGATACCAGGTGCCGGTAAGGTTTCCTTGGGCGTAACAATCGTCTTTGACCACCCCGACGGGGGTCCATCTCCAAACGCCCTCCGCGTCCATGCTTCGTCCATGTCTTTTACCAGATTCTTCTTTAAGTTGTCATCAGTCATGGTGAATGTTGGTGAGAAAAATCAGCCTCTTATATCAAGTTGTAGAAACTGAATCGTCCTGACAGACGGCACCAATTTGATACGTCAAATTGTCTTGAACTGCTGGACCACTTCTCCAAACTGGTTTACCCTCCTTGAAATGCCAGTACCCTGCAAATACGCCGGGGGTCGTCCCGGCGCAAACACTCCGACGCCCAAGTCAGTGACGAATTTAGGAGAAGTAGTAGATTTATGAGACAAAGCGTATGTTAATCTTTTGTGTAAGTTGTGTGTTGTGTGTAAAAAGAAACATGTTCTCCCTTTTATAGTTGAAGAACCGTGACCTAGGAAGACTCCTACTGCCAATAGAGTTCTACTTCTACCCGCCTCTTGGCAATGCTAATCTCAACAGAGAGGAAGACTTCATGATCTACACGTCAGTGACAGATCGTTAGATGAGCTCGGCCAACGCCAAGCTTTCCACCAGCTTTTCTACCCCAGCTCGGCTGTGCCTAGCTCCCCACATCCAGATCGCATTTTACAGTTAGGACCAGCTACCCTTGCGCACCATGCCTAGCTCGTCCTTTTAAGGCTGCTTAGCTCAAACACCTACCTCGGCCATACGCGAGCGGCCGTACTCAAAAACCTTTCTTACCATTATGCTTTCCCTTCACCGGTCCAATTTCTACCGAGCTCATTCTCAACTCGGTTTTCAGGACCGCCTTTGTCACTGTTATGGACCACCCAACCGAGCTACAAAGATGCTATATCAGCGGTGATTCGCCGGAAATCGACGTGAAAATGGAGAAGATGACCGAGTTGACCAAAATTTTCTCGATCCAAAAATATTGACCGACAAAATTAACGGCCTTCCGCTTGGAATTTTCGTTTGATACTTTAAGGGTAGAACGAGCACAAGAAGAGCTTCGAGATGATGTAAAGATTTTCCTAATTGAGGATTTTTCGCGGCGGCCGCCGGCGGAGGTCACCATTTGGAGACTCGTCTCGACGAGAGGATTCCAATGGTACTTCCGAATTTTTCATAGCGCTCACGGATCGTCGAAAAAATGCATTTGAATGTTGAATGTTGACCAAAATTCCTAGATCCAAAAAGTTTGACCGGCCGAATCGAAGGCCTTCCCGGATGAATTTTTGCATGAAATCATAAGGGGAGGCTGACCTTGAGAAGATATACCCGTTGACGTAAACAATTTTCCGATCGGAGCATTTTGACCGGCGGCCGGCGGCGGAGGTGCCGGACGGCGGCAATGGTGGCGGCCGGCGGAGTCGAAGGAAGTTGATGGAAATTTTTCAGAATTTTTTGATCGGAACTCCGTTTGGCTTTTTGAACGGGTCCCACAGACGGCGCCAATGAAGTAAATAAGATTTCACCCGGGCTCCTTCAACTCTAACGGCCACCGGACCTGCAAGAACCCAACGCCGGGAGGGGTCCCGGCGTCGGGCATCCGATGCTCAAGTCAGTATCACTCCAAGTCTCAAGAGTATAATTATGAATGTAGAGAGAGTGTGAGAATGTGATACCTTAGCCCCCTTTTATAGTGGGAGTGTACCTTATGGCCCAAGTTGGGCTTGTCCAATAGCATCATGTCACGTGTCCTAGCCATGTGTAGGCTTATTCTTCAATATATTCTCTTTTTATCCATTAAACCGGTCTAGTATAATATTCTATATCATAACCATACCAACATTTCATGAACTTAGGTTATTGTCGTATAATAGTCAAAAGCCAAGTAGGTTATATAGACTTAAAATAAGAGTCACTACTCCGAATCTACCTGGAGGCTTGAAGCGGGACGTTCAGTACAATAGAGAGAAAGTAGACTACGCATGTTCATATGATTATTGTTGTAATAGCCCATTTTTACCTAATGTAAATTACGTACTTAGCTTCGTAATGTTCATATTACTCTCGGAATCCAAAGTATAAGTCAATTTATGTTCAATCGTCTGATAAAAATATTATCGAATTAAATCATATTTAATCGAGCGATAAATGTGCTAATCTTGCGCTAATCGTGCGTAATAATACGCATAATCGTACTTAATGGTTCCTTAAGTACCTCAATTATGTTCTTTTTAAGCCTAAGTAATCATTCTACTATCATATGTCCTTAAACATTGCTCATGGCACGGCTAGGGTGCTTAATTTTCTTCTAATCGCCTTAATCTAGAGTAATCGTGCATAATCATGCCCTAAACGTGCTTAAGTATTTAATGAGCTCAAGTGGGCAAAACTTGGGACAAAGTCACGTGAACAATATCCTTTCCTAGCCAAGTGGACTTGTGGTGCCAAGTAAGTGATGACTAAGCCCATGAAAGTACACCTCGTGCCCTAGGAACGCGGCAAATGGCACGAGCTCATTGGCTAGAGCATTTTACCTTGCATTTTCATCCCTTTCATCGCCTATAAAGTCCAACGTTTGAACATATTTCATCTTATAACTTAAGCTATTTTCTAAGCAAATCTTAAGCAAACAATAAACAAGATTAAGATATTTTAATCCAACTTACCGTACGCGCGCAAGGGAAGAGAAAGGGTCCGAACCAACACCAATTTCTTGTCAATTTTCTTCGGGCAATCAAAGGGTAATATGATTCTAACCCTGTTATGATGTTACTTGTACCATACCAAGTTCAAATTATGGGTCTAAGTTCATGTAATCTTCAAAAATGCTCTCGGGTGTGCATTTTAGGCCATATTATAACATCTCTTTATGTAGTCGACTTTTCTCGAGCAAACCATGCATTATTAGTCATTATTTAATGTTAAATGTTCAGTCTTAAAAGATAGCCCGAGATAAGTTGTCGATTTGTTGATGAAATGGCCAAAGGAAGTGGACCGTGCACGTAGCACGCGCCCACGGGCCGTGTATTACCCTACTAGGGTATCTTTCATTGTGATCAACTTTGTTAGGGACATTTATGTTCCAACAGCCTTTAAATGATAAATTATGGTCCATTAACTCATGTTGCACGAGAAAAGTTTAAGTTTGGTCGAGGGTACACGTTAAGGCCGTCGGACGCGCCTATCGCGCACGCCGTGGCCCATCATGTCAAATAAGATCAAATTTCATGTTATTATCTTGACCCTCAGACCCATGTATGTATAAATGTGTTAATCATGTCATGTTATGTCATTTTGATCAAGGAAAGTGGCCGAACGGCCGGCAAGGGCCGGTCACGGCATGCTGCCGCACATAGCGGCCATGCCGGCAGTGCTGTCCCAGTGCCGGGTATGCGCGACCCCGGGACAGTCACTCGTGCCACGTGCTGCTGACCTCGGGTCGTGCCAACAGCACACCCGAGTGTAGTACTGTGCCTTATTGACCCCGAGTAACTTAACAGGCCTCGGGACGTGCCCAACAGCACGCCCGCGTGCCCAGGGTCGCCCGAGACGCACGAGTCATGTCTGGCGTGTCATTTCTCGCGCCAGTCGCACCTGGGTCGTGCTAGCCGCACGCCCAGTGCCCAGTTAGCCCGGGTACGCGCCTATCCCGCGTCACTCGCACCCGGCCAGTGCCAGGGCCAGTGCCAGCCGCACTGCCCGCGCCCAGCAGCGCCTAGTGCCGAGGCCAGTCATGCCTAGCCCGTGTCCAGTGCCGTGCCATGGCCCAGTAGGCCCGGCACGGGACCGAGCCATGCCAGCCCGTGATCACCCGGTTTAGTGTGAACCGGTGGTCCAATTGGTCCGTTCCAGCCGACCCGGTTCATCCAGTTAGTGAACCGGCCGGTTTAGCCGTCAGTTCGAGTCTGTTTTGGTTCGTAATTTTCAGTCCAAATCTTATTCTGAAATTTAAATTATTTTCCGAGCCGAACCAGTTCAGTTAAGCATATCAGTATAATTTCCGGACTTAGACTTATTTTTGTGAACCTTTAGTGCGTTCCTTTATATCCGGATATCATATTAAGTCGAGTCGAGCATCTTAACAGTTAAATTTATTGATCTGAGCATAGTATTTAGTAAATGTTTATATTATGTTACAGTTTGATCAGTTCACGACTATCAGCACTTCAAGTTTCATATCTTCAGTACAGGTGGGGACTTAGACTGGGTATTACATTGATTATAATTACGATATCATGTTCAAGGTATGTCAAATTATGTTTTCCGCTTGGAATGGATGTTGGCCGGTTCAGGTTGCCATAATTCCGTTCTAAGTTCTAGTGGCGTCATCTACCACTAGTGTGTGCACATGGATTCCGGCAATCATTGTTATCATCATTATCATTATTATCATGGCAGCCGGAAGATTCACGGATCCCGGTCCAGTTTATACTGTTGACCAGGAAATTCACGGTTATGTTATATGCTTCTGATCATGATATTACTATTATTATTGCTGTTTACTTTAGTATGAGTTCTTACGGAGTACAGTGGTACTCACACCCTATTTTTATTAAATTTTTCAGCTCATGAAGTCGGTCCGGAGCTGTGAAGTTGACGGATGATCGAAGTTAAATAATTTATTGTCTCGTTTTGCCACGCTATGTTCCGCTGAACTTATTGTTTTGACAAACTTTGACTTTTGATCCGATTTTATAGTCGGATTGTATATTATGTAAATCCGTTTTTGTTGTAGATTTTTAAACAGTCGTAACGGATTTCTAAAAGATAAAATAAATGTTTTAGTAACGCTCCAAATCATTTTCTCAAACTATTGTAAAAAGATGTCTTATAATCGCACTCTGATAATTAAGTTAGGGCGGGGCGTTACAGTTGGTATCAGAGCACGTTTCTGCATCTCTGAATGGTTTTAAAAGTCAAAAGTTTTCAAATATTCGATCACGTCAAGTTTACACTCCGCCGACTACCGGGTAAGTGCTGATACATGTTTTAAATTATAAACAATTTACTATGCCTATGCTCAGTTATGTTATGGAAATCACTGTTATGAACTAGTTAAGGTGCTCGAATCATGCTCAAGACTTATAGCCTAAAGTATTCATGATAGAATTGACAACTCGTCAAGAAATTTGTATGTTCCGTAAATCAGTCAATGTATCTTATTCTTATACTTAATCATGTCAAACTCTTTCAACATTCAGATGTCGACTCATAGAAGTTCGGCTCATCGTGAACCTTCACAGTCCGAGGTAGTCGCACAGTTTCGCGACTATCATCCGGAGAAGTTTTCCGGTCAGGGAGATCCCCATACCGTTGATGAATGGGTTTAGGGCCTTGAAACGATTTTCGAGGTCATGGACTGTCCCGAGCGCTATCGTGTTTTATGCGCTCAAATCCAATTAACCGGTGATGCACGACTTTGGTGGCACGCCTACTGGGGTATGCGTCCTGGTGAGAAAGAAAAATGCACGTGGGACATGTTCAAGGAGTTAATCCGTGACAAGTATTATCCTCCTTATTACAAAGCCGAAATGGAGCGTCAATTTTTGGCCCTTAAACAAGATACTCGGACAGTGGACGAGTATGAGAGAGATTTCACTCGACTCGGAGCTTTTGTACCTGACTTGATGACTACAGAAGCAACGAGAACGAGACGTTTCATCGACGGGCTTATTCCAGTAGTCCGTCACAACATCGTGGGCCATGGAGTCCAGTCCTATGCCCGTACTGTTACCATTGCAGGAGAAGTTGATGCCAGCATACGAAGGGAAGCCAACCGTGATCGTCTTCAGCCAATTTCTTCCACTTTATCATCACCAACACCACAAGTTCAACCTGCAGCTGCCCAACAACAAAGATACAAGAACAAGAGGAAGAACAGGGGAGGCCCAGATGACCGCAGGAACCGTCAGCGACAGCAGCAACCTATACCACCCTGCCCCACATGTGGAAAGATTCACCGCGGAGATTGCTTGATGGGCCAGAACACTTGCTACTATTGCCGACAGTCTGGTCACATTCGACCGAACTGTCCACGACTGCAACAACAACTTCAACAACCTCAACAACCTCAACAACCTCAGCAGCCCAGACAGCAGCCACCGAGACAGCCTCAATAACAGCAACGCGGGAGACAGCCAGCACGTGTCTATGCAGTCGATCAAGCGGAAGCAGCTCAACACCCAGGTACCATGTCTGGGATGATTATACTTAATGATGTTCCTGTTTTCGCTTTATTCGATACCGGTGCAACACACTCTTTCATTTCACGACGATGTCTTGATGCCATTGGGGTTCATACTATTTCTGCTGTCGATCCTCTCGAGGTGAGTCTATCTTCGGGAAGAAAGATGGTAACTGATGCTAAAGCAACCGATCTTAGCCTTTCTGTCGGTGGTCGTGTCTTGCCTACCGAAGCTTATGTTCTCGAGATGAGGGATTTTAACCTCATTCTCGGCATGGATTAGTTAACATATTTTCATGCAGATATTCGATGTCACGATCGGGAGATTACTCTCTATCTTCCGGGAGATGATTCTATTAACTTTTATGGTTCCAAGACTCGTGCATTACCACATGTTATTTCTATGGCGAAAGCCAGAAAAATGCTGCGGCGTAATGATTGCCAGGGTTATCTTGTAAGTCTTGTCAGCGATGAACCGAAAGCACGGACACCTCACGATGTTCCTATTGTTTGTGAGTTCGTGGACGTGTTTTCAGACCAACTTCCAGGAGGACCACCTAACCGGCAGGTAGAGTTCTCTATTGATCTTATTTCAGGGGCCGGTCCTGTATCCAAAGCACCATATCGTATGGCGCCGAAGGAGTTACAGGAGTTAAAGACTCAAATTCAGGAATTACTTAAACTCGGTTTCATTCGGCCGAGTATTTCACCTTGGGGAGCACCCGTTCTCTTTGTCAAGAAGAAGGACGGATCTATGCGCATGTGTATTGATTACCGGGATCTTAACCGGTTAACTATCAAGAATAAATATCCACTTCTCAGAATCGATGATTTATTTGATCAGCTGAGGGGAGCTTGTGTATTTTCTAAGATTGATCTTCGTTCAGGCTACCACCAGCTGAGAATCAAAGAGTCAGATATTTCTAAAACTGCATTTCGTACGCGTTACGGTCACTATGAGTTCGTAGTATTGCCGTTTGGGCTCAGTAATGCCCCGGCAATATTCATGGACTTGATGAACCGTATATTTCACCCTTATCTTGATCAGTTTGTTATTGTTTTTATTGATGATATTTTGATCTACTCGAAGAGCCAGAAGGAACACGAGGAGCACTTGAGGGTTGTTCTTGAAACCCTTAGGCGAGAAAAGTTTTATGCAAAATTCTCCAAATGCGAATTCTGGCTCGAGCGAGTTACTTTCCTTGGTCATGTTATCACACAGGCAGGTATTGAGGCTGATCCATCCAAGATATCTGCTATTCAAAATTGGTCCAGACCCAAGAATCCATCCGAGGTCCGTAGTTTTCTCGGTTTGGTAGGTTATTATCGCAGGTTTATTGAGGGATTTTCCAGAATTGCCCTCCCATTATCTCAATTGACGAGGAAGTCCGTCACATTCAAGTGGACTGATCGTTGTGAGTCCAGTTTTCAGGAGCTCAAGAGGAAATTGACCACTGCACCCGTATTAATTATACCGGATCCTACTCGGGGTTTCACCATTTACAGTGATGCCTCGAGACAGGGTTTGGGATGTGTTCTAATGCAGGATGGCCAGATCGTTGCTTATGCCTCTCGTCAATTAAAGCCGCATGAACAGAATTATCCTACACACGACTTGGAACTTGCAGCAGTGGTACATGCCCTCAAGATTTGGCGACATTATTTGTATGGCCGCAAATGCGAAATTTTCACTGATCATAAGAGCTTGCAATATATTTTTACTCAGAAAGAGCTCAACATGCGACAACAGCGTTGGTTAGAACTCGTGAAAGACTATGATTGTACCATTCAGTATCATCCGGGGAAAGCGAATGTCGTTGCTGATGCCCTAAGCCGCAAGGTGAAGGGTGATTTGACTTACGTTGTTACTCAGCAGAACCATCTTATCCAAGAATTCGCTCGGATGCAAATTCAGATTGTTGATGCACTTCCTACAGCGATTATAGGGAGTGTTAGTGCTATGCAGGTTCAACCAACGTTAAGGGAAAGAATCCGGCGGGAGCAGATGTCTGAAGAATTTATCCGTGTTATTAATGCTAAAGTCCGTGCCGGAGGTGTCGAAGGATTCCAATTGAGCTCAGATGGAGCCTTAGAATTTTGAGGTAGAATCGTGGTGCCGAAAGTCGAAGTGTTGCGGAAGGAAATTTTGTCTGAAGCTCATACCGCACCTTATTTAGCTCATCCGGGAAGTACGAAGATGTATCATGACCTGAAAGGATCTTTCTGGTGGCGTGGAATGAAGAAGGACGTAGCCGACTTTGTAAGGAAATGTTTAACCTGTCAACAAGTCAAAGCAGAACACAAGAGTCCCTTGGGCCTTCTGCAACCACTTGAGATTCCGAAGTGGAAGTGGGAGGAAGTTACGATGGATTTTGTCACAGGGTTACCGAAGTCATCTAAACATCACGATGCTATCTGGGTCGTGGTGGATAGATTGACTAAGGTTGCTCATTTCATGCCAGTCTCGATGAACATGTCTTTGGACAAGTTAGCTGAGATTTATACTAAAGGAGTTATTCGACTCCACAGAGTGCCTGTTACTATTGTGTCAGACCGAGATCCCAGATTCACTAGCAGATTTTAGGAAAGTTTGCACAAGGCGATGGGCACGAGATTAGAATTTAGTTCGGCTTATCATCCAGAGACTGATGGACAATTCGAGCGGACTATTCAAACATTGGAAGATATGTTGCGATCTTTGGTTGTTGACAGGGGTGCTAAGTGGGAGTCGTTATTGCCATTATGTGAATTTGCTTATAATAACAGTTATCATTCTTCTATTCAAATGGCTCCTTACGAAGCACTATATGGTCGTAAATGTCGTTCCCCTCTCTATTGGGACGACGTCGGTGAACGCCGAGTACTTGGTCCGAACAGGATCACGGAAACGGCGGCAGACGTGGAGTTGATCAGACAAAGACTCCAGGCGGCTCAGAGTCGGCAGAAATCATCAGCCGATCAACATAGACGCGATATTCAATTTGAAGTTGGGGAGCGAGCCTTCCTTAAAGTTCGTCCATTCCAAGGGATCATTCGATTCGGAAAGAGAGGAAAGTTGCATCCTCGATATATCGGCCCGTTCGAAGTTCTCGAACGAGTGGGCGAAGTTGCTTACCGTTTAGCCTTGCCTCCTGAATTATCCAATGTTCATAATGTCTTTCATGTGTCCATGTTACGTAAATACGTGTGCGATCCAGATCATATTCTTCAGCATACTGATATCCAGATTCAGCCAGACTTATCTTACGAGGAGAAACCGGTAGCCGTTTTGGACCGAGAGGTTCGTCGACTCCGGAATCGCGAGATTCCCCTCGTTCGTATTCAGTGGGATCGCCACGGTGCCACTTGGGAGCGAGAAGCTGATATTCGCGCCCGTTTGCCTAATTTTCAGTTTTGATGTATATATTTCTCATGTATCATGTATAGGTGTTCAGTTTGATATTTCCGAGGACGGAAATATTTTAAGGAGGGCAGATTGTAATAGCCCATTTTTACCTAATGTAAATTACGTACTTAGCTTCGTAATGTTCATATTACTCTCGGAATCCAAAGTATAAGTCAATTTATGTTCAATCGTCCGATAAAAATATTATCGAATTAAATCATATTTAATCGAGCGATAAATGTGCTAATCTTGCGCTAATCGTGCGTAATAATACGCATAATCGTACTTAATGGTTCCTTAAGTACCTCAATTATGTTCTTTTTAAGTCTAAGTAATCATTCTACTATCATATGTCCTTAAACATTGCTCATGGCACGGCTAGGGTGCTTAATTTTCTTCTAATCGCCTTAATCTAGAGTAATCGTGCATAATCATGCCCTAAACGTGCTTAAGTATTTAATGAGCTCAAGTGGGCAAAACTTGGGACAAAGTCACGTGAACAATATCCTTTCCTAGCCAAGTGGACTTGTGGTGCCAAGTAAGTGATGACTAAGCCCATGAAAGTACACCTCGTGCCCTAGGAACGCGGCAAATGGCACGAGCTCATTGGCTAGAGCATTTTACCTTGCATTTTCATCCCTTTCATCGCCTATAAAGTCCAACGTTTGGACATATTTCATCTTATAACTTAAGCTATTTTCTAAGCAACTCTTAAGCAAACAATAAACAAGATTAAGATATTTTAATCCAACTTACCGTACGCGTGCAAGGGAAGAGAAAGGGTCCGAACCAACACCAATTTCTTTTCAATTTTCTTCCGACAATCAAAGGGTAATATGATTCTAACCCTGTTATGATGTTACTTGTACCATACCAAGTTCAAATTATGGGTCTAAGTTCATGTAATCTTCAAAAATGCTCTCGGGTGTGCATTTTAGGCCATATTATAACATCTCTTTATGTAGTCGACTTTTCTCGAGCAAACCATGCATTATTAGTCATTATTTAATGTTAAATGTTCAGTCTTAAAAGATAGCCCGAGATAAGTTGTCGATTTGTTGATGAAATGGCCAAAGGAAGTGGACCGTGCACGTAGCACGCGCCCACGGGCCGTGTATTACCCTACTAGGGTATCTTTCATTGTGATCAACTTTGTTAGGGACATTTATGTTCCAACAGCCTTTAAATGATAAATTATGGTCCATTAACTCATGTTGCACGAGAAAAGTTTAAGTTTGGTCGAGGGTACACGTTAAGGCCGTCGGACGCGCCTATCGCGCACGCCGTGGCCCATCATGTCAAATAAGATCAAATTTCATGTTATTATCATGACCCTCAGACCCATGTATGTATAAATGTGTTAATCATGTCATGTTATGTCATTTTGATCAAGGAAAGTGGCCGAACGGCCGGCAAGGGCCGGTCACGGCATGCTGCCGCACATAGCGGCCATGCCGGCAGTGCTGTCCCAGTGCCGGGTATGCGCGACCCCGGGACAGTCACTCGTGCCACGCGCTGCTGACCTCGGGTCGTGCCAACAGCACACCCGAGTGTGTAGTACTGTGCCTTATTGACCCCGAGTAACTTAACAGGCCTCGGGACGTGCCCAACAGCACGCCCGCGTGCCCAGGGTCGCCCGGCAGCGCCCTGACAAGCCATAGTCGCACCCGAGATGCCCGAGTCATGTCTGGCCGTGTCTTTCCTCGCGCCAGCCGCACCTGGGTCGTGCCAGCCGCACGCCCAGTGCCCAGTCAGCCCGGGTACGCGCTTATCCCGCGTCCCTCGCGCCCGGCCAGTGCCAGGGCCAGTGCCAGCCGCACTGCCCGCGCCCAGCAGCGCCTAGTGCCGAGGCCAGTCATGCCTAGCCCGTGTCCAGTGCCGTGCCATGGCCCAGTAGGCCCGGCACGGGACCGAGCCATGCCAGCCCGTGATCACCCGGTTTAGTGTGAACCGGTGGTCCAATTGGTCCGTTCCAGCCGACCCGGTTCATCCAGTTAGTGAACCGGCCGGTTTAGCCGTCAGTTCGAGTCTGTTTTGGTTCATAATTTTCAGTCCAAATCTTATTCTGAAATTTAAATTATTTTCCGAGCCGAACTAGTTCAGTTAAGCATATCAGTATAATTTCCGGACTTAGACTTATTTTTGTGAACCTTTAGTGCGTTCCTTTATATTCGGATATCATATTAAGTCGAGTCGAGCATCTTAACAGTTAAATTTATTGATATGAGCATAGTATTTAGTAAATGTTTATATTATGTTATAGTTTGATCAGTTCACGACTATCAGCACTTCCAGTTTCATATCTTCAGTACAGGTGGGGACTCAGACTGGGTATTACATTGATTATAATTACGATATCATGTTCAAGATATGTCAAATTATGTTTTCCGCTTGGAATGGATGTTGGCCGGTTCAGGTTGCCATAATTCCGTTCTAAGTTCTAGTGGCGTCATCTACCACTAGTGTGTGCACATGGATTCCGGCAACCATTGTTATCATCATTATCATTATTATCATGGCAGCCGGAAGATTCACGGATCCCGGTCCAGTTTATACTGTTGACCAGGAAATTCACGGTTATGTTATATGCTTCTGATCATGATGTTACTATTATTATTGCTGTTTACTTTAGTATGAGTTTTTACGGAGTACAGTGGTACTCACACCCTATTTTTATTAAATTTTTCAGGTCATGAAGTCGGTCCGGAGCTGTGAAGTTGACGGATGATCGAAGTTAAATAATTTATTGTCTCGTTTTGCCACGCTATGTTCCGCTGAACTTATTGTTTTGACAAACTTTGACTTTTGATCCGATTTTATAGTCGGATTGTATATTATGTAAATCCGTTTTTGTTGTAAATTTTTAAACGGTCGTAACGGATTTCTAAAAGATAAAATAAATGTTTTAGTAACGCTCCAAATCATTTTCTCAAACTATTGTAAAAAGATGTCTTATAATCGCACTCTGATAATTAAGTTAGGGCGGGGCGTTACAATTGTCCTATCTGTGATTATGCTTGATGGGTCTACTTCCAGATCTGAAGTGAAGTGGTGATTGTGAGCTCCGATCTATTTGAACTGCCTCCAAATCGTTGCTAGACCGCGACAACACCTGCAAGAACTCAACGCCGGAAGTGTTTCCGGTGCAGAGCCTCCGACGCTCAAGTCAATATGTGAAAGAGATGAGAGATCTACTCTTAGAGTGCAGCAGCATCAAGAGGAAGGAGAAGTTATGGAATTAATATAGGTTAGGGTTTAGGGTTACCTCAGCCCCTTTATATAGAAGGAAATACTCACTCGAAATACCCAAAATGCCCCAGTCGGTTTACCTGAAGTGTCCAAAATACCCTGGTCGATTCGTCTCCCTTCACTGCTTTTTTTTTTAACAATAGAAATTTCATTAATAACCAGAAATCTACATCCAGAACCGGCCCAAAAGCCGGAAAGACGGCTCATAAGCCGAATCTAGTGAGAGGACGAATCCAAAGGATTGCCTAGAACCAACCAACACAAGAACAACCAAACAAAAAACCTAACAAACTCCTCAAATGGAGAAAGAACTCCCCTGCGGGAGAAACACACTCCCCTCGGGAGAAACAAACTCCCCTACGGGAGATAGAACACAAAAAACAACAAACCAAATACACAACTAAATCGAAAAAAAAAGACGAAACTAAAAATAACACATTTAACGAACTATTAACGCCCTCCCCGCCAGTCAGGAAGACCCATCACAAACCATACCAAGCGAACTTCCAACTCCGAAAATCAAGAAGAAGCAAACCGGATAGCAACACTGACCGCCCCTAAATCTACGAAAACCCACCCAGGCCGACCACACCACAGCCCCTCCCCCCTCGCATACACCGGAGCCGCAACGCAACCACGTCGCCGCCACTAGAGGACCGCATCATCTCAACACCATGGACGACCGGAATAGGGAGAAACCAAGGCAAGGCCATCGCTACAGACTTACCGCAAGGTTGCCTACAGCCACCGCCGGAAGACGGTCGTCGATGAAGTCCGCCTTTCCTCGCCAGCTTTGGCGCTCATTACTCGAGCGGAGACCACTACGGGGACGGAGAAGTAACGACCCACCACTTCCGCTCCACCGAACCTAGGGTGAGCCAGATGGTCGTCGGAATTAGATGGCTAGGGGTGCTGGAGGGGAGGCACACCAGTGGAGATTCGGAGCTAGGGTTCAATAGAAGGAATTTGGGGATTTTGCTTCTTTAGAGAGAGAAAGTCCAATTGAGTTCTCCGAACAGAGTTCTCCTTTCACTGCTTAGTCATCTCAAGATTCCTCCTTATCTAATAAAGATTCACCCTTAGCTAGAGGACTGGTACGGAGATGCTGCAAGTGTCCTGGGTTGTCAACTTGTTTTGGGGCTCGAGGCACGAGAAGTCGACCTCGAGCATCAGGAGGTTGACTTATGATTCTCATGAATATATCCGGAGGCTACGCGTGTTCGTCTTCTGGGTGTCGACTTTGAGGACGTCGACCTTAGTAAAACTGGCTTCCTTGGTTAATTTAGGAAGAGAGGTCGACTGTCGAATTAGGGATGTGACTTTAGTGCTGTCCAGTCGACATGAAGACAGTTCGACTCATCATCCCGGTCAAGCAGTTAGTACTTTGACCGGTATATCATAATATGGTCATATCATTTAGTCCCCCCAAAAATTACTCTAAGCGGTCTAGAGCTTATGAGTAAATTTGGTTGTCAAGTCTCTCTGGGCCTTGCTTGTTATTCTTTTCTCGAAATCGAGGTTCTTCGAGGCATGTTAGCTCGACTTACAGTGGTCGATCTTGCTTAATTTATGTCATATCGTTCAGCTCAAGTCGTCCGGCTAGTACCCGTCTCGTCATCTGCCTGGATTGCACTTAGTTTCAGCACTCAGGATATTCATTCGTGGATAAACTCTTCTGACAGTCTCAGATTTGAATTTTAAAATTTGAATCCTGCAATGATACGCCGCCTCATATTCCACTGCTTCGACTTCCTTACCCTAATCTTGGGTCGTTAGATCATTCCTGATCCAACGATCATTAATCTGCGGCTCCTCTTATAAATGTCCTCCACTTTTCTTCCAAATCACTTTCTGCAATCTTCGAACTCTCTCAAATTCTCGAGCTCTCCGGCGATCATAGCATCCTCGACCTTCATCGGCGTTCATATTTTCCGGCCGATTCTTTTCCAGGACTCCTTCGATTAAGGCATCATGCGTAAGTTTTCTGAATCTTCTTAGTTCCTGCAATTCTTCTATTTTTCTGGGTTGCGCTTAAAATTCATAAGTGTTCTTCGTGTTTCTTCGAGATTCTTATGCATTTTCTGGCGATTTTCAGCGTTAGATCTTTAACACGCGAACTTCGCCTTGTTTATGTGTTTATCGGTAAGTCGATTAATATATAAAGTCGACTTTGTTTTTTTTCGAGGGTCGACTCACGTCGACTTTCAACCCTGTCTTCGCCCTTTTTTTTTAGTTGTATAAGTCGACTTTATATTCGTTAAGTTAGTCGGCTACATAGCCGTTTTGAAAAATTCGATTTTTCAGGTATTATCAATAAAGTCGATAGGTAAATGTAAGACATAATTGAAGCATAACTCAGAATTCATTTCATTACTGAAGTTGAATTGAACATGGTTCAGGACAAAATGGGGCTTTAAAAATTGCCTTAAGCATAGAAGCGTTTGAGATGAACCACGTTCCATAATCGTGGCAACTGTCGTCCTTCTCCATCCTCGAGTTCATATGCACCTCTCTCGAGCACCTTTGTTATGGTGTAGAGTCCTTCCCAGTTGGCCTCGAGCTTTCTGACATGCTTGATGGCATTTGCTCGTTTGAGGACGAGATCCCCCACTTGGAAACATCGCGTTCGCACCTTCTTGTCAAGTCGAGGGCATCTTCTGTTTGTACTCGACAGACCGCACCCAAGCTTCTTCTTGCCCCTCCTCAATCAAGTCGAGGGCTTCCTCAATCATCTCTTCGTTTTTGTTTTCATCATATTATGTCGATCTGTGAGAGTTTAGGCCAATTTCAACTGGCAGAAGTGCGTCCATCCCGTAAACCATGTGAAATGGCGACTGGCCTATCGAACTTCTCGGAGTCGTCCTATAAGCCCATAGGACGGTTGTCAACTCGTCAATCTAGGCTCCCGACACCTTCTCCAAACTCTTCTTCAATCCTTGCAGAATGGTTATGTTCGTCACCTCGACTTGCCCATTCGCCTGAAGATGTGCAACTGAAGA
The DNA here is from genome assembly GCA_008636005.1 of Striga asiatica. Classification (NCBI taxonomy): domain Eukaryota; kingdom Viridiplantae; phylum Streptophyta; class Magnoliopsida; order Lamiales; family Orobanchaceae; genus Striga; species Striga asiatica. The sequence continues at coordinate 171,274 of BKCP01005295.1, read as the reverse complement.
AAACCTTTGTTTGATCCCCATGTCGAAGCACCACTCTTGGATTCGTTTCCCCTGGAATTGTGTCCCACTATCTGAAATCAGCACCTTTGGAATTCCAAATTGACAGCACATGTTATTGAACATGAATTGTATCATCTTCTCCTCAGTGATCTGCGCCAAGGGTTCAGCTTCGACCCATTTACTGAAGTAATCGACTGCGACTACCAGGAACTTTCTTTAACCCGTCCCCATTGGCAGCGGGCCAACCAGGACCATTCCCCACTGAGCAAAGGGGATCGGCGAGCTGATTGTCATCATGTATTCAGCTCGAATATGAGTGATTTGCCCATGAAGCTGGCACTTCTCGCATTTTCGTACCATTTTCTCTTCCATTGCTCGCACCTTCGGCCAATAATAGTCTGCTCGCAGGGCTTTGCCTGCTAGAGCTCCAGATCCTGCATGTGCTCCACAACATGTACACAACAGCGTGTAAAATTATCAGCCCTAAACTTCTAACATGCGATTTATTAAAATTGCTACAACATTCAGCTGTTTTCGAAATTTCAACATAACTAAACCTAAATGAACTCCAAAAATTCCAAATTTTTAACAGCATGAAAAATACCACAAAACATGCACGTCAACCAAGAATATTAATTTTTCAGCCACAGATAAATTTTTCACAATTAAAACAATTTCTAGAAGAAACACAAAATAATTTATTTACTGAAGCTAACAGAGCCCAAAAATTATGAAAATGTAACACGACCTCTAAACAAAACAGGACAATAACATATTCGAATTTCAGAAAATTTCGAGCACTAAACGATTTATTATGCAATTAACATGAAACTGACCAGAAATCATTTCAATTTATTAAAATATCTACAGACCTCCTAAAACCATGAAATTGTTACACAAGCTTCATAATCAAAAGAGGCAATTACCCTCAAAATGTCAAGGAAAACGGACCAGCGAGCAATTTATTATGAATTTAACAAATATTCAGCAGCTAACACGGTTCGAAAAATCATAACCAATTCAATACTCGACCAATTCGTCCAAGGTCTTTGCCATAAGACCAAGAACTCAACAAGGTTCCATTTTTCCACAGTCTCATACACGAATGATGAGGTCTCGTTCGATTTCTCAAAATCGAAGAGCTCGTCTACACAAATATATATATACATATATATATATTGAACCAATTTCAACACATAAAATCGAAAGGCGTATATATACATATTCGTGACACTCGTTCAACACTTCAAATAATCGCATAACGAATTCGATATATAATTTAACAAGACGGGATTCGAGCCTTATACCGTTCTCGGGAATCGCTCGAAAAACGGAACGGAGGGTTGACGGGCTCGAACAGCAACACGCGGTTCACGAGGGGGAGGACGGCTCGACGGCTCAGAAATGGCGGGTGGCTTCTCGTAGAAGACGCCGGCCATTTTTCACGAAACAGAGGCACGCGACGGCGGCTGGTCTCGTCTCGACGGTGGTTGGGCAAGAGGTCTCCAAAAAACTGCTCGCGGAGGAGTGGCGTGGAGGATGAATCGCTGGTCACGGTGACCTGAGATGGCGGAAGAGGTCGCTGGTTTGCAGGGGCTCGCCGGAGGAGGCTGGTCGACGGAAACGAGCCTGCGAAGGTGAGTCGATGGGCTGAGGAAGATTACCGGCGAGGGGTCTGCTCGGCGTGACTGAGAAGGGTTCACGGTGAGGAGCAGGGACTCGCGATCGATCGTGAAGGATGATGGTGATCAATTACGAAGGAGATGAAGGGAGCGGTGAACGATTATGGAGATGAGGTGGTGATGATGGTGAACAGCGAGAGAGACATGATGAGAGATCGGGCTTGAGACTTGGATGAGAAAAGAAGAAAAAAGTTGCGGTGATTGCTCTCTCTTCTGATATTGCGAGATATAGATCGAGACTAGGGCTTAGGGTTATTGTCTTGTTAGCCAAGACACACACACACACACACTAGCTGGGTAGGGGCGGACCGGGTCGGGTCGTCGGGCTGGCGGGTCGGCCGGTTCGCCTTAAGGTTCGGGTTTCGGTTTTCTCGGGCTCGATTAAATGCAACATTAGATCGGTTCGGCTCGAAAATTCACAATAAAATAAATAAAGCGTATAATACACACAAATAAATGAAAAAATAATAATATTAATAATAATACAAATACACACATTTTAATTAAATAATAATAACATTTAGACATTTAAGCATTTAATTACACATTGGCAATTGAATAATACTTAGACAATTAGGCATTTACACGAAATTTGGCAAATAAATCATTTTAGACATTTAATAATATTTAGCATTCAAATAATAATAATAATAATAACAAATAAAGATAAATAATAATTATAGTAAATAATTCCCAAATATTCCATAATCAAACGGGGCATTACAGACATGAAGATTATCTAAGCAAATATAGAAATATAAAACAAATAAATGAAATAACATAATGTGATAGATACAAGGTTAATTTGTATTTTTCTTATGTTATATGAGATCAGCAAAAGTTTGGATAAAAAATATATTTCTAATATCTTTTTATTACTTAGCTTATATTTATTAATTACCAAAAAAATAAATATAGTTTACATACTATTTTTACAAACTTGATAACAATTTATGTTTTAAATTGTTTCTCTGTTATATTGTACAATATTCTTTTATATTTAAATTAGTTATTAATATTTTAAATATAACTTTTAATACAAGAGAATAAGTTAATCTTACAATGTTTTTCTTTAACAATGCTTTACCATATTTGTTTCAGTTTTAAAATGCCATATCATTTAATTTGTAATTTTGGATGATATTATTTTTCCTATGTACAATTAAAGTAAAAAATAGTAGAGACACGGAGAGAAGGACAAAAAATTAATGACATTTTTCCACTCTTTTTTTTTTCATTTAATTACCATATTTGTTTCCGCTTTAAAATAGCATATCATTTAATTTGTTATTTTGGATGATATTATTTTTCCTATGTACAATTAAAGTAAAAAATAGTAGAGAGACAGAGAGAAGGACAAAAAATTAATGACATTTTTTCACTCTTTTTTTATTCATTTAATTATGAAAATTGACCGTTACTTTTGTATTAATTAATTGCAATAATATTATTTAATATATTTACCACATAATATTAACTAATAATAGATTCACACTAAAAGATTATGGAAACTATACACTTATAAAAGAAAATTATAGTAATTTGTTTTCTTCAATTTTTTATTTTAATTTTAAAATTAATAGCATCATTTTATTTTTATCTCATTAAGCAACTTTTTAATTGCTAATTGGTTTATATGAATAACAAACCCTTGCATAAATAACTTCAATATAATAATAATAATAATGGTAATAATAATAATAATAATAATAATAATAATAATAATAATAATAATAATAATAATAATAATAATAATAATTTTTAATCAATTAATTGGTTTGGATTCATTAATTCTATAAGTACATTATTAATTATATTTTATGTTATATAATATTTTATTGGTATATGTGTTGTGCACAGGTTTAATTACTAGTGTAGCAAATCATTAAACAAAACTTAATAAATAAAATCTAATAAATTTTACCTATGTGACATAAATTCACAATATCCCATTAATGATAAAATATTTAATTGCACTTTTTTTTGGGTTAACTGAGATACAAGAACGTTATTTTTTATATTAATATAGTAATAATTATATTTTACACTGAATGATATAGGAAAGTTACATAAACAAAAAAGATTATATTGTAGAAAATTTTTTGTTCAAGTTATATATTCCAAATTCAATATTATATGTTTTTTATCTGATTAAAGGATTGTTTCTTAAATAAATTAATTTATTCTAATGTTATAGTAAAATTACTTAGATTCGCATAAGTAATTGTGATAATAAATTTAATATTTTCAACTTATTAATTGATCATGATCCTCAAAATTACAAAAATAATATTATTTATTACATTTTATGCAATCAATATAGTGATTCTTCGTATGCAATCGATTCGTTATGTACTGTATATTTTACCCAATGATCAAATTTTAAAATATAATACCATTATCTAACTTATAATTAATATTATATGCATAAATATAACTTATAATGCTCTATGTTTAAAATATAACTAGTATTCGTTCATGTGCACATGCTGAGAGACAAATAAAATTTTTATATTATATGTATATATTCAATATTTGATATTTTAAATTAGATAATGAATGTATTACATTTTAAAATTTTTTACTATACACAAATGTACAATATAAAGATAAATTATTTAACTTGCATGTGAATCTTTATATTGGAGACATAAATTTTAATGAACAATATAATTTTGTAATTTAGAGGGACCATACGATTAATTAGTTAGAAAAGTATTACAACTATTTTTATTGTTGTTATTACTTATGTAATTTTAAGGAGTTTAATTATAACACTCGTGTCAATTAACTAATGTTAGAGAAAAATCGCTTAACAAGACGAAAAATAATATTTATTATAGAATAAGTATCTTAATAAAAAAAATTGCAATAAATTTTTTTATAAGTATGTGAAAGCCACATACTATTTAATGTAAATTTGTAATTAGCTAGTATTAGCAGTAATTATCACATAATAAATTAATTTAAATTATTATTATTATTACACTTTATTAATGTATAGTGTAACAGTTCCATAATAATTGAAAAAAAGAGTGTTTTTTGGGCGGGAAAAATAAGAGAGATTTTATTAAATATTTTATTTATGGATTAGCCAGCAATTATATATATATATATATATATAGAGAGAGAGAGAGAGAGAAAGAGAGAGAGAGAAGGGATCATATGAGAATGGTAGATAATGAAAGAAATCAGAATGATTATATACCCTTGGATCAGTACGATCAATGGACATAATTAAGTCAAAATTGATTTAAGAGGTCAAATATGCAGTGGTAAAACAGTAAATTCATTATTATATCATGAGCAAATAAATAGCTAGAGGGGCAATGGTGTAATTTTACCAAACAACAATATCAATGGGCCCCACTCATTTAACCACGTTCTCTCTCCTCTCTCCTCTTTCCTCTCTCCTCTCTCCTCTCTCTTCTCCCTCTTCTCTCGCTTTCTCCTCCCTCTCCCGTCGGCAGTTCGCGACGCCTCCCACCACTGTTGGTCGTGTCGTCGCCGTCGACCGAAGACGACTCCCAACAAGCCGCCGATCATGTCGCCGCCGTAGACAGATCTGATGTCGCCACCTTCCACCGATTCCGGCAACCCGTCCATATCTCACGGCAAGGATTTCCGACGCCATTCGCATCCGCCTCTGTCAGACCAACGGCCCGTCGAGCACCACTGTCAGACATACGACCGCATTCTAGTGCGGCCACTATGCCGTCGAGCGGCAGCGAACGGGACCTGTTTGCCGGTAACCGTGACATGCTTCCAACTGGAGACGACGGCGATGGCGCCGACTTGATAAGAAGGTCGTGCAATGGTGGGCGGCGGTGGACGGGGACCGGCATTCTCGGCCACAGATCCTTGCCAGTGACCGGGACCTGTTTCCAGGTCGTTAGGTCACAGCGGCGGCGTCTCTGGCCGGAGAAGACGGCCGGGACACAGGGCGGGCGACGACGGTCGGGCGGCTGCAGCCGTATGTGTGTGTGTATCGTACTTTTTTGTGTGCTCACCAGTTTGTCTGCTTTTTATTTTTCTATTTTTTTTTTATTTCTTTGTTGGGCTTTGTGATGAGAATTAGATAATTTGTAAGGGTTTTTATGCAATGGTATTATAATTTATCAAAAGTTTAATATATTGCACATTAACAATAAATTACAATTTTGTGAATTTACACGCACATTATAAAAACCGTCACACTTTATTTTTACAAAATTAAATAGTTATTAATTAGTTGGATCATCGGTTGATATAGTGCAACCTGATAGTCACTAATGTGCAATCCGTATGACGTTAAAGTGCAATCTTGAAGGCATTAACGTGCAATCAGTCTAACACTAATGCGTATTCGAAGCGCAATTATTATTTATAAAAACAAATATATATATATATATATATATATGTATATATATATATATATATATATTTCACATTAGTAAATTTTTTAGTTAATAGTTTACATTGTTGTTTGATGAAAATAAATAATAATATATATAGATAAAATATAAAAAATAATATTTTTGATATAGTTTCAATCGGTTATTTAAAACATGTTGTTTTATAAGGTGCAACGTGTTATTTTATAAAGTACAATATTGGCTATATAAAGTGCGATAACATATAGTTCGATCGGTTATTTTAAACTTGATGTTTTATAAGGTGCAACGTATTATTTTATAAAGTGCAATATTCAGCAATATAAAATGAAATAAAACTTAATTGTATTTAATATACAAAAATAACATTTTTTATATATTTTATATAAAATACACATTTTGACCTACGGACTCAATTGAAATATATTAAAACTTTGGAAATTGGACTCAAGTTTCTAAGAGTGCAACGTGTTGTTTTATAAAGTGTAACGTGTTGTTATATAAAATGCACTACTTTATACAATCAAATATAAATTATGTGTTTTTGAAAAATAGATTTAGTCGATATAATTGTACATCAAATTGACTTAAATAATTGAAATAATTTATTAGTTATTATTACAAAAGTATATTTATTATTTTAATATTTTTATATTTTAAAAATTACATATTGAAATTTTATCAAATTATTTATATTATAAAATTATATTTAATATTTATGATATCGTTATTATAAAAATGATATCGTTATTTTATATTTTATATTATTATTTGTTGAAAGAAAAAAATAATGTGCACTCGTATAAACATTCAAAATGAATTATTATGTATATTGATATAGCCATATAAGGATAATCCGGTCCAGAGGTTCCCTACTCGACCGGAGAATCGTCCGAACCACTTATATGTCGACATGATGATGACGACATGCTCAAGTCGACTCTTCCGAAGTCGACTCTTCACAGGATGAGTGATGAGGATGGTGCAGGTATCATGCAAGTCGACTCGGATATGTCGACTTGATGATAGTCGACTACGAGGAAGCCGACATCCATCGGAGAAGACCAGCGAAGGCATAGTCTCCGAATAACCAAAGATCCAGAAGTCAACCCGTCCATACTCGATGTCGACTCCTTATACCTTGAGACGTAAGATACACTAACGACTCGATACACTTGTAACTTACCCAAGAATATGCATTCTCTATAGAATAAGAAGGAATCTTGTGATAACTCAGCAACAAGGGGAGACGAATCAACCGGGGAAATTTAGACCTTACAGGTCAGCCGACCAGGGCATTCTAGGTACTTCAAGTAAGTATTCACTCCTATATAAAGGAGATGAGGTGACCCTAAAACCCTAACTCTCATTCATTCCACACTCTCCTCATAGCTGCTGCGCAGCATCCCTTCATCACTCTCATACTGACTTGAGCGTCGGAGGCTCTACGCCGGAAACACCTCCGGCGTTGAGTTCTTGTAGGTATTCTCGCGGTCTAGCAACGATTCAGAGGCGGTTCAAGTAGATTTGATCTCAAATCCACCGGTTCTCTTCAGATCTAGAAGTAGACCCATCATATTGGCGACGTCTGTGGGGAGTTCTTGAAGGAAGTAAGAGCTTCACACCTAGCTCCGATCTGTTTGCTGATGGCGGAGAAGGAAGGTTTGTAGAGGAATCTAAACGAGGAGTTTAGGGGAGCATGGATAGACAAGAGGCCACCACCACTTTCCACCCCTAAGCACCCAGTGATGCAGATGATGGGGATGCCACCATTCGGAGGACTTCAACCACCGGGGCTGACGTTGGGGGGAGAAACTCCCGTCACTCAAACCGGAGTGAAGATGCAAGTGTTGACCCAGGCGGGAACAAGTCAAAACCCTAACCCAGATGGAGAGAAGAAACCAACAGAGATGTCTTGACGCGAGAGAAAACAGATACAGGAGGTACCGGAGCGGACACAGCCCCGCGTCGAGGAGCAGACCTTGACAATGACGAGGAGCGAAATGCAAAAGATGATCGCTGAAGCTGTGGCCGCCCAGATGAAGCAGGTGGCGCAGGTCGAGCAGCAGCCTCGTGTTGAGTACCAGCCTCAGGTCGAGCAACAACCTCGTGTCGAACAATAAGCTCAGTCAAACGTACAACAGAACAGAAGGGTGGACGAGGAGGAATCCACCATTCGAACTATCAATCTGCATGCGAGGGACGAGACGTTGGAACAGCTGTTGGCCCAGGTCCGCGACTTGCAGGCTCGAGTCGAGGGGAGGAAGAGCAGAGGAGCAAATGAACATCCATTCTCACAGCAAATCCTGAGAGCCGATTTACCCAAAGGCTTCAGGGAGTTGAACATATGGTACGATGGCTCCACTGATCCGTCTCGACATCTGAGGAGTTTTAAGAACATGGCGGTGCTCCACCGCAACAGTGACCCGGTGCAATGTCGCGCTTTCTTGACGACTCTGATAGGGTGGGCCCAGGACTGGTTTCACCAACTACTAGCTGGATCGATTAATGACTTTGATGGATTCAGCTCGAGTTTTCTTAACCAATTTGCAAGTGTAAGGATGCAAGAGAAGTCCTACCTCTCGTTGATTAGCATGCAGCAGAAGAAGGGTGAGTCGTTGCGAGAGTATGTGGCGAGGTTTACAAAGGCGTGTGTCAAGTGCCCGACGGCAACAAAGGAAATCAAATCAGGAGGACTGACGAGGGGACTACTACCAGGGCTATGTAAGAACTCTTTGGCCAAGCGACCTGGTAGGAGTTTTGATGACGTATTGGGGAGGTGTGCCAAGTATATGAATGTCGAGGAAGCAGAAGCCGACTACCTGCAAAGCGTCAAAATGTTCCAGACGGATAGTCAAGACGACAAGAAGGAGAAGAAAAGTCAGTCGACAGGAGAAAGAAGAGGATCACCGCGAGCTGACAGGGGTGAAGGACGATCTAGAGGATGGAGGCCGATTCAATACACACCCCTGTCGGCTCCTCATGCAAGGATACTGGAAGTCATGGAAAGAGAGATCCGTGATGATGTGGTGAGATGGCCACGAACAAGGAAAGATGGACCAGTAAAGCCCAAAAGCAACTTATACTGTCGATTCCACAAAGATTACGGGCACAACACTGACGATTGCCGACACCTTAAAGACGAGATCGAGAGGTTGATAAAGGCGGGCCACTTGAAAGAGTTCATATACAAAGATCGCGAGCGGTCGAGCAGGAGACGAGAAAGAAGTAAGAGTCCTCGCAAGAGGGCAAGGTCACCGGAGAAGGAGGAGCTCCCACCGAAGAGGGGAGTAATTAACATGATTTTTGGTGGGTCGACAGATGGGGATTCCAATCGAGCAAGAAAGGCGTATGCTCGAGGCCGATATGCAAAAGTCGAGGTGCAGCAGGTCGACGAGAGTGGGCCAGTGATGAAATTTGGACCTGCGGACGTGGGGGAAGTCGAGAGACCACACAATTATGCCCTGATGATAACCGCACAGATATCGGGATACGAGGTGCAAAGGGTGTTTGTCGATACAGGAAGTTCTGTAAACGTGATTTTCTATGAATGCCTCAGAAGGATGGAACTTGACATTGAACTTACACCTCTACATACATCACTCTTTGGATTCAATGGACTGGAAGTCGCTCCCCTGGGAGAAACCACGCTCGTTGTCGTCCTGGGGGAAGGCGACTTGAGAAAGGTAAAAATGGTGAGATTCGTGGTGGTCGACGTCGAGTCGGCGTACAACGTGATCCTTGGGAGGTCGGCGCTCAATGCCTTCCAAGCAGTGGTGTCGACTTATCACATGAAATTGAAGTTTCCCGTTGGAGATCAAGTAGGAGAGGCTCGAGGGGACCAGAAGTTATCAAGAACATGCTACCAGATCGCCGTCAAAACTAACCAACGAGCTGAGGTCAAGGAGGCAAAAAACCGATGTCGAGTGAGAAGAGGCCGAGAGGGAGTGACCTCGAGCCCCATGGAGAGTTGATGGAAATTCAAATCGGTGAATCGGAGGACCAAACCACCAAAGTTGGGAGAGAGTTGGAGGACGAGTTGCGAGAGCAGTTACTGGGATTTTTGAAGGAATTCAGGGACATATTCGCCTTCTATCCTGAGGAGTTAACTGGAATCGACCCGGATATTATGGAACACAAACCCAATGTCGACCCCCTCAGAAAACCTGTGAAGCAGAGACTCAGGCACCATTGCGCTGAAATCGATAAAGCAATTGAAGTCGAGGTGGACAAGCTACTAAAAGCCAAACACATCAAGAAAATTCATTTCCCCGAATGGATATATAACACAGTGATGGTGAGGAAAGCAGTGAACAAATGGCGTATGTGCATCGACTTTCGTGACTTAAACCTGGCATGCCCAAAAGATCACTATCATTTGCCAAGAATCGATCAGCTAGTCGACTCCACAGCTGGCTGTGAATTGTTGAGCATGATGGACGCATCTCCGGGGTACCACCAAATCCCCTTAGCTCCGGAGGATTAAAGTAAAATGAGTTTTGTGACGAGCAAGGGGACGTATTGCTATGTCGTCATGCCCTTTGGCCTAAAAAATACAGGAGCAACTTACCAACGATTGATGGATCGCATGTTCAAATCTCAGATCGGTCGAAATATGGAAGTATACGTTGACGAGATCCTGGTGAAGAGCAAGTCCTCGACTTCACAGCCAGACGACTTAAGGGAAACGCTCAACACCCTTAGGGCGTTCGGGATGAAGTTGAACCCGAGCAAGTGTGCCTTTGGTGTAAAGACGGGACGATTTCTAGGCTATGTCGACACAGAACGAGGAATCGAGGTGAACAAAGATAAGGTGAAGGCCATACTCGATATGGCCCCACCACGAAACATCAGAGACGTGCAAGTGCTAACTGGGAGGATTGTGGGCTTGAGCAGGTTCATTGCTCGAGCGGCCGAGAGAAGTTTCCCTTTTTTCAAATTACTCAAGAAGAAGACGGTTTTCTAATGGAGTGACGAGGCGCAGATGGCCTTTGAAAAGTTGAAGGAGTTTCTGAGCGAGCTGCCCTTGCTGACCAAACCAGAACCACGTGACAAATTGATATTATACATCTCGGTAGGGGAGTTTGCTTTGAGTTCAGTATTACTGCGGGAGGATGGAAGTTCCCAATATCCAATATATTACACAAGTCGAGTACTTCAAGGTGCGGAGACGAGATACCCAGAAGTCGAGAAAGCCGCCCTGACGCTGGTTATAACGGCTAGAAAATTGAGGCCTTATTTTCTGAATCATACGATAGTGGTGAGAACAAACTTTCAATTAGGAGAAACATTGGGTTGACCTACTGTCTCAGGTCGACTCGTGAAGTGGGCGGTCGAGCTGAGCGAATATTCTATCAAGTACGAGCCTAGGCGAGCTATTAAAGCCCAGGCTTTAGCTGACTTCATTCAGGAGGGCACCAAGGGAGAGGAAAGGAAATGGAAAATGCATGTCGACGGGTCTTCTGCGGCCAAAGGATCCAGTCTGGGAGTCGTCCTCGTATCCCCCGAGGACGAGCGGCTCGACTTCGCCATCAGAATGGGGTTCAAAGCCTCAAACAATGAAGCCGGATATGAAGCGCTTATCAAGGGGATTCAATTGGCAATCGGTGGTGGAGCGACAGAGATCGTAGCACATTCCGACTCACAACTTGTCGTCGGACAAGTGCTGGGAAATTGTGAAATTAAGGAGGATAGAATGATGAAATACGTCGAGGAGATTCAAAGCCTCGTACAAGGCTTGGAGAAATTCGAATTGACACAAGTCCCGCGAGAAGAAAACAAACGAGCCGACTAGCTTGCTAGGATTGCAAGCTCGAATGAAGGAAAGGTGGGAAATTATATCACTACAATGCACTTGGAAGGAAGTGTTCTAAGCGAGGCCATGGAAGTGGACAAGAAAGATGATTGGAGGAAGTCGATACGAGAACTCTTACAGGGTCGAGTGCCCACGGGAGACAAACAAGAGGCGGAAAAGACTGCTCGATATCTAAGCAAGTATTTTGAAGTCGACGGGATTTTGTATAAGAAGTCATTGGTCGGGCCCCATTTGCGATGTGTTTAAGAAGAAGAAGGAATCCATGTTTTGAAAGAAATCCATGAAGGAAGTTGCGGAGCACATATAGGATCTCGAGCCTTAACTGGCAAAGCCCTGCGAGCAGGATATTACTGGCCCAAAGTACGGGCGATGGCGGAGAAACTCATGCGAGAATGCAATAAGTGTCAGGCGACACGGCCAAGTCACCCATGTATGACAATCAACTCTCCAATTCCCTTTGCTCAATGGGGAATCGACTTGGTGGGCCCGTTGCCGATGGGGATGGGGCAAAGAAAATTCTTAGTAGTCGCAGTCGATTACTTTAGCAAGTGGGTCGAGGCGGAACCCTTGGCTCAAATTACTGAAGAAAAGATGATACAATTCTTATTCAACAATATCTGCTGTCGATTTGGAATTCCGAAAGTATTAATCTCAAACAACGGGACGCAATTCCAAGGAAAACGGATCCAAGCATGGTGTCTCGACATGGGAATTAAGTAGCGATTTGCATCAGTCGCACACCCACAAGCAAACGGGCAAGTCGAGGTAACCAATCGAACTATTCTCCAAGGGTTGAAGAAAAGATTGGAGAAAGCATCGGGAACATGGTTGACGAGTTGACGACAGTCCTATGGGCTTATAGGACGACTCCAAGAAGCTCGACGGGACAATCCCCGTTTCACATGGTTTATGGGATGCTGCCGATAGAAGTCGGCCTGGACTCCCACAGATCGACGTTTCTACGAGGAAAAGAAAAACGAAGAGATGATCGAAGAGGCTCTCGACCTAATTGAAGAAGGCCGAGAGGAAGCCTGGGTGCAATCCGTCGAATACAAACAGAAGATGCGAGCAGCCTTCGACAAGAAGATCCGCACCAGACGTTTTCAAATTGGGGATCTCGTCCTCAAGCGAGTCGACGCTCTCAAACATGTCGGTAAACTTGAAGCTAACTGGGAAGGACCATATACCATCACAAAAGTGCTCGAGAGGGGTGCATACGAACTCGAGGATGGAGAAGGTCGACAACTTCCACGATCCTGGCACGTGATCCATCTCAAACGTTTTTACGCCTAAGGCAATGTTTCAAACTTCCTTTTGTACTGAACAATGTTTGAATTGAATTCAATGATAAAATGAATCTCAAAGTTTATGCCTCAATTATGTTTCTTACGTTTATGCGTCGACTTTATTATGATTGCATGGAAAATTGAATTTTTCAAAACGGCTATGTAGCCAGCTAACTCTCCAATAATTATGAAACCAACTGAAACAACTACGAAGTTGTACACTCTCGAGCGGAATCTCGAACAGGCTACAAAGCCTTCGACTACGAAGTCGACTAACACAACTACGAAGTTGTAACTCTCGAGTGGAATCTCGAGCAGGCTACGAAGCCTTCGACTATGAAGTCGACTAAGTCAACTACGAAGTTGTAACTCTCGAGCGGAATCTCGAGCAGGCTACGAGGCCTTCGACTATGAAGTCGACTAACACAACTATGAAGTTGTAACTCTCGAGCGGAATCTCGGGCAGGCTACGAAGCCTTCGACTACGAAGTCGACTAACACAACTACGAAGTTGTAAAACTCTCGAGCGGAATCTCGAGCAGGCTACGAAGCCTTCGACTATGAAGTCGACTAACACAACTACGAAGTTGTAAAACTCTCGAGCGGAATCTCGAGCAGGCTACGAAGCCTTCGACTACGAAGTCGACTAACACAACTACGAAGTTGTAAAACTCTCGAGCGGAATCTCGAGCAGGCTACGAAGCCTTCGACTACGAAGTCGACTAACACAACTACGAAGTTGTTAAACTCTCGAGCGGAATCTCGAGCAGGCTACGAAGCCTTCGACTACGAAGTTGTATACTCTCGAGCGGAATCTCGAGTAGGCTACAAAGCCTTCGACTACGAAGTCGATTAACACAACTACAAAGTTGTATACTCTCGAGCGGAATCTCGAGCAGGCTACGAAGCCTTCGACTACGAAGTTGTATACTCTCGAGCGGAATCTCGAGTAGGCTACAAAGCCTTCGACTACGAAGTCGATTAACACAACTACAAAGTTGTATACTCTCGAGCGGAATCTCGAGCAGGCTACGAAGCCTTCGACTACGAAGTCGATTAACACAACTACGAAGTTGTATACTCTCGAGCGGAATCTTGAGCAGGCTACGAAGCCTTCGACTACGAAGTCGACTAACGCAACTATAAAGATTGTAATTCTCGAGCGGAATCTCGAGCGCATTACAAGGCTCACACTCATGAAATCGACGTACACAATTATGCAGTGATCACCCTTACAGAACGAAAAATCTCATACAACCAACTTTAATACACATCTACACAACGAACATCTAGATAGCTATGAAGCTATAAAATCATTGCTCGACTTCGACCAGCTAGCAAGAAGGGTTGGGGAGAAGACGAGTTGAAAAATTCACGTTTCACAGCTACGAAGCTGATCAAATCGTTGCTCGACTTCCACCAGCTCGCAAGAAGGGTTGGGGAGAAGACGAGTTGAAAAACTTACGTTTCACAGCTACGAAGCTGTTCAAATCGTTGTTCGACTTCGGCCAGCTCGCAAGAAGGGTTGGAGAGAAGACGAGTTGAAAAATTCACGTTTCACAGCTACGAAGCTGATCAAATCGTTGCTCGACTTCGACCAGCTCGTAAGAAGGGTTGGGGAGAAGACGAGTTGAAAAACTTACGTTTTACAGCTATGAAGCTGTTCAAACCGTTTCTCGACTTCGGCCAACTCGCAAGAAGGTTTGGGGAGAAGACGAGTTGAAAAACTTACGTTTCACAGCTACGAAGCTGTTCAAATCGTTGCTCGACTTCGACCAGCTCGCAAGAAGGGTTGGGGAGAAGATGTGTTGAAAAACTTACTTTTATCAGCTACGAAGCTGTTCAAATCGTTGCTCGACTTTGACCAGCTCGCAAGAAGGGTTGGGGAGAAGACGAGTTGAAAAACTTACGTTTATCAGCTACGAAGCTACTGATATATTTGCTCGACTTTGACCAACTCGCAAGAACGGTTGGGGAGAAGATATACGGAAAATAACAAGCAAAACAATTTGAAATACGAATAACACAGAATCTGGAGAAATCAAAAATCAACAGAGGGACACCAAGACAAACAACGAAAGAAAATGATAATTGATAAAAAGATTCATTACATTCCGAGTCGTCTCGGCCCTTACAAATATTGAAAATGGGCCGAGACGAGAAAAACAAAAACTACAAATAAAAAGCAAAAGCGGCACAGCCCCAAAGCAGACAAACACATCTAAGAGTCGCCAGTCGACTTCTCAGCGGTGTCGTCTCCACCATCCATCCCAATAGATTCGGTTTTATTATCGGCATCTTTTTCAACATCCTCGTCGACAAGCGTCCATCCCCTGCCTCTCGGCCTCCTCCTCCCCGACCTCTTCCTCATGGCTAACCCCCTCTGGCCTGACTAATTTGGTCGAACCGACCAGGGGGGCAGGGGGAACCTCGAGTTGTGCGCTTAGGCCGGCTTTGCGAATGGCCCAAGCCTCGAGTCCCGACCACCACGGGTAGTGATCTGGAAGAGACGAGTCACCTTCATAGCCCTCGGGGTCGGGGAGCGTCTCCTTAACTGTCTCGCGGTCGAGTTTCCCAGCAAACTCATACCCCTCAACTACCGACGCCCACGCGTCAAAAACATAATCGAAGTATTGGATGACGGCAGGGCAGAGCTTGTCAAGGAACGCAGGGGAGTTGCAGAAGGCTTTGACCACCTCTTGGCGATAAGTCTCGAGAAAGATGGCGCCCATGGGGGACTTCAAGAAGGTTCTGCGCCCTTTCTCGATGCCGCTCTCTCTCTCGACCATGCACTCGTCACGAGCCTTGTCGAGGTCGCCTTTGAGCTGGCCGTTCAGATGCAGAGCCACGGCCTTGTCAGCTTTTAGCTTGTCGACAAGGGTCTTCGAGGCCTCCAGGTCCTCTTTCAGCGCCTTGATCTCCTGGCGCTGAGCCTCGCACTTGTCCTCGAGGGACTTAGTGGAGATGGCAGGAGCCTTGCTCCCTTCCTCGAGGCAAGGAAGCGCCGCAGCCAGAAACTGCGAGAAAACATCGAAGACAGATGAGAAAAAGAAAAGATGAATAAAGTTTAAGAAAAGGCGATACCAAGTCGACTGAAGGATAGAAAAAATACCCGGGAGAGACACTGAATAGCGTAGTTTGAACGCTCATAGAGGTTCCCCTCGACACGCTCCTTGTCGACCTCGGGGATGATTGAGTTGAGGTACTTGGCCACTTTGTAGGGCTGTGGATGGTTCCAGAGCCTCGAAGGCATTTTCACCGTCACATCCTTGACGGTGATAGGAGAAGGGGGCGGTTTCTCGACCGCTTTTCCCTTTCCCTTATCGACCTTACGGCGTTTCAGGTCGTCGGGGATTAGGATGGCGGCCCGCTCGTCTTGGGCCCTCTTTCGGGAGGCAGAGCCCGACGATTTGTGCTGCTGGGTAGCATTAGGGTTCTCGACCCGAGATTTCTTTGCAGCAATCGTCTCGACTGCCGCAACGGCGGGCCCCAACCCAAATCCGGCCGTGGGTTGAGGGGGAGGAGCAAAGCCGTCAGCCAACTGACCGGTCGGCTGTTTCTTCTTCAGCTCAAAGCGTTTGAGTGCCTTAACTGAAATACAACAGGTGGAAATTAGCAGTCAAATAAGACAGTTAACAATCACGATACGAATAATCAAAATTGGAAGTCGACCCCACAAGAAGAAACGATAAGAGCTTACGAGGGTCATCAAGACGAGGAAGATCCTCGTAAATGACAATGCGAGCATGATTGACCAATTTGCGGTCTTTGATCAATTGACGAGCACTGTAAGTGTGCTTATTTAGCTCAGCCAACAGCATGGCGAACTCATCGGAGCAAGGCCATTTATTTTGTTTTACCTTAGAAGTTATCCAAGTATTTACATAAGGATACATGCCGGGAGCAGGTCGAATGAAAAAGTACTTCGACTTCCATTCAGTTACGTTCGACGAAAGATCATCGAGGAAAGTGATGCCGGCACGACAACCCAAGCAATGGTCACCTTCGGAAAGTCGGTAGCCATAGCAGTAAAAGAAAAACTCGGGTGAAAAGAATTTAAGTACTATGCGAGAGACGACTATAAAGGCTATCATGATGCGAATGACGTTAGGAGAGAACTGATTTATTGGTATATTGTATAGGTTGCTTATCAGCAGGAGCTCGTCTTGTATAGGGAAACGAAGAGCAAAGACGACTTGGTCTACGAAAAATGTATGGCAGCCGGAAGAAGGACGTGCGAAGTCACTGTCGGGACCAGGGCAACCAACTCCCAGTCCGAGGGAAGCCCACTAAATTGTCTGAAGCCCTCGACCTCGGCTGCAGAGGCATAAGAAAAAGGATTTAGAACAGCTAACCTAGCCAAGGGGCAAGTTATCGAAACAGTATTTTGAGAGTCGAGAAGAGGAGCAATTAATGGTACAGGCACATGACTCGTTCTATACACGGGGATGCCTAAGAACGTAAGAGGTATACCTCGAGGAATCAGATTGAGACGAGGAGAGCCTCCTCGAGAGGGGCTATTCGAGATGTCGACTAGACCGCCTGCCAAAAGCGCTTGGTCGTATTCATCCCAGTCGACGATGGGAGCAGAGGGGCGAAAAGGAGAATTAGGAGGTGGAAAAACCATCTTGATGCCGGTCACTTGAACAGAATCAGAGCTTGAACACTCATCGACTTGGTGAGTATACTCGTTGATTTGACGACCAAGGGAGCCAGAGAGAGAAGACGAGTCGGAAGCTAAAGAGAAGAAAAAGAAAAAGGTTGGAAATAGCGAAGTCACGGGATAATACACTGAATACAACAAGCAGAGTCGACTTCCAAAAGTCATCGAAAGACGACTCGACTTCTGTCAATGTCAGAAGAAAACAAGGAAGCCCACAAGTCATTACTCAGTCGATTTGGCAAGAGACATACCAGCAAGTCGACATGAGTCGACTAAGAGGATAACAAAGAAGGGTTAGAAAAGGAAAAGAGAAGGTTATTAGGTCGACAGGGATACAGTTAGCAAAGGGTGAAAAAGTCGACTCCATCCCAGAAGTCGACAACCAACAGAACAAAACCCAACAAATCAAAGAAAAACACGCACAATCAAAGATCCAACACAAAATTCGAGAAAAAGAGTTTGAAGAACATGAAGAGCACGCAGGAATTTCAAAACCCAGAAAAACTGAAAAAGGAAAAATCGACAGAAAATTGAGAGATAAGAGAAAATAGTAAACTTACACATGATGGTTTAGTGGATTGGAACTCTGAAAGAGCTTGAAGTCGCCGGAAGCGGAGAACGCCAGTGAAATCAAAAACACGAAAAGCGCGGGAAAGCTCGAGGAATCTGAGAAGGCAAGAAGTCTGAGAATGCGAAAAGTGCTTCTCTGAGGGATTGAGGCATATTTATAAACAGTAGTATTGGATGTTGACCGTTAGATTAGCAAAAGATCTAAGGGTCCCGATGAAGCTCAGAATTCGAGGAGTCGGCGGTTGAGGTGACGCGCATCACTTCAGTGAATTTGAAATTTGAATTTCAAAAAGGTCTGTCAGAGTGTCAGACTTATCCAAAAAGTAATCATAAAGGATAAGAGGGTATTCTAGCAAAATGACGAGGCTTGTCATAGTCATGACGAGTAAAAGCAGACACGACGACTTAAGTCGAACAAGAGCAACACTTAACCACCAAATTTACTCTCAAGCATTCGACTGCTTAGAGTAATTTTTGGGGGGGACAAGATGATATAGCCATATAAGGATAATCCGGTCCAGAGGTTCCCTACTCGACCGGAGAATTCGTCCGAACCACTTATATGTTGACATGATGATGACGACATGCTCAAGTCGACTCTTGCGAAGTCGACTCTTCACAGGATGAGTGATGAGGATGGTGCAGGTATCATGCAAGTCGACTCGGAGAAGTCGACTTGATGATAGTCGACTACGAGGAAGCCGACATCCATCGGAGAAGACCAGCAAAGGCATAGTCTTTGAATAACCAAAAGATCCAGAAGTCAACCCGTCCATACTCGATTCGACACCTTATACCTCGAGACGTGATATACACTAACGACTCGATACACTTGTAACATACCCAATAATATGCATTCTCTATAGGATAAGAAAGAATCTTGTGATGACTCAGCAGCAAGGGGAGACGAATCAACTGGGGCAATTTAGACCTTACAGGTCAGCACCAGGGCATTCTAGGTACTTCAAGTAAGTATTCACTCCTATATAAAGAAGATGAGGTAACCCTAAAACCCTACCTCTCATTCATTCCACACTCTCCTCATAGCTGCTGCGCAACATCCCTTCATCACTCTTATACCGACTTGAGCGTCGGAGGCTCTACGCCGGAAGCACCTCCGGCGTTGAGTTCTTGCAGGTATTCTCGCGGTCTAGCAACGATTCAGAGGCAGTTCAAGCAGATCTGAGCTCAAATCCACTGGTTCTCTTCAGATCTAGAAGTAGACCCATCATATATAATTTGCATTTAATTTATAATTAGTATATATTTATTAGACATTCAATAAATTACAAACTTGGCATGAACTAAATTGAAATAAATCAAATTTCATGAAATTGCAACTAAGCCCTTGCAATTTATCTAATTTCCATAAAAATCCTACAACCCCCTCCCCAAATCCATTCCCGTACGTCCGGCGAACTAACCTTCCAACTAGGTTAGTTCTATGTAGTTGCTAGGCTAGTTCTCTATAGTTGCTAGGTTAGTTGTCTGTAGTTGCTAGGTTAGTTCTCTGTGTTGGGATCTGTGAGGATCTCGTTATGTACAAGTCACGAATTCAATAGCAAACGTAAACCTATGCGCAGCGGATCTAAAGCTTTGACGTAGAGAACTTACGGCTTAAAATTTATGTAGATCTGGTTGATCACGAACGGTTGACCGCAATTGATTGACCGTAACTCACGTCTTGGGTTGCACGAACAAGATCAGATCAAAATCGGATCAAACAGATGCAAACAGATCAAAACAAAACTTTGCAGCCTGGGAGCTTCCGACGGCACGTGAGGACGCGTGAGGTGTCAGAAGGCTGCGATCTCAGCGGTGATGGAAAGCTCTCGTCGAGACGGTCGTCTAGGTATGCTGTACGTCTCAATCAGACTTCCGGTTAGTTCTGTAGTTCAAAATATATTTCGTCTTGGTTTACCTACAGATCTTCTACTGTATTACTCCATACACCCTTCTTCAACTTGTACCAGTGGAGGAACAAGAAGAAGATAAAGCTCGAATGAGATCTAGAGAGAGAGAGGCGTGTGAGGCGTGTATCTCGTGTGAATGAGACTTCTTCTCTCTTCTCATGAGCTTAATGATGTATATATAGAGCTACAGTAGGGACCCTTAGGAGATTAGAAAAAGGACTCCTTAATTAATTAGACTAACTGTGAGCTAATCTCACTCCTCTAATTAATTAAATAATATTAATGGGCCACCAACATTATATTATTGCACTCCTTTTTCCTAGCCCAAATTACATTTGAGACTCCAATAATAATTACTCGATTTACCTCCCCACGTTTAAGATATAATGTCCATTAATTAATCCGATTACTGACAATCAACAATTAATTAATTTATTATTATTTCACTGAAGCTAGCGCTCGTCCATCACATTCTTATTATACCGGAACTTAATCCACCTACAGGGTTTAGCATAACAATCCTTCATGAACTCACCCCTGGGACATCATCAAACTAACGCACATGGTGACCGTAAATATCCTAACAGCACATCCTATATATAATAATATTACCCAAAACAGTAGGAATATTAATCCAGCGAACTGAACCTCACCCATGTGAATCAAAGTAATATATATAATATATCTGCCTATTTAATATCTTACGGGTTAAGAGAACGCAGTAATTAACCGAGACCTAGTTCATTTACGACGATCAGTATAGAATGAACTTCTCCACTCTGGGATCCTGTTCAATACATAAATGTACTAGTGCAACTAACCAGTCAAGACAAACTTTACAGTTGACACTACAACCGTTCGGATGGGGTGTTCATGTCCATCTAGGTTGTGAACAACTATTCTTGTTCGCAAGTGACTGATAGAGTGATCTTCGGTTCGCCCGATGATGACCACCCTATCTAAGTGCAGAACAACAGAACGTAGAACTTGTTTAATCTAACATGATTCTCATTTATAAAGGGTAAACATGTAATAACATGCAAAGCCAAGCTTTCAGTATATAACACTAACAATCTCCCACTTATACTTAAAGCTTTCGCTTTTACAGTATAGTCCTATCAATCCGTTATTCTAAAAGACCTATGTCGATCCTATTGCCATGCTCATGACTCCCATTCCTTCCACGTGTTGGACGAAGACCTTCCCCGGCAAACTCTTCGTGAAAGGATCAGCTAGGTTGTCCTCTGACGCAATCTAGGCAACATCAACGTCTCCTTTACCAACGATATCCCGAATCAGATGGTATTTGCGCTCTATGTGTTTGCTTGCCCTGCGGGCTCGAGGTTCTTTTGAGTTCGCTACTGCTCCACTGTTATCACAGTACACGGTGATACCACGTGACAAACTCGGTATAACCTCTAAGTCCACTAAGCAGTTCCTGAGCCAAACTGCCTCTTTCGCTGCCTCTGAGGCTGCTATATACTCGGCTTCCATGGTGGAGTCTGCCACGCATTTCTGCTTAGCACTCCTCCATGAAATGGCTCCACTTCCCAAGGTAAACACATACCTGAGGTTGACTTACTTTCATTCCTATCTGACTGGAAATCAGAATCACTGTAACCCAGAGGTAACAAGCTGCCTGCACGATAAACTAACATGTACTCCTTAGTCATTCTCAGGTACTTGAGTATATGCTTCACCGCAGACCAATGTTCCCGTCCCGAATTACTTTGATATCTAGCTACCATGCCAATGGTGTAGCTAATATCTGGCCTAGTGCACAACATTGCATACATGAGACTTCCTACTGCCGAAGCATAAGGAACTGTCTTCATCTTCTCTATCTCCTTAGATGTCTTAGGAGACATCTCCTTAGATAAAGGTAATCCATGTCTGAAACGTAACATACCTTTCTTGGCACTCACAAGCTTCCAGTAGAAGAATACAGCTCCCAACAGGAGAATAAACACTATACTCAACACACAAAACACGCAAAAACATTATGAACAAAACAATAAATACTAGAATAAACCCTCCCCGCCAGCAAATCGGCAACCCCAGGCCCTAAGGCAGCAGCACCGAACACGTAACAAGAAACTCCAGACCGAAGTCAGCTAACCAGTACCCGCTAGAAAACTACATACCCTTCCAAAAACAATTGCTGTTAGAAAACTCGGGCTTCTCACCACAAGCCACACACGCATCGATGACCGCCGCCCCTCCCCATCCGAGACCAAGGCAGCCCCAATAGATGGAGCCCATCGATCCCAACACCAGAAATCGGTTGGACCCAAGAGTGAGCTTGCTATGAGACTCCGGCCCCAAACAACTGCTAAGGCAGAGCTTGGAATAGACGGCAAGGAGAAGCCCGCGACTAGCCAAAAAGGCCTCCCCCAGCCATGGCCACCACGAAGATGGAGAGGCGCCACACCCGAAGATGGCCCGCCAAGAAGCCAACCCTCCACCACCGACCCGAATCAAGTTGAAATTGTCGAGAGGACGCTGGCAGGAGGGCCCTGCAAAGGAGAAATTGCGCCGACCAAGTGAAGGAGAAAAAGGGATTGGGGAGGTTTCACGAGAGAGGTTTTTACCATCAATGTTAGATCAATCATGCTTCGTAATTTAATTTGGATAAAAAATATTGTTATTCTAAATCAATAAATTTAGGTTCGAACATTCCATATATATTAAAAAGCTAACTTAGGTAATTTCATAACCCTTGGACTAATATAACCCTTTAATTGTTTTGTAATCTTACTTAGTGCTATTGAGTGACTAATATAGACTTGAATTTTGTTTTGCGTCCTGTCAACTGTCCAGTATCTATTCTCCAATTGAATGATACAGAAAAAAGAACGCACAACCTCTGCGGCTCCGCCGGTCGTCCAAAGAAACCATTGCCTCTACTCTTCATCACTCTCTACGCCGAAATCATTCTCCAACCGTCGGCGCTTCCTCTTTCTCTTCCCGTTAATTCCACCTGCATCTACTCTTCCGAAGCTTCATCCCGCAGCCAAAAAAGCCCCAAATATAGGTAATCTATCGAGTCCTGAACTTTGTCGAGTACATGTATCTTTTCTTTTTTGGTAATTGGGCGATAGAACGAATTTGTTCGACAATTTTTTTTGATGACCTGTATCTTTTTTTTGTTAATTGGGTGATAGAGCGAATTTGTACTTTTTGCTCTATTTTTGAAAAAACATGATTTAGCCGTAATCTGTTCTTTTGGATTACATGTTAATTAGGTGATATAATGAATCTGTTAATTGAGTGAGATAACGAAGCATGATTTTTCGATTACATGTATGATGATAATTTCTGAATAATAATGATTTTAAGGGGGGTGTATTCAATTAAGACTTTTAGTGACTTTTTAAGACTTTTTAAAGTAGATGACTTTTGTGGACTTTATGCAACTTTTATTGACTTTGTTGGATTTTGTGGGATTGTTATGAAGACTTTTTAAGACTTCCAATATGAACTTTTTGGGACTTTTTAAGAGTTTTATATAATTCTTAATATAATAATATATTTGTATGAAATGCTCATACAAAAATATTAAGCACTATCCTGAGCAAGAATAAGATAAGAGAAAAACAAATATTATAACAAATGAAATCGATAAGAAAACAAGCATGAAAAACATTCAATAATCGAACCAAACGAGCACAATAGTTATCTAATTGACATTGTACGGGAATTAAAAAAATTATAACATTAATTTAAAATGTGTTATGATATTAAGTACTATCCAGAGCAAGAATGAAGATAAGAGGAAAAAAATATTATAAGAAATGAAATCGATAAGAAAACAAGCATGAAAAACATTTAACAATCGAACCAAAAGAGCACAATAGTTATCTTATTGACCTTGTACAGGAATTAGAAAAATAAAAAAGAGCAAAAATAAAATGAACAATACAACAAATATTTCCAACATCATTCCACATGTTCGTTGCCAACTCAATCTCCACGCATTTGCAGCTTCTCTTTCATGTTCTTGACTCTCAAAATATGGTCTAGAATTTTTCGCTTCATCTTCTGTTGAAACTCCTTCTTCAATATCAACTGGAAATTCGTCAGACCGACACTCTTTGTGCAGAAAATTATGTAATCCTGCGCAACCTAAGACTAGCTCTTCTTGTGTACGATATGGAAAAGGAGGGGCTGCTTTGAAAATCGTGAAACGAGATTTAAATATGCCAAATATTCGATCCACCACATTTCTCAAAGAAGCGTGACAAAGATTAATTCAATCCTTTCCATTTTCAATATGACGCCCTTGACCAGAAAAATCTTGAAGGTGATATCTAGTACCTCGAAAAAGAGCCAAAAATTGACATCGATTTGGAAATCCATAATCCACGAGAAACCATTTACCTGGATATAAAATTATTAATTGTCAACTCATAAGTCATATAAGGAAAAATGTATATACATATGAAAGAAAATAAACTAATTTGTAATATGTTCACTAAAAATTTGTGCATATGTGATTAAGCTTTTTTTTTTTTTATATCATACATTGAGGTACTTTGAGTCCATTTTTCCTAGTTAAAGCATCGCTGAGTATTTTGAAATCATGTGCTGAACCTTCCCAACAGCTTAGTACATAAATGAATTTTACATCAAAGTTGCAAGCAGCCAAAACATTTTGTGAAATAAACCCGTAGCGATTTCTATGACTTGGGGCATTTTTTTCAGTCACTATTACCGGAATATGAGTTCCATCGATAGCTCCAATTGCATCCTGAATAACCAAAAGTTTAGTAAATAGTGATAAAAATAACAATGATAAAATCACTATGTAACAATAATACAAACACCAAATTTAATTAGAAAATAATACCACTTACCTTGAAATAAGAATAAAACCTTGTGCTCTCTCTTATTTTTTTTTATTTTTTTGGGACTTTAGATCCTGGCTTGACCATCATATCAACGACAAGCCTTTTTAATATTTTTAGAACCTTGTTGAAATTTTGGCTTGTTGAATAAGGCCGGCCATATATTTACGAATCACACAATAACGACTATTTTGACCAACGATGAGCAAGAACATTGCAAGCATTTCCTCGATGCAGACGTACCTTGTATCTTGTCGTAAATTTTTTTCTCTTATGATGTAAGATAGTTTTAGAAACACTTGAGGATACATCCTATAAATTTCTCGAAAGTTATCTGGGTCCTCTCTTAAAATTTTATTTATATAATCATGCCCATGACTTGTTACCGGTCGCCTTGCCAATGAGCGATTTGCCTCTTGAAGAGAGGAACTAGTTATATGCTCGTTCAACAAGCAGAGAATTGCTTGAATTGCCAAGCACAACAGCCTATTAGCTTCATGTAAAGTCTCTTCATAGTCATTTTCCTCATTCTCTTCCATGATGGTGACATTGTCTCCATGCATCATGTTATCAGACATTATGTGAATACAAGTACCTAAAAAAGAAAGAGCGAAAAAAAAAAGAAAAAAAGAATACATCATCATCAATGGTATGAAAGGCTTATCAAGTAACAATAATATTAGTTTCAAAACATAATCGACATAATAAATAAATAAATAACCATTGGATTGGTTAATGTCCCAAACAAGGTTCATGCATATATCCTTAAGGGAAAATAACTAATGCTATGTCAAAAAATCAAAGTTAAAAACATGAACCACTTATTATGTCACATGGAGCTAGACCAGATCATTTTAATGTATATGCAATCCATCTCAAACGTTCTTCCGGTACCATAAAACTCTGCTTTCTTTGCTCTAGTATTAAGCAAGTCAAGGACCTTGAAGCGTGAATCGTCGTCTAAGTTTAAATCTCCTTTATAATGCCCCAACAGTTATACTCTTTAGTGTCGACATACTCAAGAGCACGGACAATCTTGTTAACACTTTCTGTGAGGTTGTCAGGGTCAGATGCAGTGCTTTTGGGGTTTGCTTCAAAATTAGTTCTGTTTCACTTTCAAACGGATGGACGTTTTTCTGAACTTTGGTGTTGAGCGAATGGTGGAGAGTGCACTTGAGATAATGGCATATGGTCGAGAGGGCTATTACTGTCAACGAACACCTCAGAATCTGGATCAAGCATCAGGTCGTCTATGGAATTAATATTTTCCATTCTTTCTTCCGCCTCAAAAGTCGTTTCTTCAACATCATCGCCTATTGCAACTGAGCATTTGCCAATAGCAGTTCCACATCCAACATCGATTCTTAGATCTTCTCAGTCAGAAAAAGTGTCTATCTTCTAACTCGTATCCTCGGGATGAGACTAGTAAAAGAAAAAAAAAGGTCATTTAAGCACTATGGTATGAAATATTTTAATCATATCAAGTACTATCAATAAATCATTCTTACCGTAAAGTAGTCCTCCAACACATAGCCCGAGTTATGTCGTATAAGCTTGGCATATTTATCGTATTGTTTCGTAAACCATTTTACACGACTTTTATATTGAGCATGTCTTCTCAATTCCAAGCTTTGCATTAAGAGGGGGCAATATAAGTTTCTCTATGGTTACTTTACTCAAATTTCCAGACTTATCATGCCATCCGCGATTGGCTGCATCAACTATGAGTCTAAGCAACTCATTACTCTCTTCAGATGTCTATATTTCGTATCTCTGGACTTTTTCATTTCCTTGTGATGAATCTACCATTGCTACAAACACCTAAATTTATAAACACTTGAACCAAATAATACTTCGATCATGTCGTGTGACTAATAATTTTCAAATGCGCATGCCATATATATACATAATGATAACCCCAAGCTGACAAAATTTCAATCAGACAACTAAAATATATATCGATTTGACCACTCTAAATCCTGGAAAGAGAAAGATTTGGTAAACTACAAACTGCAATCTCATTAGTAAATAATTTGGGACTCTATCTCTGTAAATAAACTGCATCTCGTTATTAAGTGCATAAAGCAAAGGCAGCATTTTTATGATTTATTATGCATGCTAATGTACATAACAGGAACTTCACCATTAGCCACTTAAAAATATTTGTTATGATATAACTTGAGCAGCATAAAAGGTTTTTATGCTCAGCCAAAAAACACATCAAGAGTTACATGACTTAATTTCAATAGAAAAAAGAAAAAAAGCTTTCAAATTCAAATGTGTGAAACTTACAAAAACAGAAAACAATAAAATACTGACTACAAAGATTAGTTATAAACCCAATAATTTTCTTTCAAATGGTATCCAAAAGCTCTTTTCTTCCTTTAACAAAATCATGAGTTCAGTTTTAAACATTAATAAAATTTCATGTATTAAACCCTCAATGATACTAGAATAACCCTCAATAATACTAGAATATACGTACATGGTTTATATATGCTCGTTCAAAACAAACTATGAATAAACAAACAAAAATGTACTCATCATAACTAATAACTGAATGCATAAAAATGTTAATCAAAGTCCAATAACGAGCTTCAACCCAATTCAAGAATATTGTA